>CM074594.1:9793180-10230680 GCA_037305975.1 Chrysolophus pictus
AGCCAAAGCTGCGGCGTAACTGAATCCCAAACTGGTGCTCGGAGCACACTGAGCCTGCGGGCTCTGCCTCGTCCCGGGGCTGCTCCATCCGCCGGTGGCCGGGATGGCATTGGGCTGCTCCACCCTTTGCAGCATCAGCTCCCGCCTCTGAGCGCGCGTCCGTTCGCTTCGAAAGAGGGCGGTTACGGCTCTGCAAGGTGACCTCCCCGTGCCGCTCTGCAGGAGATGCTTCTGACCACGCAGAAATCCCTCGGCCCTTAGGGAGCTTTGTCTAAGGTTCGCTGTAAGTCTTTCTACTACGTTCAGGGTGGTCACGGATTTCCCCCATCCACTTTTTAAATGCTGCAGAGGTGCAGCGCTGCACCTCGCTACAATCCGTCACCTTTGCAAAAGTAACCGCCAGAAGCGATGTTCTTCATTTCAAATGGAAACCGTTTTTTGAGTTCATGATTCCTAACGACACACAGCTGGGAGTGCCGAAGCCGTCTGCGCGCGGCTGCAGCCCCCGCCCCACAAACGGCCCCGGCGGTGCTGCGCGCGCCGTGCCGCCCCGCGTGGCCCCGTCTGAAGGAAGGGCTGCGGGCCGGTGGGGCGGGGATCCGATTCACGAAGGAATCGCGTCGCGGAGAACGCGAGGAGTCCCGAGGGGCGCTGAGCGCTCCCTCCCGCGGTCCGTGAGTTGCTTTTAAGTCGCGTTTAAATCTCGAGCTGCTCTTTGCCGGAGGCGGTTCCCCTCGCTTTGCTGCGCCCCGGGAGCGCCGAACCCTCGCCCTTCCGCGGAGTGCTGCGCTGCGGGGCTGCCGCGTGCCCGGGGCTCGGTGCGGCTTTCCCGAGGAGTTGTGTGGTTCTGTGGGTGTCGTTGTTTGCGCGCGCGTTGATCTCCGTGAGATCTTTCAGCAGATGCAGTGGCTGCTCTCGTCCAGGCTTTTGTTTTCGGGTCGTTGTTTTGTTTCTGTTATTACTTGAATTTGCGAGGTTCCTTCTGACCCGGAGCGGTTTGCTGTTGTCGGAGGGCTGCGGCCCCGGGGCTGAAGCGATGCGTGGGGCGTCGCGGGCCGCGGAGTGGCTCCGCCGCTCTGCCCGGGCGGACCGTGCGGGGCGCGGCCGTGTGCTGGCGGAGCGCGGAGGGGTTTTGTGCTCCAGCGGTGGGTGAGGACGTTCCTGCGTATATATTGCAAAACGTTTTGTGCTTCTACGTGACACACGCACACATGTACGCACCTACATACAAATAGAAGTGCTTTTTTTTTTTCCTGGATAAAAAGGGACCGTCCTAAGCACAGACTCAGTTTCTTTCCAGAGTTTCGGGCTCTATGGCGACGGCAGATGCAGGGCTGGAATGTTTCCTTGGCACCGGCAGGCACGGTAACCCTGATGAAAGCCGCGACCCCGGGTTTCCCCAGCTGCTGCAGGGGCAGTCGGTGCCGGGGTGCCGCGTGGCCCCGATCCCCGCAGAGCACATTGCACCCACAGTGCTGGGCCGCGTGCGGCTGGGATGCGCTCAGCTCGGAACCTTAGAGCATGCTTCGTTGTTTGAAGGAATGTAGCACTGCGTGTATCCTGCAAAGGAAAATGCTGAATTTATATCATTAGAATGTGAAGAGAGTTTATAGAGTGAAAACAAATCTTGAAAAAATGTATCTGACAAAAGTTTATTTTTTATGTGGAGAGGCGGTGCTTCATAGTTCCTGGTGGCCTATGTCTGTTGTAAATAATGTACATTTAATTTATTGCTATGGTAGCAGATTGTATTTGTTATGTATAAAACTAAAGGTTCACAAATGTATATTTTGTTGCTTAAATGTGTCTTTGCAAAATTCACAATAAATAACATATTTTGTGTCCGTATGTGTACTACATTGTGCACATCTGTGAAATGACAACATTAGCTGAGCACGGTGAGGATGTGCTGCCATTCCCAGCTCTCTCCCTCCTAGGATGCTACAAAATGCTTTCATTTTTTGGAACAGTGTCTGTGTTTTTTCCCTACAGCTTGGGCTGAATGATGAGCATTGCTTTTGACCAGCATTTTTTCCAGCAAAAATGTGGAACGGTGATGAGAGTGAGCCCATGGATGTGCCAGTGTGAGAACAGGATAATGTTGTGGGGTGGGAGTAGGTGGCAGACGGGTCAAGGAAGAACAAAACCAAAGTTTGGGTTTTTTAAATCAATCTTTATTACAAAAATAATTCTTGCAGCTCCCCCCTTTGCCAGTAACTGGGAAGATTGCTTCATCCACTCTGGTATTCAGCAACTGCCATCGCCTTCAGCCTGGCCCAGCCTCCTGCTCTCCTGCACTGAGGCACCCAGCAGTGCTGACAGCCCCTGAAGCTCATGGGGCCGTGGCTGCTCCTTGCTGGGCAGTGGGGCACTGTGCCTAGTAAGGTTTGGGCTGGGGGGAGAGAGAAGGGGGTTTAGTGCTGAGCATGAGGGAAAGCACTGACAGTCATGTGGGAGAAACAGGAATGTGAAGTGCACCCACCTTAGTTGTGCTCCTCGCTAGGGTAGGAAAAAAGAAAAACAGAAAAAAAGAAAGGAGGCTGTGAATAAGAGGACAACAGGCAGGCTCTGCAGCCCAGCACAGCCTCACTGCATCTCAGGGGCATCTTGGCCACCGGCATGGCACAGAATTGTACAGCATGGTATAGCCCTCTCTCCTCCAACCCTGACACCCCTGTCCCCCCACCTGAAGCTGTTCTCACCTTTGTGGAGGTGATGGAGTGAGGCCACAAGGCACCCAGTGAGGCTGAGCAGTAGCAGCAGCAGCCAGGTGGTAGAGGTTGCTTCTGCAGGTGAATCGAAAGGAGAAGGATGGGGACAAATGAGGGGCAGGACCAGGTGGCTTTTTTGTTCGTTTTACTCAAAGCAATGCTGAGAACAGGAACGGGTGAGTGGGCCGTTTCCCCCTCCCCCCCAACCCTCCATGGGATCAGTGCCCAGACAGCAACAGCACAGAACTCGGTACCTTTCACTGCCACTGTGACGCTCCTGCGGATGGGTGCCTGCAGGCTGGGGTGCTCCACGCGGCACGTGTAGGTGCGGCCGTCATCACGCAGGGTCGCTGTCAGCAGGAAGAACCTGGAGAAGCTGTAGGTGCCATTGCTGCTGCGCCGGTGGCTGCTGGTGAGGACGTTGGGCACAGTGTCGGGGAGCTGCCCGGCGTCCCGTGGCTCACGGAGCCACTGCGCATGGATGTCCGCAGGGTAGTAGTTGCGGATGTCACAAACCAACTTCTGCTGCTCCCCTTCCACCAGGGACAGGGAGTTCACGTTGACGGTCACTGTGGGCTTTTCTGGTGAGCAAAGATTTATAGCACCGTTGGGTTTCTCGGCTCACCGTTTCTGTCTCCATCATCGAGCTGAACTGACCACAGATCTGTGCGCTGCGTCGAAGCGCCGTTACCTGTTATCTGCAGCAGGACCGCCTGCTCCAGCACGAGGGCTGCCGCCTGCACCGCGCAGATGTACGTCCCCTCGTCACCCAGCTCCACGCGCCGGAGCAGCAGGGATGCGTTACCGCGGGGCTCCTGCGGGAACATCTCAGCGCGGCCGCCGCCGGAGGTGGCGATGCGCCTCTCGCGCCGCCCCTTCTGCCGCAGCGCCCACTGCACGGCCACGGCCACCCGCGGGTCGGCGACGAAGGCGCAATCCAACAGCGCGTCCTTCCCCAGCGCCGTACGGACCCGGGGCAACCGCGTGCGCACCGCCAGCACCGCTGCGGGTCGGGACGGCGGTGAGGCGGGCGGAGCGGGGCCGGCTGCCACCCAGACAGCCACGCCACCCAGACAACCACGCCGCACGCGCCGGCTCAGCCCAACCCCGCGCCAGGTGCGAGCCCAGAGGCCGAGCTGCTACACTGCGCCCGGAGGGAAAGCCCCGAGCCCTCCGGTAACTGCTCGTATTGCTGTCCCTGAGCCATTGCTAAGCCTCTTTTATGCCTCGCTATATACGACAGAGAGGGAGATGTAGTGATTCCCCCACGACTCCTGCCGTAACATTGGATTTAATGAAGCAACACCTCCCCAAGCCGCGTTAGGAATCGTTGCAGAGCTGCAAGGGGAACGGAGCGCTCCGCGGGACCTCAGCACGGGCTGCGGTCAGTCCCAGAGCGAGGGGGTGAGGGCACTCCAGGTGGCAATCAGAGCCAGCTGAGCCCAATTAGCCTGGGGGGGAGGAGTACGGTGGGGCTGAAAAAGAGAGCTGGGAAGGAGTGAGCCTCACTTGGTGGTGTGACTTGCTTGGTTGTAGCTGTCTCAAGAAGCCCCTATGATGGGGTGAGTAAAAAATGAAAACTTATTTTTTCCTAAGGGGGAGGGGCGACGTGGGGTGAGGGGAGCATCTGGGGGTGTGAGTGCTTGTGCTGTGTTCTTGGCTCCCTCCAGCAGGCAGTGCTGCCCTCTGCTGCGGTGCCTCGTGGTGTGTCCCCACTGTTAGACTGTGGAGTCCCGGTCTCCCTATTTTTAAACGCTGCAGCCGCTTATCTGTGCTCAGCTAAGGGCGAGCCCTGGCAGGGTGCGGTTCAGTAACGACAGTCTGCAGGCTGGACCCGGAGCGCCTTTTGTTGTCCGGATGAGGCTGCAGCCCTCTGGCAGATACCAATTGCTTTCTGCTCCTTCTCTGGAGCCTTCTCCCTCAGCTCAGCAAGCAGCTCACGCTGTGGGTTGTGCTTCCAGTGCAAACACTGTGGAAGTGCTCTGCCTGCTGAAAAGCTCAGATCAGCCTTAACGTGTGTCTGTGTTAAAGCCTTGGTGGCTTCTGTATTTGCTGTTAGGGCTCTTAGAGACGATGGTATAGAACTATGTAAACGGAAAACAGTTATGCTTTTGAAAAGCTGCTTTGAAGTTATTCATTTCTGCAATGTGTGCACAGCTCTTAACACAAGGGAAAGCATATGCTTTTCAGTAAATGCATTTTGCCTTACAGTTGCTAAAATGTTATGTTGAGCTATCTGTGAACTTATGGGGCTGGTAAAAATAGCCTGAGGTCTGTAAGCCCAGAAGAGAAGTGTCTGGGTGGTGACATTAAGCAACAACTGGTGGGACACAGAAAGCCAGGCTGGGAGTTCATAGCACCCCAGCGTAGCTGGAGAGGAACAGGTGGTTTCCCTCTACATAATCTCTATGTAAACGACTCTGGCTTGCTGCTTGGGGTGCAGTTTGGGACACAGCTGAAACAGCTCAGTGGTAGTTGCTTGCTAATTACCTTCATAGCCTGCAGGTCTGATAGTTGTGCTCCAACCCCCCCTTCCCCTTCCCCACCCCCTTCCTTCATTAGGAATGTATGATGTTCCCCAGAGAAGCATTACCTGACACGCGTGTCTGCTCTGTGATGCCCTGATGAAGCTGTCCTGGAGTTTGGTGCTCTCTGTCCTCGTGGCTTTGCACAAGGAAGGCTGTAGCTGTGTATTTCCCAGCTGTGTGCTTTATGGTGCAAGTGAACCAGGTGTCCAGGCTGTAGGCTCGAACCTCCCTCCCAGGCCAGAGGATCTGAGTGTTGGCTGTAAAGTAAGGGCTGATCCTGCAGTCAAGCATCTTGATATCCTCATCTGTGTGCTGCAGAATATTCACCGAGGGCTCTGTATGAACACATGCATGGACTCGTTATGATCCCAGCTCACCTAAGGGCAGCAGAAGCAGCCCCCTGTCTGCACACAGCTATCAGTCTGATCCTGCCCTGCTCTGTCCCACCCCGGTGCACTCCAGCAGGAGTGATCTCACCTAGCTGGGACGACATCCTGCCCGGCACTGCTGGATCTTGTCCTGGGATGGGGCTGCCCAGCTGCCTTCCTTGTGTGGGAGGGGACCAGCTCTCCCAGCACAGGTTGGGCTCTCACAGGGCAGTGGTCTCATTGGATGCAGATCTTCAGCGGGAGGTGAAGCTGTGCTGAGTTGTGAAATGCTGAATTTTTTTGTATCCCCATCAGCAAAAGCACAGCAGGGCTGCCTGTCTGCTCACTTCTTGCCAGGAGCTGGGCTTGGTCCTCTGAGCACATAGCTCACCTTGTACAATGAACGAGGGCAGGCTGTCTGCAGGAAGGCTTTCTGTCCAAGGCTTTTGAGCACCTTCTGCTCCAGTCACAGGCAGCAGCAGCCTGACGTTCAGCAGCACGGTCTCTGTTTCATTGGACACGGGAACGGTTTTTCTCATTTCAAATATGCAGGGAAGTTGTAGGCTCCTCCTGAGCCCTGGCTCTGCAGAAGCAAAGCTGTTTGGAGTCCTTGTGATTACTGAAAAACAGATTATGCACACTCAAGCTACGTTTAAAATTTTAACAGTTGATTTTGAAATCGCCCCACTGATGCGGGAGGTGCCGAGCGGCGGCGGAGCTCCGTGCTCCTCCCCACCACCCGCGTCCCCTCCGCTTCCCAGCCGCTCCCGCAGCGCAGCCGCCGCACCCCCGGCCCCGTCCCGCACGTACCGGCGCTCAGGAGGCAGCCGGCCGCCAGCCACGCTCCGCAGCCCATCGCTCCCTGCCCGTCCTTTCGCTCCCTTTCGCTTTCGCTTTCCCCGGTTGCGCAGCGGGAGGGGCTGCCCGGCCCCGCCGGGATGGGGCGGTCGCGCACCGGGCCCGAAGGCTCGGACTGCACCGCGCCGCGCCCAGCGGGACCCGCAGCGCCATTCGGGTGGCGCCCGGGGCGACGCAACCACTGCTCCGCGCTCGGGGACGCGTTTGCTGGAAAAGGGAGCCCTCCGGTTTGTTTCCCTGCGTTGTGGGGAGCAGCAATAACAAAATACTACAATAACAATGAAACTTTAACTTTATTGAAGAGTAAAAAAACAACTCCAACCTGTACATCCATCAAGTACAAACAACATAAATATTCTGCCTTGTAACCGACACCAAACAAGTGAAACCAGGAAGGGCCTTCAGCTGTAGCCGGGTCCAGTCTGTACTGGAGAGCCGCCTGCTGGCACCAAGTGTGGCCGCATCCATCCCCGCAAGGTGCCCAGCGCTGGGGCTGCGCTCAGCAGCTCGGTGGCCATCTGGCCCTGCAGCCCGGAGGCTGTGCCCCATTGTCCAGCCCTGCAGTGAGGAGCGTTGCCTTCCCACAGGGCACAGAGCTGGGGCTGGGCAGGGTGAGAATGCTTTCCCTGAGAATTTGTAAGGAGAGGAATGAATCATTTGCTCAAACCAGCCTGTAGCCATCAAAATACATGTCGTGAATGAACTGGAACATCTTTATTTTGACTCTACGGGTGAGGAAAAGATATGCAGCAATGTTAATCTAATGAGAACAAAGCAGAGCTGTGCGCCTCCCCAGCTGTCTCTCAGAGCACAGCCGCACACCTGGCTCTGAGAGCTGTGGGCATTTTACAGCTAGGGTGATGGCACAGGGCTGGATGGTGGGGGGCTCGGGCTGCAGCACAGCAGAGCTGCGGGTTGTGAGCAGTTCTCACAGTGTGAGACATGAAATGTAGTTGTTGTGCAGCGTGAAACTCTTGACGGTTCTCGTGTGTAGAGCAGTATCAGCCCAAGGTTGTTAAGTTAAACTTTGTGGTGTGAGGCAATGTCGAGATTTAAAGGTAAACAAACAGCTAAGGCATACCTTTAAAGAGGAGTATAAATATTTACAAACCTGACAGATGGGTGATTTTGAAGTTAAAAGCTGAGTATTGCAGCCGTAAATTTACTTTGTGGGATCTGCTGTGTCAGAGCCCAGCCCAGGGCTGAGCTCTGGAGTTCAGGTGGAAGCAGTGCACTCCTCAACTTTGTGTAAGGGTTAGGAGCTGAGGGAGCAGCATCTCTGGGCAGAGATTGCACTCCTCTCACACCCTCATCAGAAGGGCTGACTTAATTTTTTCTTTGCTGTCTTTTGTCGTTCCATAGTGCTTGTGGCCCAGCAGATGGCACTGCCATCACCCTGTTCTGCTGCACAGTCACCCAAGGAACGCAGACTTAACACTCGGGAGAGAAAGAACTTCAGGGAGCTCTGGGGCTGCAATTGTGCTGCCTCATCTCTGGAGGAGCCCCAGGCCGTGGATGGGGCCCTGATCCGGAGGGGCTCCATGGTGGGGGTGGGGCCGGGGGGCCCTCTGAGGTCCCTTTCAACCAAACTGTTGTATGGTTCTATGAAAAACACCTCGTAACAGATCTCACTGCAAGAACTGCCTCCTCTGTTCTCACAGTTCAAACGAGGTACGAAGGCTGTGGGAGCAGACATTTGAATTCAGGTTCCATAGGATTTCAAGGGCAGCAATTGAGGTAAAGTGTTTGCTTTTAGAGGTACAGGCAGTCTCAGCTATAAATGATGTGTTAGAGAGTGCTCAGCTGCTAAGTCTGCTCATCAGGTGAAGAGTAAAAGCAAATATTGTAAATCATTTTCCCAGGAAGTCATTAACTCAGATGACCTCCAGGTCAGGGCTGTGTTTTCTGGACAGGAAGCTCATTCAGTTTTAGCAGAAGTGAGGACCTCGTTCTGCTCAACCTTGCATGTTTGAGGCACTCATCAGAACTTACTGCAGAAGTAGCTGCAATTACAGCACGCTGTGTACACAACTGGTACAGCTCTAACTCCATATAATTTTGATCTTAAGATGTTCAAATCAGGATCCTAATTTTCTACGTCTTAGACATGCACAATGAATGGCACTTGGAAGCTGTGCTACTCTTCATTTTCTTAAGAACTACAGAACATCCAATCAAACATGAATCTGAGCATAAGAGCAAAATAGTCATTACAGCATTTATCTGCTAGAAGTGTATTACTAAATTATGTACTAAATTAAGGTGTTTTCTTTAGACATGGGACTGCTTATAGGCTTGGCTAACTTCCTCACCAGGCAGCAGTCCTTCATTTTCTGTGCTGCAGAATTCATTACTGCTTTGCTTTGTCTTCCATTTGCTCATCTCCCGCTGCCCCACGGTGTTACAGCGCAGCTCAATGGCACTGCCACGCTCCTGCCTTTCAACCGTCCCGTGCTACAACTTCATAGCAACTGTTAATGATGATGACCTGCTTACTTCAGAATTCCTGTTTATGTGCCTATGGTGGGACAGTGTTGTCACATCTGAGCCTCACTGCTCTGCGTCATCGTGTAAACATCAGGCTGCTGGGAACGCTCTTTGCCTTCTCTGCAGAGCGCCAGGAGGCGGTTTGGGCCTGACTCGGGGCAGTCGGACAGATCCGTACCCGCACCTCCAAGCACCAGGAGCGGCTCCTGCTGCCTCCCGCCCGCTTCCCGGCAATCCGCTGGTCGCAAACAGCTCCGTGCGCACGCGGCGCCGCTCCGCCCGCAGGTTGGCGCTCCGGCCGCCAGGTGGCAGCAGCGGCACGCGGCTGAAGCGCAGCGCTCGGGTTTGGGCGCGGGCGGCGGCGGCCCTGCAGTGCGCGGCGCTCCGCGGTTGCCGGGGGAGGTTTTTTCCCGGCCGATGCACGCGGCTTTACGGCAAATAGGAAGGCTGATAGGAACTGCCATGGAACAGCTTGAAAACGTGTCCGAGCTCCGCAGATGAATTAATGTAATTTGTCATAGCTCTCAAAGCTTGGGAGAACGAGCCGTGCAGAAGGGACTGCGGTTCATCAGCACCTCCCGATGCGTTTGTACGAGCAACACCGAAGTGGTAATTTGATGTCTCTCTTGCCGTGCAGCAGTCATCTCGTATAAATAGTGGTTTTTGTAGGCATTGTGTTTTCTTGGTATGAGGCATCGGCCCTTCTGCAGGAAGTCCCTACAAAATTAGAAATAATGATTCAGTGAGTAATTTCAGAGTCAAAGCAGGGAAAGAGACAAACTGGCTTTCATGTACTGCTGGGTAACACAACAGCACCAGCGATTGGACTGAGCTCAGAAATTTTTAGCTTTAATAATTAAAGGGTGGTTTCTCCTACTGTAGCAGTGCATCTTTGCAGGTCCTAGGCAGCTCTACAGGAGCTGTGCAGTTACTGATGAGCTGCCATGGCGTTTGGTGCACGCTCAGAACAGGCAGTCGTTACACCACTCGTGTTACTTCTTTTTAGTTTTCCAGGTCTGGCTGTGTTACCAGGACCAGTGCTGCCAATTTTGCTGACTCTGCTGCTCCAGAGCGCCGTTACAGTTGGCATTTGTGGAGAGGTGTGGTGCCAGTGTTAGGGAATGCTCACAGTACCATCGGAGTGTTATTAGCAAAGGGATGCAGGCAGAACCAGGGCTGGGCTGCTCGTGCACTGCCCGCCCCCCGGCGGTGCGGTTCCTGCGGTTCCCAGGGAGGACCCCATTGCTGCCTCGTGCTTCAGAACCACTGCTGACAATTTATTCCAGCTGAATAATTTAAGAGGTTTTTCTGCTGTTCTTCAGCTGTTCATTTCCCGCATTAATTGTGATCCAAACCGATGTTTTCAAAGAACGCTCCCGCTGTGTCCCTGCTGTCACCATGGTGACCATGCTCCTGATGCACATTCCTCCTCTGTGCTCCTGCAGACAGAAAAGTGAGGCAGTAATTCCTGCTCTCCTGACGCAGCAGGAGATGGGGCAGCGTGTTTGCAAAAGCACTTTAATGACTTGATCTATATTATCAAAATCGCCTTCAATCCCCAGGAGCAAAGCGAGCCGCTGGTGGCACTGCTGTGCTGGGAGCAGGTGGGCACTGCCGGCTCTCGTGCTGGGGCTGCAGCTCTGGGATGCGCTGCCTTCAGGCGTGGTGCGTGGAGCTGCTCCTGAGAGCGCTAAGTTTATACCGGGAGGCAGGAGAAGCTGTTTGTGCTGAGCCTTCCCTCTAATCTCAATCTGCTGCTTGACGCTCGAGGACAGGGAACAGAGAGGTAGAGATATGAAGGAAAGGCGGAGGGATGGGGAGAGGAAATCAAAACCGCTCACTGACAGACCCTGAAACTCGTGCTCTTCATCTTGGGATTTTTGGCATTTAGCACTGCTTTGCCCGAGTCTGTGCTGAATACTGATGTATGAACTGGGGTGGCTGTTGTAATCTGCAGAAAGCACGGCTGTCCTTAGTCTGGTGGTGCAGCACTTCATTTCAGGTTGCCTGAAAGAAACCAACAGCCAACCCAAGCTGGAATCCTGAAAGCAATGTGTTCTCTGGGGTGGCTGTGAAGGACAGCTGCCCACAAGCTCCAGCTCATGTGCTCTGCACTGGAGTGTCGTGCTTGCTGTGTGATGAGGAACGCAGCCTGGGCTGCTGCGTGCCCGGATTCCCTGAGCTCTGCTGGCAGGGCTGGCTGCTGTGACCATTCAGTAGACTGGGGGAAGATTGTTGAATGATGTTGTCCCTCTGTGACAACGAGCAGAGGCCTGGCCAAGGTTCAGGAGCTGACTTAAGGCCTGGCAGTTCCCGTGGTCTGAGTGCCAGTTCCGCAGTCTTTAATTTCTGTGATGTTTCTAGCTATGTTTCTTAGGTCCAATAATAAAATTTGGAAAGGAAAACCAGTATGTATCTCCTTCTGTGCTCACGTGGGGAGTCCTGAGATAAGCTGTGTGGCTGCATGAAGTGTCGGGCAGCACAACCAACCATGCTGCTGCCTTCTGCTCTGCGCCACTGATTCCTCTCCCCTTTGATTTCCCTTGTATTACGAAGCCCCCTGTGGCTCCTTCTGGACAGCCCCCGCCCATCTCTGCATTGCTCCAGCAATGTTCTCCTTGCACCTCTTGATGCGATTTCCCCTCTGCTATCTGAAGGCAGACGTTGGCTGCAGTTTGTGATGCAGCAGCAGCCCTGTGGGACTCACCAGTCGTTCCTCTGAGGGGCTGATCTCTCCGATAGGGGCAGCATTACTTTTTGTTTTGGCTCTGCTGTGCTTCCAGAGCATCAGGCAGAGGAGTGGAGCAGTAGGGTTTGGCATGCTCTGTCTTCCCTTTGCCTGAGATCTTTCTAGTTGACTTTTTATTAAACAAATTAAACGTGATGGGAACAAACCACAATTGCTCATAATTGATAATTAGTGTAAAGACTGGATTGTGTACCACTGACACCAGTGGGGATATTATGACTGACATCAATAAACACAGCATACAGTATCTACAGAGAGGGCTGCTCTGAGCATGGCTCTGTCTCTGAAGAAATGACCGCGTTACTGGCAAGAAAAATTAATCCATTGCCTTTTGTTTGCATGCATTTTGCAGGAGCAAATCCTGCTTGTTTTCCATTTCTGCACTGTGAGAAGAGCATTGATTTTTCTTCACTTCTGATTGTTCACATTACTGGATTGCTTTTAAATAGCTGACAGAGAGATCATTCATTTTCCTGCCCCAACATATTTTACAGCACATTTTTGTTGTATTTGTGCGTGCGTTTTTCCCAGCAGTTATACACCATATTGATCCCATTTACAAACTGCAGTCCATGCGTGTGTTAGGAGCTGTTCCTCCAAGGCCTTTGTTCCCTTCCCACCCTCCCCAGCAGCTTCAGATCTGCTTTTCAGGGCTTTGATTGGAAAGTGGAGACAAGGTTCTAAGATGGCCTCTAAGCCAATGGTCAGAAAATGCTGTCCCAAACACCCCGTGCCATAGGATGCAGCACCGTGCTGACAGCCAGACTGTAGTGCAGATGCCAACCAGTGAAGGGTTGCAGCCAAGGAGCAGGTAGGATACTGCATTTTTGTTTGAAGATTAGCATCAGGAAAATATGGAGCAGCTGACCGTGGCAGTGCTTATGCCATTCCATTCCTGAAGTTTACCTCTAGGGAGTGGTGAAGTGTAATTTTTTTTTATGCTTGCAGATTAGTGACATTAAAAGCCAGATCTCCTAAAATATGCAAGCTTGTCCTGCCTGGAAGTTATGTCGACCTCAGCAGGAATTGCACATATTAAAGGCTATTGCCTAGAAAGGTTAGAAACATCTTGTCTGTTCAGCAGGACGACGACTGAGCCAGAAATAGCTCAGTGCCTGGGGCAGGAGATGGCAGGGGAATAACCAACCACTGGGTTAACTCAGTGCAGAACACAAACCCTTCATTATATCATCTTATTCTTTTTTTTTTCTTTTTTTCCTCCTGGCCCATAATTTATCTGCCTTTTGCTTTGATAGTAGAAAAGCGAGCTCTGAGGGAAAGGATATTAATTCCTCATAGCTCTTCACCCTGGAAAAATAATGGGACAACTCAGTGCTCATAGTGAATGTCACTGAGGTCAGTGAAGGTGCTGCAGCTGCCCTGAGCAGTGCCATAGCAGTAGCAGTGTGCCATGGTGGGGATCTCCCTGCTGTCGGCACGGCGGGGTCCCAGCACTGCAGCAGCTCCTGCTCCATCTGAGATCTGTGTCTGCACACTGACAGCATGGATGGCCTGGAAAAACAACAGCAGCACTTCATAGGCCTGCTTTATGCCTTTGGTGTAGCTCTAGCCTAAAAGAATTTTTTAATGGAGTTTCAGTGTAAATCCTTTAGTTTCCAGGGCATTTAGCATGGGCATGAAGGCAGTACGAACCTGACCAGAGAGCAGACTGTGGGTTTGGAGCGAGGAGTGCTCATTGCAGCACCTGTCACCACCCCGCAGCGCAGGGCAGAGCTCCCTGGGCACCTGCAGACATTTATGGATTGCAGCATTTATTTCCTGAGGCGACTCGTATGTCTTCCCCCGAGAGCGATGCGGTTGCTGGCAGAGCACGTTCCTCTGATCTGTCTCTATCAGGTCTCGTCCTGCCAGTCTGAGTGAAGCATCCAGGCCTGACTTGCACAGCACCTTCACTGGAAGAAGATGGATTGGGTGTAGGACTGGTCCCACACGCTCCAGAGGGCTGCTGCCTGTTTCTAGGGCATTTGCCAGCAGACAGATTCAATTTAGTTCAACAACACCATCCTCGAAAGCAGCTAAATGAAATGAATGGCTGATGCAGCATTGCTCACCAGGGGGAGCGAGGTGCTCCGGGTTTACCCACGCTGGGCACAGTGCTGCTCAGTGCCTGCAGCTCCGGGGGCTGACTGCAGGGCCGCGGGCAGCGGTGCTCATAATGAGAATTAATAATGAATTTATCATATTGCTCTCGGTGAATTATCTCCAATAATCATGTGCAGTTTGCTACTTCAGCGGATACTCTGATCGTAAACGGGTCTGGCAGAATAAAGTCATGGGAACTGAATCTAAAAGGAGGGAGAAAATGGTCGAGATTAATTACATGAAACGTTCTAAGGAACATTTGCGCATAACGTTTGCAGTGTTTGCCCAATGCCAGCAAAATGAATTCCAGACAGGAAATGTGAGGAAAATTACCTTCTGACATGGTACTGCATTCAGTGCAACTGAGGCTGAGTTGCAGGTAACTGCCCACCATAACAGAGTGACGTTCAGTGTCCCCATTTGCTCCTGCCTTCACTTTTTTGTGCTCACAACACCGCTGGGTTCACGGGGCTGTGCTGACACAGCCAGCAGCTCAGGCCATTGGTGTTTCCTTTGGCATTTACTGCAGAGCATTTTGTGAACAGGGCAGACTCTGGCAGCAGTGTTGGGCTGCAGCACTGCTGGGAGCTGCTGAAACCTCGTCCTGCTGCCCAGAGCACACACCTCTTCCAGACTGCTGACAGGTCCCACTCGAATTACATTGTTTTATTTGCAGTCGGTGCTCGCAGTGCCCGCTCGCATTACCCCCTCCCTGCTTTACCCCCTCCCTGCTGCACGGCGAGGGTGTGAGAGTTGGATTTCACAGCACTGAGAAAATTAACGCTTCGGAGCATTTATCTCCATTATTGATGTTCTGTCGGCTGCAGCACTTCGGATTTCTCTCCAGAGAAACGAATGGTGCTGACAAACCCAGTGAACTTCTGTTCCCATCTAAATATCTAGATAAAGGATGGCATTTCTGTATGCAAGAAACATTATTTGGTGATAGCAAACTGTTATCTGTTAACTGTTTTCCCTGTACCAGGATATTTGTTAGGGTTTCTTTTTTCTGGCTGACATTCTGAAGTGTGATTTGGCAGGTGTTATTTATGCACGTGTTGGTCTCTTACATCTCTTTCCACAGAAGCATTAAGGCGTTTAACTTTCAGTTAGGCCACTGATTTCCATTTCTTTCAGCTAGAAATGTCTCCTGGAGCCTCGGTGGCCCCGCGTCTGTGTGTGGGTCTGCAGCACTGCATTGCTGCATGGCTGGCTGTGGCACACAGAAGCACTGCTGGCAGTGACACTGCTCAGTGATCAGGGGGGTTAAGCTGGGGCTGAGCTGTGGCTGGAGCTGAGGCTGGCCAGGACCGACACACTGGAGCGATCTCACCCCTCGCTGCGCCATGTGCTGCCCTTCTGCTGCTCCTTGGGTTAGTTTTTAACTGGGGCTGTTAAACAAATCCCCCCAGCCAAAGTCACCGTTAGATGTTCTTAAGTTTGTGAGCAGAGCCTTCCTGGTGGAAGTACTGCCAGCACATTTCCTATGCAGTAGAAGCATGTGTGTTTCTTGAAATAAAAATGAGAGTGTAACAAAATTATAAAGAATTCAAATATTCAGTGTTTTGGATGGCTGAATTGGAAGTAAATACCCAGGAAGGATGTATGCATTTCCTCATCCGGCCGCCTGCAGTGCATCTCATGGCCGTGAGGAGCCTGGGGACAGACATGGCACCCACAGCTCCAGCTGAGGCAGCGGGCTGCTCTGCTCACGGCCCAGGCAGGTTGGGGTGTTGTATTCGGTGATCAGCGATCCGAGGGCTGTCCTGACAGAGCCTATTGCTGAGCCATAGCAGCCACACATCCACAGGGTGCTGCTGAATTTTTAATGGACTTCAGCTTGCTTGCAGCAATGAGCCAACAGCCCTCTGTGTGCCGCAGCAGAGCCCAGCACAGAGTCCAGCCATGACGCTGCCCAGTGTGAGCCCCTGTGCATCACCCCCAGCACACAGCTCGTCCACCTGCACTGTGCCACTCCTTGCTGCATACCTTTGGGCTGCATGAGGACTCTGCACCCGGGGAGGTGAGGGCAACTCACAGTGTTGATGAGCAGGGTTATGGTAATGCAGATTATGGAAATGTTTCGGGTTTTGTACAGTTCCTGGTGCCACTCATGGGAACAAGTGTTTTCTGGTGTGTGAGCAGGCTGCAGAACAGAACCCTGCTCCCTGTTAAAAATGCTTTACAGGAACAGAAGTGTCTTCGGAGGTTTACTTCTCTAATACCCAGCCAGTGGCTGTGAGCACAGCACGCGCTGTGCAGAAGCCAAATAACCCTCCAGGAATTCTTCCTATTAAAATAATTGCTAGGGCAGAAGAGTGCTGCAAACAGCTGCGGTTCATCCTATAAACATATTCTTCCTCCTTTTGGAGCCTCAGCTTCCAGCGTATGCCAGAGCCTGTCAGCTGCAGGAGTGGTGGAACATATTTCCTTTACAGAAATGAAACGATTACTGTTGAATAAATATGTTATGCATAGGCCTGAACTATCCAGTGAGTATTGCATAAGTGAAGAGGAAAAAAGTGACAGTGTTTCACACCGAAATGAGCTGAAGCAACAGTTCATCTGGTAGCATGATGGCAGCAGAGCTGTGCTAGCAGTCTGGCAACGCTGAGTGTAATGAAAAAATCCCCTGGAACCAGTTCAGCTCTGAACGGCAGCATCCTGGCTTGGACGTGCCCATCTGTGGCTGGGGGGCAGTGGGACACGGGGTCTCTGGGGCGAGGTGTTCCCTCACCATGCTGTGCACGGGCTGTGGTTTGTTTCAGAGGGCTGTGAGCTGGGGCTGTACTGGGCTGAACCTAATCCCTGAATACCAGGATGCTTCTCCTGTAAAGCTGTAGCTGCGAGGGGCGTGCAGCGCATGCTGCACTGCAGAGCACTGTCACAGCTTCAGCGTGGCTGAGAAAACGCCACTGCCAGAAGTGCTTGTGTTGGTTTGTAGTACAATGGGACTCGCTGCAGGAGCAGCTGTAACGTTTGTAGCACGGAGCCTTCACTGCACTCAGACGTGGGAACAGACTTCTGGGGATGGCAAAGTATTGCACCTACAGCTTGTTGTTGTTTAAATATGCTCAGATTGGTACAGTGCAGGGGAAGAAAAGCACCAGCTGTTGGACAGGTGCCTCTCTTCAGTACCTGAACAGTACTTGTAGAAACTATCATTTGCATCTTGCACTGTTTCTTTATTATTTTGACCATGGGCCTGGACAACGTAATCCAATCTTGCCTCACGACAAGGCTAGGCTGGCTCTCAGCACTATGGAAACACACGGGGTTCCCTGATGGGTTCTGATTGCAGTGCTGCTGTGAGGCGAGCTCTGAGGTCAGCACAGCCCTTCCTGTGGCTCTGCGGCAGGCAGGGGCTGCAGCCGGGGCAGAGGGGAAGCAGAGCACAGAAGCATCAGGGAGAGGCGCAGCAGCCGATGGGTCCATTTGCCCTCATGCTGCAGGTTTGGCATTTGACAGCCCAGACTCCTGGCAAAGCCATTTCTTTCTCATGTCCAGTGGGAGCGGATGAGCAATGGACACTGCTGCCCCTGGACACACTGCACTGCTGCCAGCCCCGTCTCTCCCTGCAGCACACAGCTCCGCTGCCCGCCTGTGCCATGTTTGCACAATATTGTTAATCAGAGGCACAGTTCAGGGCTTCTGAGTGGCACATCCAGCTACGCGGGAGCAAACACATGTTGTAAAACCACTGTGCTGAGGCCACCTTCCTAATGAATGCAAAGTGGGAGCGATCAATCAGAGTGAGAGCAGTCAGCACTCAGCTCCCTGCATCTGCAAACGCAAATTGAATGAACAATAATGAGTGTTATCTAATTAGTCCTCACAGCTGCAATGTTACAGCCCTGTATAGGACATACCTTGTTAAATTTCATGGTATGTATAATAGAGTGTCTGAGTTAAAATGATTGAGATTCACCACGTGCACGCTCAGCACAATAGACATAGGTAGATTCTCAGTGATAAATGTATTGTCCTCAGCAAATGGCCTCTGCATTAGCTAACGCCAGGCTCGCTCCAGCAGAAGCCAGTTAGAGCAAATCACGAGAGGCAGCACATGGACTGGCTCAGGATTCAGGGTAGCTGGAAGCTGGGGTCACCCCTGGGCAGGAACGCTCCTCTGTGCTGCTCCTCATTGGACCCTGGGGCTGGATCTGTCCCTGAGGTAGCTCTATTCAAAACCACACCAGGAGTTTGGACAACTAAGTGCTTCAGGCAGCTCTTTAGACTATCACCTTTGTGCTCAGTATCTGCTCCTCCAGCAAAATCTGTGGTGACACTGCAAGGGATGGTGTTTAAATATTAATATTTGAGCAGTTTATGTTTTTAATACAACCTAATTTACACATGTATGTATTGGACTCATGGGTCTCAGTCCCTCCCAGCTGGCAGCAGGGTGGAGGCAGGTCTGTGCTGATGTCTCTGCCTCTGAGTCCTGATGACTGGGTACATCCTGGTGCCGTGGCAAGACTCACCAACCCACGGCTTCACCTGAGCCAGGAATGTGAAATAGACAACTCGGTGTATTCAGAATTAGATCTTTTTAACAAACACTGGTTCCATCCCTTGCTGCTTTAATAAACCCCTTGGTAGCAGGCTGGGGTCAGTTGTGCCTGGAAACAAGGAGGAAAGCAGCGTGCTGCCCCAAATGGGGGAGAATTTTAATGAGCTCGGTATCATTCAGGGGGAATTTTGCAGCTGCAGTGGGAAGATGTATTTGCACCAAGAGCAACCATCAGGTTGTCTCTTCCTACAAGAAAATCATTAATAAAAGATCCATTTGTTCTTCTCCAGGCAGTTCTTATGCCACCATGCACAAGATGTATTTTTGGAGCGAGGTGATAAGTTTGTAGGATGCAACATCAGTTTTACAGTAGAGCCGTTGGCATTAGTGAGAGCAGAATGGTAACAGAAGCCATAAAAATAACAGATGGAAGACAGATACAATAAAGTGGAAGCGCAGGCAAATTATAAAACCATTCAAACTGTTCATGAAGATAAAACAAGAAAACAAAAGCATCTGAAATCACGAGGACTGGGTGTCTGCTGGGGAAAAATCTCTGATTTTGTTGTTTGTGGTGGAGATGTTAGTGTTTGGAGGAGCTTAGGGAGGAGCAGTGATTTGTGCTGCCGAGGGAAGCATTGCTGCTGCACTCACCGTTGGGGAGGATCATTGCTGTGTGCGGGCATGAAGATGGTGTTTTTTTCTCAGCCCACACTCCAAATGTTCATGTTCGACTCCTGTCAATGCAGTTACTTTATTACTACACTAAAATATTGTCCGACTGCAAGAAGTGCGGCAGGAAGAGGGCTCAGTGTGCACTGAGCCGGGAGGCTGCAGCTCGGGGCGGCTGCTGGGATGTGGGCAGAGCCAGCGGCTGCTGGGGACCGCAGCCAGCATCCTGTGTGAGCCGGGTGGGCACTGAGAGAGCTGTGCCACGTGTGAGCTCCAGGTCACGGCAGTGAGCAGATTAGGGGCGTCCTGAGCCAGAAGGTGCACTGGGCCGAGGGGTCTGTAGCCACAGGGAGGCTGCTCCTCTCCGAGTTAACTGAGTTCCTCTTAAAGCCATCCACCCTCCGGCTGTCACGCCTCTCCCCGTGTGATTACACAGCGCGTGCCCCCTCCATTGCTCCTTCACATTGCTTATCCAAAACCTCACGGAAGGTTCCCACAACATCTGATGCTTATTAATGCCTCAGTTGCTGAAGATGCTGGTCTGCAGCCTGGTTTCTTTTCCTCAATGCCTTTATGAGTGTGTTAAGCAGGGGGAAATGAGATCAGAACGTTTTCTAAAAATTCTATCCTGTAGGTAAACAAAGACCCTTGGTGAATTTCTGTTTGGAGGTGTGACAGTTCCTAATCCAATCTCACGTCTTTGGCAGAAGGGAGGAATTGGTTCATGGGAGCTCCATGCGTGCAGTGAGCAATGGTTTGCATTGAGGGCTCTGCAGAGCCGGGCTGCCAGCATGGGGCAGGAGGGGGGTCTGCTCTGCCCAGCAATGGGTGGGGGCAGGGGAGGCAAACAGAATGCACCCCGGCACCTAGAGCTGCATAACTGACTCTCTGTTCTCAGAGACTGGCATTATTACTCTAAATTTCATAATTCTTCCTAATAAAGAAGTCACTTCAGGATCACAGCATTTGGAATATTGCACAGAAACATTTGGATCATTGCAGCGGTGCTGGGAGTTATAGTAATCATTGCGTTGTACTGTGAAATGGGTGCAATTAAGAGAGACTTCAGAGTGAGATGTGGGAAAAGATGAATGCTCGGGGGGCTGAACGGGATGAGACAAGAAAAGGTGGTCGATTTGCTCTCCCTGAGCTCAGTGTCCCTACAGCCCCGCAGCCCTCAGGGCGCACTCACCGTGTGCAGCCGTGCCAGGCACAGCCAGGCGGGCAGCGCAGCGATGTGAGCCCTGCAGGGTTGGGGGGGTGGACCTCACCTTCTGCCCCACACCCTTCTGAAAGGCACAGAGAAGTGGGCACAGCCACCAGCAGGGAAACCCGCACTGAGGGAGCTCCCCGTGCCCTGGCACAGCTGCACAGCACACAGCTGCTGCTGCACAGCACAGCACACCCCTGAGTCCACATCCCCCAGAGCAACGAGTGACCAAAGCTTTTGGTGACCTCTTTGTAGCTGTGGCTTCCTGCACTTCTGCACAGAAGTGATCTGAGCAGGAGAAGCCATTGGCCCCTCTGTGATGCTGCAGAGCTGCTTGTGTTTTTCCTTTTCTCTTTGGCTGGGATTACAAGGATAACGCTGCTTCAGAAACCCGTGGTTTCTGTGGTTCTTAAAGCACTTCAGTGTATTTTACATTTAAATAGAAAAGAGGCCTTCTTGAAACAAATCTATTCCAGTTGGCTTTGCACACTGATGATTAAAGAACGCGGTTCAATTTTTCCTCTCTTTGTGAGCAGTGTCTCATTAGCCGTGCTCTTATTGCTGCTCATATCCGTCACGATTTGTGTCAGCAGAGCGCTTACACGGACGGACAGCTTATTATCAGCTCTAAGTAAGAAACAGAACGCAGAATGCTGCTAAAAAAGGGGAAAGGTAATTAAGGCTGGTGCCAGCACATAAACGAAGCTTGGCATTTCCACTTTCTAAATCCAAACGAACCCCCATCTCGGAGCTGCAGAACACACAGGGAATGCTGCAGCCCTGCATGCACCACTGCTGCACGGCCCCGCGGTGCGGACACTGCGCGGTGCTGCGGGCGGCTGTGGAATCCACAGGAACCCAAACAGCTGCTTTTTCAGCCCCACCAGAATGTTATCACCCTGATGTGATCCTTCTGCAGAGCAATGAGGCCTGGTTATGTGATGCATGAAGTGGGAGTAGGAGTGAGGGTCAGGGAGGACAGATTAAAGCGAACTGGGACTCTCTAAGTGAGGAGGAAAGGGGACCAGAGGGAGCCGTGATAGCTCTGTACAAATAGTGAGAGGGAAATAATATGGAGGACAGGGACCCATTACTCTAATTAGTGAATGAGAACCGAACGAGAAGTAATGGCTCACACTGCAGCAGCACAGCTGTGATGGAAAGGTTCTGAGCAGAAGAACAGTGTGAGCCAGCAGTCTGTGGGGCTGCTGGAGGCTCCAGAGGGCCCAGGGAGCTCCTCGCTGTGCTCCTCGTAGGGCTGGGGCTGTTCACAAAGCATGGGGAGCAGCCCTGCACAGAGCAGCTGCTGTGCTCTGGGATGTGGCTCGGAGCACTGCCCGGCCCTCACCTGGTCCAGGTACAGAGAAACTCCATCTGACTGCAGCCGGTGTCCCACAGCTTCAGGCAGGAGAGGCATGGAGCTGCTGCAGGGCTGAGTGCCTCAGTGTCTTTGAGAAGCAGTGAGCAAATGTTTATATTGTCTGAGAGCAGAGCAATTAGCTTGTGTCACCACCGTGCAGTGTTTCTTTTGCCATAATATGGAGTTTTTAAGAAGAAAATTAAACCTGCCAAGCACCATTACGAGCATGGTGAGCATCAGCCACGCCGATGTCAGCAGCGTGCGCTGAGGAACCCAGTGGGGTTCAGACCACGTGCCCTGTGTAGCTGGGCAGTACATCCGAGGTGATCTTTTTGCTGGGTTCGTGTGTACGTGGTGCTTCCTGTTCAACTATGGAAAATGTTCCCATTCCTGCACTGATCCCCACTATCTGCAGATGACACAACAGGCACTGGCTGCAGCCTGCTGTTCTGCTCCTTCCCATCATATGCATCGTACTGAGGTGGAGGTGCATGTGGGAATAGCTTTGGAAGCTGAGAAGGAAACTCTCGGAGTGCATTAGCGGTTGGTGAGCTGGGCACAAAAACCACTCAGGAAATTAAAAGGAGGACAAGATTTTGAGGTGATAAAACATTTAAAATATGAAACTTGCATTTGAGTCAGATCCAGAGTTAATTTTATCTTTTCAAGCTGCAGCTTAGGAGAACTTTGGTTCCATGCCAGCAGGCAAAATCTTTGGGCTATTGCAAAGGAGAGGAGGAGGAATCTGGTGGTGTCAGAGTGGGTTCTCAGAGGTCTACTGATGGATGCACAGCATTGAACACAGCCACAGGGCAGAGGCGCTGATGGCACAGCTGAAAGCCGAGGGCAGGGGCTGCTGCACTGCTGGGTTTGCTCATCGTCTTTGGTGGCTGTTACAGAGGTTCAGATTTCATTATGGACATTTGGTGGAAAGAGATGATAAAAGCCAAAAGGGAAAGGCAAGAAAACACCATTTAAGAACTAAATGCAAAATTACGAAGCCTCGGCTTGCTTCAGCAGGAGAGATTTTTATGCATTTTTTGGCATTTACAAATCCTTTGTGAAAAGGTCACCCCGTACTTGGAAGCTTATTAATACTGAAGATCGCCCAGAAAATGTCATGTCTTTTTACCATGATATTTACACAAAGAAGAGCACCCGAGCACATGCAAGCTCCCGGGCAGGATGGTGCAGTGGGGCCGGGGCACAGCTTGGCTGGGGGCTGTGCTCCTGCACACCTCGCTCTGCCGCCCGTCCCTGCAGAGGCTGCCCTGATCTCTGTGTGCTGAGGGCTCAGCCGGGGGCTGCAGGCAGCACTGTGCTGCCCATTATCCACCATGGGCTGCACAGACAATGGCTTGTCTTCATCACCATCACCACATTATAATTGTTGCATGAAACAGATCCAAAATAGGCCTCTCTGTTCAGCATTACCATGATTAATTTCTTTTTTTTTTTTTTGTGGCAAGAAAGGCAAACAATAAAAGGTTTTTCTCTCTGCTCTCTTCATCCTTAGCAAGCAGACAACATGCAGCCCTGTGGGCTCAGGTCTGTGGCACTGACCTTGCCCAGGGCGCAGTGCATGGACTGTCAGCGCTTCCAATGGAAGGAGACCCTGTGGTTACCTCCTGAAGCCCAACTCACACTTGGGATCATCAGTGTCAAGGAGCAAATACCATGGGACAAAGACTGCATCCCCAGTGGTGTGCCTGCTTTTATTGTAAATTATTGCCCTGCATGCCCTTCTACCTACACACAAGTGCGGGGCTCCTTTGGAAACAATACCTTGCTAATTGTACCACAGTCATTTTGCTACATCAAACATCTTATTTCATAAAGATGTGAGTGGTACGGGATAATGAATGCCTGCCTGGGGAAATTAAAGTAATCAACCACCAAGGCCAACACATCTTAGAGCGAGTACAGAAAAAATTGCAGATAAGGGCTTTTAAGCCATGGGGCGGAAAATGCGCACATTATTCTTTGACCAGTTTTAAAATATGAACAGATGAAATTTCTTCATCAACTACAGCGATAAAACAGCAGGCTGTGGTGAGCAGGGACCTCTGCCTCTGGAAACCACACTGCAGGGAACCAAAGGAGCGCCGGGCGGGCGCAGGGATGGCCCCTCCTGGACACGACCCTGCAGTCTCCATGCTCCCTGCAGCGCATGGCTGTGGCCGAGCTGCCGCTTGCTACCTTTGGTTCTGCACCTCAGTGCTGGCTTCTTCCACCTTTAATGTTTCTGGCAGAGCTGAGGCATTTATTTTAGTAAAACAGCAAAAACAGTTTCAAGAACGTTGGCAATCTATGCAATTCTTGTCAAGTAGCTGCTTTCTTAACGCAGTGGCTTGGATCGACCTGGCTGAGCTCTGAGCACACACAATCAATCAAGACCAAACCTTACACTGTGCCTGATTTTCTCATTTTCAATAGTGTGCACAGCGAGCTGTGCTGCCTGGCACCGCACCGCACTGCCCACAGCCACTGTGCCCAGCACTGCACCGCCCACAGCCGTGCCACAGCATCCCATGGGGGCTGCTCAGCACCCGGCAGCACTCCTATCACGCTCCCAGACAGAGCCAGGAATGCAGGAGGTCGGCTGCAATGGCACCCTGACCCCAGGCAGCAGAGAGCGCTGCCTGTGCCAGGCCGCAGTGCACACCCGTGCCCCCACTGTGCTGCTCAGGTCTGCTCTGTGCTGGAGCTGGCTGTGTGTGGCACCCAGAGCCCCACCAGCTGCACGCGGGCGGTGGGAAATGCCCCTGAGCCAACTCCATAAAAGCTGAGTGCTGGTTTTATAAATGCGCCTCATAAACAGCAATATTTCCTAATTCCACAGAACAACAAGAACAAATCACTGGCTTCTTCCAGAGATGGATTATTTCCCTGTAGACAATACATTGATCCTAACAGAGTTCCATCTGTCTCCTGGACTTTCAAAGAACAGCTATTACCATTCAATTATCACGCTTCATTAAACAGGCTAAAACCTATACAACGCACAGGTTTGGCTGGAAAAAACGTTCAGCAGCTGTGCTGTGCCGTGCCGTGCTGTCCTTGCTAAGCTCCTGTGCTCAGAACAGCACTGACAGCACAGTGCATCCGGCACAGCTGTGCGCTGCTCATGCATGTGACACTTAAGAATAATTATATATAAAGTTCTATGACTCAGGTAGTTAATTATCAAAGCAAAAATAAAGAACAGTGAACTTTTCCCAGGATTACTGCAGCCTTTAGAGCCAGGCTGTCTTCTGCCATTACCTGTTCTAATTAACTGCAGCCCTCAGTGCTCACAGTGCACCAGAGTCATGAGCTGGAGCCCGATGGG
Source organism: Chrysolophus pictus (assembly GCA_037305975.1). NCBI lineage: Eukaryota > Metazoa > Chordata > Aves > Galliformes > Phasianidae > Chrysolophus > Chrysolophus pictus. Next base: position 9,818,071 of record CM074594.1, read on the forward strand.
ATGCCTGTGCTGCAGTGTGAGCACACAAGCAGCAGCATCTGCCCTGTCTGAGCCACGTCCCATCTCCCACGGATGTTTTTGCAGTACACAGAATAAAGCTGCGCCAACACGAGACCATCTGAGAGGACCAGTTGAAAAGAACATCGTTATTCTTAGTACAAAACCTATGCTTTGGCTTCTGGGTCAAAAAGCCATTTTGCTTTTTTTTTTTTTTTTTGCATTTATTATTTTCACCAGAAATGGAGCATTCTTTGCAGCTTTGCAGATGGAGAAAAGGAAAAAAATGTCATCGCTCAGCAGCACGTAGGCAGCCTGAGCTTGTGATTACACAACAAGAAACAGCGCATTCTGTGCCTAATGCAAAATTAAACATTACGAAACTCTCTGAGTGATGTGTTTGGTCCCAGGTGGGATTGGTTCAGCAACACAGACAGCGATGCTCATCTCCCACCACCGCACCAGGCATCAGCAGTAGGAACACAACTCCTGTGCTCCAACGAGCAGTGAAACCAGGGCTCTGCCTCCACCTCCCAGCAACTGCACTTCCCCTTTTTTACCATGGGAATTTTCCGTTCTGATTAAATTGTCTCTTTATCCGTACCTTCCCTCTAATTTTGTCTCTCCAGCCCATCCTCCCTGCATTTTTATTTTTCATTTTCTTCGTTCACCAGCACAACACGCATTTGTACACGTGTGTTGGGGAAAGAGGAATGGGGAAAGGAGGAGAAACAGAAGAGAAAATAGAGCTGGAAAAGCACTGACATGGGACATAGCTGGAAACGTGCTGGGTTTCAGCATGCACTTAAGAACCCATGAGTTGACCACACCACTAAGACCAGCTCCATTGGCTGGAAAGCCAACCAGAAGAAAAAATTCCTGTTCTGCTGCAAATCTGTGAACTCTGAGTTCTGTGCCCGAGGGCTGTGTGGTGGGGGCAGTGCTGGGCTCTGTGCCACCATACGGGTGAGGAGTGCCAGAGCTGTGCTGCAGGACCAGACCAACCCAAACCGCTGCGTCCCATCACTGTGCTGCACTGCCTGCATCTGCATGTACAATCTAATGAAAAATGTATGACTGTTAAACGCACGCATATGTCATAATTAAACACAAACAATCATTTCCAAATAAGTGTTTACCACATTACATATGCCGTTCTGCAATTAATCTCAATGACTCTTTCTCCTTGCACATGAGCGTGGAGGCAGCTCCCGGCGCAGTGCCGGCAGCACGTGGGGCTGCACTGACAGCACTCCCTGCCTGATGCACAGGTCGGAGCTCTGTCAGTGTCAGACAGATGCCTTGTTCTCTGCTGTTTGTTCTGAGAAAGCCTCAGAGAGAGATTTATAGGATGAGTGCTGTTCAAACATTGATCCCAGGAAATTCAGTTAGGAAAAAAAGAGGAGAGGTGAAAGAAGCAGGAGGAGCTGCAGGGAGGGATCACCACTCCCACTGCCCTGAGCCCCCTCCCTGTTGCACACCATCCCAGACCCTCAGCCCGCAGCAGAGCCATTCTCACTGTCTGGAAACCCCTGGTGCTTTCCAGCATCGAAGTGACCCCTGTAATGGGACTCACATGAGGACAGCGAGCAGACAGCACAAGAAGAGAAAGTGGATTTCATTTCTATGTATCACCTTCTATTAGCATCAGAGGAAGGTCTCTATTACACACTGCTTGTCTGCAGAGAGGGCACGCTTAGCAAACTGAAACTGAAATCTGTCTGTAGAGGAGATGGACACCGGTGTCAGCCACCACTCCCTCCCCCCTCAGCTCTGAGATGCACAGCTCTGCACAAAGCTCAGCTGCAGCCCACGAAGACAGAGCGGAGCTCCACTTGGTTCTTCGTGCACAGAGGGCTTCGCCCCCAGAGCAGCCCTTCCAAATCCCAGCAGCCCTCCTGCATCCCAAAGCCTGCTAATCGCTAATGAACAAGTTTCCTTGCTAGCATGTAAACGATGAAATTTGGCTTTTATGCTGCATAATACGACTCCATAAACTACCTTGTGAGATGGAGATTTTCCAGGGTATGCCAAAGTTCCAATTATCAGCAAATTGCCAGCACTTGGAACGGAGCTGCGTATTAACTCCAAGCAAGCGAGTGTTCACTGAATTACTTGGAACAGTAAACAGCTCTTTCTGGGGTGTGTAAATAATCCCAGAGTATCTAGGAAATTAGAAAAAGAAATTTAAAAAATAATTTGCCTGGGTAAAATTTAAAAGGAAATCAGTAAAAGAAGGGTTATCCACTCAGCAGAGCTTGGTTTGCAAATGCCCTGCAGCCCAGTGCTGACCCTTCGCTCAGTGCCACCCCATGGGGCAGGGGCAGCCCTGGGCTCTGTGCCGTGCCAGGATGTGGCCCCCAGGTGGGTGGGAGCTGACAGCTGATGGGCTGCTGAGGAGCAGAAGGCTTAGCACATGGGCAGGGCTCTGGGCTTTCTTCCCACTTTTTTTTAAATTTAAAATTCAGCTCCCTCATCTCTGAGCTAATGCACTAATGGATAGTCACCATTACCCAACTTCTGACCTAATGGGCACAGTAAATAAGTGAAAGGCTCATAAAATCAGATTTACTGAGCGTCCTTCCTTTTGCTGTCCATTAACTGAAACTATTTATTAGGTTAAGGATACCTGGAGTACAGAGCTGTGTTCTCTTGCATTAACGCTGTCACACTGACGTCTCAGCATCCAGGGACTCCCAGCAGCCGTTGGGTCACAGCCCCCAGCACACCCCCTGTGGGCACGGGGCGGGCACAGGGCCGGGGGAACAAGGGCTGCAGGAACCCCATCAATCACTATGGTTGTCTCCTCTGCCAGAGCCTATCCCTGCACTGGGAGCCCCAGCCACGTCCCAGCTGTCTGCCTCTGGAAACGGACACATCAACCTGCTGTGTGCCATATAAACCCTCCTCTCTGTAGTGGGCTCTGGTGACAGCTGTGTCAAAAATGTATTTTATTTTTTGATAATCTCTTAAGAACCTTTAACAGAAATGAAAGCAATGCACCCTGGGCTGACAAGGCAGGGAAGCCCTGATGCTGTGCATGCAGACACTGAAGCCCCGTGCTATGAAACCAGGAGGTGCCTGAGGTGCCATGGGAGCACCCAGAAGCATTAAGAGTGCCTAAGATTTAATTCTGCCACAACACCTCCTTGGAATCGCACTGCTAATTGATCAAATTTTGCCTGCCTGTTATTTAAACTTTCAATAAAACATGGATGAATGGGAGGTATGATTCTCTGGGCAGAACGCAGCCTCACACTGCCACGCCAGGTACAGAATAGCAATGTCCCACACACAGCATCCAACCTGTGAGCACAAAACTAATCACAGTGGTGCACTGATTCCTTAGTTGCTCAATGGGATTTTCTCTGCAGTTTCTACCCCCAGACCTGGACAAGGCACACGGTGTGCCAAAGAGATGGCACAGAGTGCAGCTGCTGCCCCGCACACGGCCATGGGCTGCTGGCAGAGCTGTGTGCCTGCACTCATGTTGGCACTCACAAGAGCAGAAATGCCCTTATAAGCGTCCCTTAAAGTTGTGTTTTCAGCAAATTCACCTCTTGCCTGACAAAGACCTCTTCTATCATGCAGAATTAAAACCAAAAAGGGGCACTAATGAGAGGAGGAACAAGTAGGGAAGCAGCAGCTACTTTGTATTCTTCAGCGGTTCTGTTTGTTGTGTAGTGCTAAATTAACTCCCATTAATTCATCGTGAAAACCAACCTTCGAGAATAGGATGGAACTTACATTTTCTGCTCCTGAATTAATGTTGCATGGAAGCACTTTATTTTAAGAATAATTAATGAAAATGGTGAAAAAAGTCTTCTAAAGAATCTGAAATGTGTCAGCGGTAAATGGTCACCATCTCTGCTGAGAGCACTGCCTACAGCACAGCCACGGAATCCCACAGCCGTGATTCAGCTTTCCGTCCTCCTATGCCTCTGCAGACAGGAGGTCAGGCTGGGTGCTGGCCTCACGCTGGCAGCAGATCAGGCTGCAATGGGTGCCGGCTCCACGCAGACGCCTTTGGGCATCTCTCCCGGAACGGCTCATTCTGCTACTTCTAAATTTACTTCCTCTGCCACCACTTAAAATTTAATCATATCCTCAGTGACTCACGCAGGAAAATGCTTAGCTGAATGGCAGCTGAATTCAGAACAACAGGGCCACAAACACAGCGCAGGAAGGGGCTGTTTGTTCATTCCAGCATTTTCTCAAGCAAATTCCTCCCGTACTGCTGAGAAATGATGCAAAGAATGCACCATCCCCGGCACCGTGTGTGGGATTTGCTGCCAATGTTCACTGCACAGTGCTGATGCCTCCCAGCTCGCAGAGAAGCCAACAATCCAAAGCTCACAGCTTGGGCAGCCCTTGGAGGGTGCAGCTCACAGCCATACCCAGCCCTGCACAGCACACAGAGGGCAATGGGAATGCACCACTGCTCACAGGGGTGGGGAAAAAGGGCTGCAAACAGCAGGAGGACACAGGGGGAGAACAGATGGAGTCACTTCTATGTGCTACTTTTCCTGGTGTTTCCCTGAAAGGCCTGACTACCTGTGGAAAAACTGAGGATGAAATAAGGAAAAGATTTATTGAGTCTCAAAGCCTCCAGTTAAAATTAAATGCAGTGAGAAAAGTGGCTTTCCACATCTAATTGTCTTTTCCCCAGCACCTATGTGTCAGTCTCCTCTAAAAGCCTATTAATTCTGTAATTTAGTGCCAGCTGGAGCTGCAGACAGACAAAACCACCACTGCATTTTGCTCCCAGTTCATTGACTACCTGTCATCAGGCATCAGCGTTAGGGTGCTCTCCCCTCAAAGACTCCAAATACTAAAAATTAAAAACTTTTTATAGGCTATTTAATAAAAAAATGTGCTGGCACATCAGTTAATAGAATGGATTCTGTGACACTTTATGTTGGGATTTTAATTACGGCTAAAAATAACCCAGCATGTCAGGAGAGACACAGAGAACCCCCCCCAGCACAGAGGGTTCGGCTCAGAGGGTTCCCACAGTGAGACATCATTTATTTGCTTAGCAGTGAGTTCAGAGTTTGCCCTGAAAGTAGATAGAGTTGTTAATGGAGACAGCAATGGGAGGAAGGGCTGGAAATGGAGACAGCAATGGGAAGGCAGGCCAGTAGGTGCACTTCTCACTGCCATTGTGCAGCAAGTCGCTGCCAACAGCATCGAGCAGCAAAGTAGGGACAGCACTGCCAGGAGCAGCTCCTGGGCTGGGAAGGATCCCTGCGCTCCTACCCCGCTCACCAGCTGCTGTTCCTCCTGCATCATTTCTGATCAACCAGGATACAATTTCCCTATTTCCCCCTGCAAATTAAGCAGAAGCTGGTAGGAACTTCTCCATTACCTTGCCAGCCCTGCTGTAAACTAGTACAGGTTTTATAGCTGGCACAACCCAAACTTTGAACCCATTTGCGTATTCTGAGGTGTTTTAAGGAGTGCCTCATCTTGTTCCTCAAGCAAGACTTCTACATAGCTGAAGTTCTCTCCCAGCCTCTTGTTGCCGAGCTGCTTCTGGAGAGGTGCAGCAGCACCAAGAACTGCAGCTCCCTGCAGGCAGCCCGCCCAAGCTGTACCTCACCTCTCTGGATGAGCTGTTAGGTACTCAGGGAAACAGTTTCTCCTTGGCACAGCTTAAACCGAGCAGTCATCTAATTTCCTCTAGAGAAATGCGTTGGAAAAATCAGTAAGATAAATCTGTCATTACAAATAGCAATAAACACCTCTAGCATAGCTGCATATTTAGCAGAAATATCTGAATAGTGACAGTGCACAGTAAAACCCACGATGGCCATAGCTCAGTGCTGAGCACAGGACCCACTGCTCTGCCCTTCCTGGCACTGCAGAACATCAGCACAGCCCTGAGAGTGCTCTGCAGGAACGGCTGGGCCACTGCCCCACTGCTGCCACGAGGCAAAATGTGCGGACACACAGGCACCAAACCCACACTTGTACTCAGAACCAACACAATTCCCACCTTCAGCATCCAGCTGGAACTCATCCTGTGTCTGCAGGTGGAGGAATGCACTCTGTTCTCCTGCAAAACCTTGCTGATAGCAAGCAAAACAGCTGAGAATCTCATCACTGTTGGACAGGCACAGCTTCTCCTGAAAACATTCACTGATGGAGCTGCCGCTGGAGCACATGCAGAACCCCACGTGCAGGACAGCACTGCAGAATCCTCTCCAGCATGGTGAGGACATCCTTATCCCCTGCCCAGGTTCTTCCATTTGTCACAGAGTTCAGCATGCTGCATAACACACACTTCTCAAGTTAAGCATCAAAACAATGAATACAAAGGAGGAAGGAAGCGTTCACTTGCTGAAGGAGAATTACTAAGAGCACACTGTTGTATTACAACACATCTTCTACAACTACACCATTTGTATTAATGTATTGGAGGCATCTACAAAGACAAACCACAGCCTGGTTCAGAATGAAGAGTGCAGAGATGTCTGCAAAGCACCGCAGGCTCCACGCAGCACCAGCTTCAGCAGCAGCCTGGGGGCTCCCGGCTGTGGGCTCCCATCCCTCCCCAGGCATTGGCCTGTGGGCTGCATGCAGGAGCTGGGCAACTGGACGAGGAGGAGAGCGGCCCCAGTATTTCTTAGGGCATCACCTCGATGTCCTGTTTGCTCAGCCCTAAGGGACACAGCAGCACCCCGCTGCCAGGCAGCAGCGCAGGCATGAGCCTGGACACAGGCATTGCCCACCCCATCCTGAGATCCTGCAGGAAGAATTAATTAGTGCGGATGATAAAGCACTATGGGGAAGGAGAATCAAGGTTAATAATGGATATTAATAAAATATCAGCAAGGAAAAATGAGTGGTTGTGTCCCAGCTAAGCCATCTCCATGAGCGCAATACGTCCCTGCCGCTGTAAGTGGTTATTTCTTGATAGATCAGGAGGGGGAAATAATGGAGAAGAAATAATGCTGCGAGATGGCAGCTCCACGTGCTGCTCTGCTCAGTGCTCTGCTGGTGACAAAGCTGGTGCCACAACAGGAGCCAACGTGGCAGCTGGGAGCAGTAATTATTCTGGAAGCCATTACTGACATGTGTTTGAGGGGGGCTCCAGCCAGGTGCAATATTGCCTGCAATGGAGTGGGCAAACTGCAGGCAGTCGCCTTCCCGTGGCACCATGCAGCACAACCAGCGCTGGTGCCAGCCTGTGCCCTGAGCTGTGCCAGGCTGGGCAGCACCAGGCAGAGCACAGGCAGCATCCCAGGCTCAGTGGACAGCAGCACCATGCAATGTGCAGAGCCCACAGCGATGACTGTAAAAACCACAGCACTTAAAATGTAAACAGGCTGTAATGAATAATAAACGCAGGCAGAAGGATCTAGTCTCAGCACAGAGCTGTAAGGCTGCTCTTACTGCCATTCGTTTGAACTATGCTTTATTCCCAAAGACCAGGCTTGGGGAAGGAGATACTGACATGCTGCCAGTTGTCATCCTGCCCCAAAACGTGACCCAGATGTTTCTTCATCACCCCCAAATCCTGCATTATCACTCCTGTGAGGCTCCTCCCTGCTTGGTGCAGCTCCATCCCCACACGGCATCACTGCCAGCCAAGCAGCGCCCAGAGAAGCCCTGCAGACAGAAGACAGCCCTCTGACTTTTACTACAGACCAGTGTTCTCACCAGGGCCAGGATGTGAAGGGCAGTAATAAAAGTAAAAAAAAAAAACAAACAACAACAAAAGCATCGAGTCCATTCAGAGCTGAACAAAACACATTTTTTCATCTGTTGAAGCCATTTAGAAGGGAATGGAAATTCAGCTCACTCTCTTCCATCTCCCAGAACAAGAGCATTGGACAAGGGGAAATGGTTTGAAACTAAAAGAGGAGAGATTTAGATTGAATATAAGGAAGTTCTTTACGGTAAGGGTGGTGGGCATAGGCTGCCCAGAGAGGGGGTGGTGCCCTGCAGACAGTCAAGGTGAGGCTGGAGGGGCTCTGAGCGCTGATGGAGCTGTGCACTGTGGGGCAGTGGAACCCGATGGCCTCTAAAGGTCCCTTTAGCTCAATTCCATGGCTCTGCGGTCCTATGAGAGCTCTGGTCCAGGATGTTCTGTCTGGAGGAAGCCACAGAAGTGGTCCCAAAGTGCAGCACCACGCATGGTGCAAGCTGCTGGCTCCTGCTCCACAAAACAAAGTGTGCATTTATAAACAGTAATCCCTCCACAAAGAAAACAGGAGTCTGTGGTGTTCCATGATTTGTATTGATCTATGTCACTCCAAAGCTTCTCACCACATGCTCTTTTAATAACTCAGCAGCGAGATGAAAAGCTGCTTTCCTGCTGCCAGAGGAAGGTTAATGCATTATAAAGGAGAGAGCATTTGCACTTAATGGGTGAATTCTAAAAGCTTTGCTGGATTTCTTGAAGGCCACTTCTGGAAAGTTGATTCCCATACAGAGAGCTGTTGCTTCTTATAACTCAGCTGTGCAGCACTGCAGGACTGCCCTGAGGGAGCACAGGGCGAGAGCTGCACCGCCAGGAACGGACCTTCACAGCACAGCATCACCAGAGCCTGAGCACAGAGGGACACAGCGATGGGCGCCGGCCCACGGCAGCGCGGTGCGGAGCAGTGCCTGCAGCAGGCAGCGCCTGTGCGACGGACACAGCACTCCAGCACTCCCACCACGGTGGCTGCAAGGAGAGAACTCGAGCAAAAAAGGGCTTTGCACAAAGATGGCCATAAATCTCAATGTGTTTACAACAGAAGACTGACCAGAAGAGTTTATTAAATCTATAAAGGATCTGATGTATATCAAACCGTTACATAAAGTCAATACTTTGGAAAGAAGCAGACAATAAATACTCTGCAAGAGGCAATATTTCTATCACAGAGAAAGCAATCACATAAAGATTAGGAGACCAATTTCAATACTGAATGTCAGTCTGCCGTAAGGAGACATTTATTGTTTCTCTGAGTTATCACAGAGGAGAGAGATAGCTGTAACACTGCGCTGAGCCGAGCTAGCCACGCTATCAAAGTTAGAAATACTTTCACCTTTTAAAAATCATCTTTCTGCTTTGTAAATATAAGGGCATCCTTTCACAGGGCAAAGGGAGGAGCAGCACAGCTACAGCTGCCAGGTCCTCCCGGCGCCCCGCGGTCACAGCTTTGCGTTGGCCCGTGATGTGGTCTCCTTCTTTAATGGAACTGTTTCAGCTCCTTATGCTACGTGGGCCATGCTAAAACTGCATTTCCCTGTTAACACTGCTCTGTAATTAGCACCACTGGATCAGAACTGGTAATAACACCGTCTGCATTGCGCTGTCAATTACATTAGTTCTGCCACACAAACCACGATGCACTGCTGAATGCTCTTTGCTACTTTGATCGGTTGACAACCTGCCTCTGATTTTCCCTCTGGCAAGTCCCAGCAGATTGTGTATCTGCTCTCCAATTGACACAGAATGCTTATTACCACAGAAAAAGAGAAAAGAAGAATATTCTTGTTTACACACACAGCTTCTGTAGCACAATCCGGAAACCTCAGAATTACCACTTACTTTGCAGTTCAACTACTTTTGGTTATGGGAGAAGTTACGCCAGGAGCAGCCCTGTGCACAGCCCCATGCACAGCCCCACACACAGCCCGGCCTCCCCCTCTATCCTCAAGCAGCATTCCCTTCCCCTCTGCCCCGGCAGCTCCTGTGCAGCGAGCACTGGGAGCACCCCTGGCTGGCACAGCACCGTGGGCAGCCCCAGGGCTCTGGGCACAGGGTTGGGCACACAGCCCCCTCCCCATCCTGTGGACAGCATTGGGAGCAGAGCCGTTCTCCAGTGCCACCTTCATTCCATCATTATCTCCTTTAAAAGGCAGAAGTTGAAAATGAGATGCAGAGCCAGTGGCCCCTTTTGAGCTATGGTTATTAGCTATGTTGAGGATGAAAGCAGTATGACTCCCTAGATAAATACACAGTTCATTAAAAGTGCTCCGGATCACTATATTCTCCTGATCAAAAGCCTAAATCACACAGCTGTGACATTAAGGAGCTGTGCTGTATGCGGAGCTGAAACAGGACAGAGCCTGCATGCCAAGAAGGGACAGAGGGGCAGTGGAAAGTGCAGGGGTGTAGGAGCACAAGGATGTGGGAGCACAGGGATGTGGGAGCGCGGTGCCTGGCGCAGCAGGGTATTTCCGAAACACTGAACACGCAGAGGCCCCACAGCACGCAGCCACTCTGTGCAGATGCTGCTCTCCCCACTGCACCCATCCCAGACCACATGGCAGGAAGCGCAGCACCCGCAGGACAGCACCTGGGGAGCACAGCACCCACATCCCCTGCACCAACGCCAACCGCAGCAGAACCAATCTGCCCACTACGACATTCTGAACTCAAAGTGACCGTCAGCACAACGTCAGGGCGCGCAGCTCAGCTGACCTGCAGTGCTGCAGCCACATTTGTCACCAGGACAGTGTGAGAGAGCCCACCGGGTACCGCCGAGCCAAGGCACTGCATTAACACTGCCACTTCCTGGGGACTGCCCATGCTTTTCATTTTCCTGGGCAGGTGCTCATGGAAAGGCATGGCAGCCCTGGGCTGAGGAGTGACACCAGTGCGAGCCCTGGGCCGTGTCCCTGCGTGCACCACTGTCTGCAGAGCTCTGCCTGGCTACAGCAGGAGAGCTTCAGGCTGCCCTTCCTGCTCATCCCTCTCAGAGAGCTCTCTTCTCGGCACTGACAAATTGAACGCGGCACTCCTGTGACTAAGATGGATGGCGGGTGTAAGTGATACCCATGGAACAAATGGCTGATCTGTGTATTCTTCCATTCAGGATTAGGCTAATAAGATGTTCATTTATGGATCTATTACTCAGTCATTTAACTGCCTGAAATAAGAGGAGCGGGCGAGTTCCACCATCCAGGCATTGATTTCCACCTTCTCAGACTATGTTCTAGCAGGGGTTTTGCTAAGGTAATTTAGTGGGACGGATCCAAACCCTCATTAAGCAGACACAGCACTTTTAGACACATCAGAGGAGCCAGAGATGTCTAAAAGATTACAGCAGCTGTGTTCCTCCCCATGTTTTCCCACCCTCCCATGTTACTCTACAGATGCAGTGAGCACTCACACTGCTCCAGAGAGAGGGAAGTGGACCAGAGAGAAAACTCAGCTGGGCTGTGCTGGGGACTGGCAGCCGGTGGCGTGCAGGACGGCGCCGCGGGGCTGTGCTAGCACTGCTGCAGCTCTGTGCCCCACAGGCATTGTTCCATGCACAGCCTATGCTGCTGCCAGCACGGCTCATTCCTGAGCTGCATTTTCCAGGTGCCTACAGCACTGTTCCGCGTGCAGCTGGAGCCAGGCCTGTCGCCACCCCTTCACAGTGCCCTGAAGATTTTTTTTTCTGGCATTCTGTCGCATTCAGGATCTCCTGCTGTGTCAACACCACTTAGAACTGGCACAGCATCTCCACACGCTGGATGCTCCTCTAGCTGCCCACTGCAGCCAGAGCCATACAGAACACAGCTGTGCTATGGGGAAAGGCTGTCCCCAGGCTGGTCCCAGAAGGCTGCCATGGTGCCAATACAAATGTGACCTTCAGGGCCTCCGACCACTGCAGCACTTCCCTGCCCACAGCAGCTGCCATCCCACTCCCACTGAGTGCTGCAGGCAGCCCTGCTGCCAGCCACGCGCCTCTCCCTGCTCCAGGGGCCTCAGGTTGCAGCTCACCAGTTTTGCACAGCCCATTCTGTTCCACTGCTTCCAAAATGAGTGCAGATGACTGAGCTGCGAACTCGTAAAAAGCTCAGCCCCATGTTAATTTTTCTCTTTTGCATAATGTATTTAGGAGTGTATCTATTTTTTTTTTTTTTTAATCACAGAATAACATCCCTCTTGTGCAGCCTGGCATCTTTGTGCTGTGCTGAGGGTCCACTTGAGCTCAGTGCTGACCCCAGGGAACACCAAACAGACGAACACCGCCGCAGTGCCCGCAGCCTCACACCTCCCATCCGTTACCCAAACACAGGTTTGCTCTCACCCCCATGCAGACGCTCCCAGCCCACAGCTGGGCACACAGCCCTGCTTGTTTAACTCCATGTAAATGGCACTCTAATATTCCCCTTAACTGCTGCACTTAGACAGCTTCTCCCTATAGCTGTTAATCATATTAAAAGGTATTGGATACATAATTTCCTTTAATTATATAAAATATTGGTGGCTTCCTTCCTTTGGAGCGCTGCACACAGAGCGCATTTCGACAGCAGTCAGAGAGCTCGTAATTGTTGATTTATGCCCTAATTGGAAGACACCTGCTTTCTTTTTTCTTTTGATTTTTACTTTGAGTCCAAAATTATTCCGCACATGTCATCATTACATTCATCAATACGTGCTTTGTCTTCCACAGATCCGCCTAATTGCTTTTCTCATTTAGACAACCCTGGAGTTATTTGCTAATGAACACCGACGCGGCGCAGAGGATTCACACGTGGTGCTGTCAGCAGGTGGAGGAGCGCGGAAAGGCACTGAGCGCCCCGCCAAAGCGCACCGTTCTCACTGGAGGCCACAGCCAACAGCACAGAGTGCCTGCAGAAAATGCCTGAGAGGACAAAGCAAGGGAGAGAGCATTCGAGGCAGTGATAAAAGGAAAGTTTAAAGCTCGTATTTAGATAAATTGGCTGGAAAATTTGATCCACACCATCTTTCAAATCTGATTATACAAACAGAATTTGCATAAATATTATAATTAAAATTCTGCCTATAGCATAATAAAAGAGGGAAAATAGTATTAAATGATCAAGGCGTTTGAATGTCTGAAATATCACCGTGTGATGTTTCATGCTATCCACTAAATAAGTAATTTATTGCAAAACCTATCAAAGCAAAAGGAAATTAAGTCAGATAAGGCCGCCTTTTATTTTGTAGTTCAGTTTTGCAGAGAATGCCATTACTTTCAGAGCACGTTTGATTTTTTCCAAGGAAAAAACTCCAGGCAATTCAGCACAGGCCCTGCGACACGCGGGGTGCAGCAGCCCCAGCAGCGGGCGCAGGCACCATCAGCCCCCATCAGGACAGGGCAGGGCACGGCCGGCTGCGCCGTGCACCAACACCCCACCTGCAGCCCACAGGCCGTGCAGCATCGCTCCTAACGGCGTCTGCACCACCGAACGTTTGCGGCATCAATAACATCCTGGCTCACCAGCACAAACAGAAGTTTAAATGGAATTCTTATCAAATCAGCCTCTCATCAAGATCGCACAACGCCGCACACACAACCTTTTCAGAAGCTGCACACACCACGGCTGCAGGAGGTGCGAGCAAACTCCAATCTGACCGCTTGGCATCTGGTGCGGCGCAGCAGGCGGCCGTGGGCTCAGCACGGTTTGGGCGGCGGGCGCTCAGCAGGATGTGAGCACACAGCTGGCAGGGCAGGGCCACAGCCCAGGTGTGCGACACAACACGGCTCGGCCCTTGGGTCCCTCCCCACCTGCAGTGCGCAGAGCAAACGGCACGGCACAGCTGTCTGAAGGACTCAGCCCCAACAGCAGCGCGGGCGCCTGTGTGACAACCCCGAGAAATATTTCTGCAAACATAATAGAAGAGATAATGGTAATTAGGCCGGCGTTTTGCGCCATAATGTTCTTGAATGCCTACAAAAATACAACATTTTCAGCAAAAGATAATTGAAAAGATTATTTGCCTTATCTAAAATAAGTTTTTCCCAGCCTCAGCACATCTGTTACCAGAGTCCTCGCAGACGTTTGCTGCGATGCCACTCGGTGCTGTTTGTCACTGTGAGAAGGGCTGAACAAAAGCCCCGATGCGTTGGTTCCGTTTGGGTCCCTCTGCAAGATGTGGCCCAGCACCGCATGGCTCACATGCATCCCTCCCTGCACACACCTTCAGGCAGTCGCTGCCACCAAGTTGTGCGCACCAGGTTCCTCATGGGACACCTTCAGTGCAGCAGGTGAGGTGTGAGCTCAGACACGGCTGGTGTTAGTTAACTCCACACACCCCACAGCAGCCATGCTGACAAGAGCTAGAATCAGACGATCTCCCAGGAGTAAAGGACCTCCGTGCTTACAGAGCTGACAGGTGAGCAAACTTCTGCAGGGGCTCCAGGGGACATTTTAAATTCTGAACACTTTTCCTTTTGCAAACACAAATCACCTCCTGAAATTACAGGCAAATAAAGCAGACTTCCCAGAAACTGGCAATTTCCGTGATCTTTAATTGCTTTATTCTTTATAAGGGAAGAGAATGATCAGCGGTCGAGGGAAAAAAAGCCCTCCCAGAAATGGATTTCTGCATTTCTCCCTTTTAATCATCAATGGGAGAAGAGCAATGGGGAAGAGATGGCACTAATTCTTGTTGTAAACTACTCTGGGAACGTATTTTGCTCAGAGCCATTAGCAGAGAAACACATTAACAGGAACAGCCAACGGTACGGCACACTCCAAACATACATGAAGGTCTGAGTCCTTTATAACAGCACATTTTCTCCACATTTCTCACCTCTTGTTATGAGGCTCTGAATGGGTTCGTGCCTTTCCAGGCTTTTGGAACCCCTCAGGAGAGGAGGAGAGTCCCCAGGAACGGCTCCTGGGCTGAGCCCTCCATGCAGCGTCTGCTCCCAAAGGCGCCCATCTCCGGCTGTGCAGGTAATTTTGCTCTTAATTAAACAAATGCCACAACGACACCTGGGAATTGGCAACTACAGTCTGACCAAATAAGCATTATACCTCTGTTAATTAAAAGAAAAACCCTCACAATTTCCCTAATGAAATTTCCACTCAGATAAGATGGAACTGTATAAATTTGCAAAGCAAGAAATAACCCAGGAAGACCAGCAATTCTGCCAATGTATCTTTCTTGCAGAAAAATACTTAAGCTAACAAGGAAAAATGAAGCTGTAGACGTTGCAAAACAAAATCAACATTGACTGATTTTCAGCTTGGCTCTGCAGACTGCTGCTCCTAAGTAATGACTGGGAAAATGCATCCAAACTTCCCTTACTCATTTGTCCCTATGCTGTCCCTCCCAAAGTGACCCTCACAGAGCCTTCCACACCAGGCAGGGAGCCCTGAGGGCACTGCACCCCCCCTACAGCCCGCAGCGCAGGCCCCACAGCAGCACTGCCCCTTGTGCACCAACAGGGCTGCCCTGCCCCATCCTTCCTGCAATGCAGTGATGCAATCCGGCCCTTTTTTCTTCTCTCGCTGTTTTCTTTTGTTTCAGCTCTTTGCTGCCTCACAATGACCTACTTTTGCCCACAGAGGAGCTGTGCTTGCTTCTGATGTTGGTCTCCTTCTTCCCTCTCATCTGAACTAACTGATCCCAGGATTGCAGGTTCTCTCAGGATTCAGTTTTTGCACTGTTTACCTGCACTACAATCAGTACAATGAGCCCATGAGACCTGATAGGGCTTTCCAGGTCCTACTGAGCAAAAACCAGCCAACAGCAAGCACTGCAACAGGGCAGTGGCTGGTAGCAGCACTTCCAACTGCGGCACTCACAGCCCCAGGTCCCCCCAATTCTCCAAGCAGCCACCACTGCCACGTTTGTTGCACACATTTGGTGTATTTTTGCATTATTCTCAGTGATGTATTATTTATGAGAAATAAATATTAATCAGTGTCAATAAATATTCATGCACCTATAAAAAGAGAACGGCAGTAAATAATGGCCAACAAGTGACAGCATATGTCCTTCCACTCGTAGAACTTGGCAAACAGCATAAATATCTCAGCCAGACGCACACAAACACAGCCTGACTCCAGGTCTCAGCCGTAACCAGGTGTAAACACTGCTACAATCAGCAGCACAGCAATGGCTTCGCAGAAGCACAGCGATGCGGTTAATGTGGTGACCCAGGGGTGTGCTCATGGAGCAGGACCGTCTGCCTCCCTGCTGCTACAGGACTGCTATGGAGCATCGGCACTGCCGACCCGCCCCAGGATGTGTCGCTGCAGCAGCGCTGCCCGGCGGTCCCTGCAGGCAGAGCGGCTCTGCTGGGCCGAGCTCCGCGGACACATCTCAGGCACTGTTCGCCAGCCACGCACCTCTCTGCTGGCACCACCGGCTCTCACCTCCCGCACAAAAATACACGCTGATGCGTAACCCCGTGCTCGCCACAGATGAGTTATACAGCATCACTGGCGCTCCACACCAGCAGAGCTGCCCCACTCTGCACTATATTAACATCGCCGCGCTCCCGGTGCGGGCGTCCCTACGGAGTCTCGGCACAGCTCGGCTGCCACGCGGGGAGCCGAGCAACCCGCCGTGCGGCTGTGACACGGGGGAGCAGCGGGGGACAGCCGCAGGAACACGGGGCGGCAGGAGGCAGCACGGCTCGCCGGGCCCTCGGGCACCGCGCCGCCCAGCAGCGCGGCGATTCGCTCCTGCAAGGCGCCCGTCCGGTCCGCAGAGGGCAGCAGCATCCTCAGCCCCTTCCTCACCTCCCGCACCACCTCCCACCGCCCTCCCATAAGCAAAGCTGCTCTCGTCGGTCCCTCTCGCGCCCGACGGCCACCAACTATTCTCAGCCCAGCCGCCTCATCTGCTATTTCAGACTATGAAAATAACGGAAGGTGTGCAGCACTATTTGTGCAGTGCTGCGTTGATTCCTGCCACCAAAGATTTACTTAAGGGTGAAGAAGAAGGAATAATCAGGGTGAGAGCACTCAGAGAAGCTGAAAGCCCACCAGGAGCTGTGGGGGGGAGGGGGAAGCTGCCACTGATCAGTATGTGCCACCATATGCTGTCATAATTTCAGATTTCCTGCGTGTCTCTGGGAGCCTCCAAGGACTTTTTGTGCTCTTCACTCAGTTTTGAAACTTGTAGCTGTTCTCATCAATAAAAGATTTGGTTTACTCACTGTGGCAACCATGTAATGAAAAACAGGTGCAGCTACATAGTATTTCTCTTTAATTACTATTTGTGGGGTGAAGAAGAAGAATTATTCTGCATTGTTGGAGCAGGATGAACCACCTACTAATTACAACCTTGATTTTAACTCAGGTGATGTTGCATAACATTCTATTAATGAAGTAAATACTATTGCAGGCTGTAACCATTTTCTATGTGCTCTCCTCCCCAAGACAGACACATCTCAGCTGCGCATTTCTCCTCCACAACATCCAATCTGGAGACACAAAACGCTTTTGCTCAGAATTCAGGGTGCTGGGTTTTCCTCCCCAAGCTATCTTCTCCAGCACCAAATTGTTTTTGTGACTTATGGGTGCAGTACATGAGCCCAAGAAAAGTCGACTGCTGTTATTTATCCATGCCGCCCTCCAAATACAGCCCGCTCACCAACACTCCTTTAACCATACACACGAATGGATCTCTGCTGGGCACTGTACCTGCTAACAAGTTTCCTGACAATCAGCCTTTAATTCCTGGCAGAGTCCGATGCCCAAATTGCACCAAAAAGCAGCAGCACACAGAACTCCCCACCCACAATGGGGTGTTAACACTGATGGGGCTGCACACTCATGGTGAGCCATGCAGGAGGCTCCAGCACCACTACATCGTGCACAGCTGTGCATTCAGCAGATCCCCTGCTTTATTTGCAGGAGTTTCACTTGTCAGAGCACTCAGGGGAAGAAGGGAAGGCTCTTGGCAGAATGAATGCAGCCAGAAAAACAGAGGCTTTCACCATTTAACTGATGAAGTTCTGTGATTCTCTTCTCTCCCTCCTTCCAGCACCGCAGGCCTGGCAGCACACTGGCACTGAAGGTTGCAGCCCCCAGGCTGAGAGACAGCCCTGGTGCTGCACCCATAGCTCCAGACACTGCTGCACCCAACACAGCACCCCATGGGCACTGCTCCCACCTGGCTGGGCTGTGAGCCCATTGCTGCCAGCACAGAGACACCACGTGCAGCTGATCAGAATCACAGAACTGATGTTTCTACTGTTGCAAAGCACTGTCTTGCTGGAAACAAAACTCCGTTGCCAGTACTGAAACTAATAACTGTATTTTGAGAAGACTGGAAATAGAAAACCTTCAATCTGTCCACTTGTACTGGCTTTGTTGAAGCACGGAACTGGGGGATGGGGCTGGCTTTGAAACAGTCCCTTGTTTTGAAATTTATTATGCTGGTATTTATCACTCACATCATTGGAGAACACAGCATGGCACTGAACAGAGCTCTGTTCTGTTGGTATATCAATATTCACGTAAAATACAATTGAAGGAAGCTCTGATTTTATTGAGCAGAATGACTTGTGTGCAGCAAAGCCAAGCCATTTAGAAATGTTAATAACCTTGTAAGCCTGATTCCTCTTTTGCTGTGTTCCAGTTGAGAACAAAACCCTCATGCCTGCCAAGCCCCCACAAAGCCAACTCTGTTTCAATGTTTTTAGAAGTGGACTGAACTTCCCATCACGTCCTGAAATCACCATCAACTGGTGCTGCCATGTCAGTGTACCCATCAGCTGCTCACGATGCTCACCCAGGCCATTCAGAGAAATAGCCATTTGTACAGAACCTTGAGAGTGCACCAAACTCCCCTCCCCACTTATTGGCAGTCACAGCCTGGCTGCTTCCCACAGCAGTGCTGCACGACGGGCACAGGGGGGCCAAGATGAAACTGAAAACAATTAAAAATGTAATTGCATGGCTCTTGTACCTGGGAACTGACCAAGGAAGGAGATCAGAGCAGGGCGATGGGGAGAAGCACACGGCAGGCTCCAGTTACAGCATCCCTCTGCCACAGGAAGCACACGGCAGCAGATGCTGCGCCCCAGGCTGAGCTCACAGCCCCACAGCAGGCCATGTGCCCCAGCCCCACAGCTGGAGGCGGCGGTGCTGAGGGGTCACAGCCTACAGGGACAGCCGTCCTCCTCCAGCGCCTCCCTGCATAGCGAACCAGGGAGGGAAGCACGGCCCTGGTTTACAAAGGCTGCCACTCCAGCCACCCAGATCCTCTCTGTGCCACTTCACAGCAGAATGAACCCACGCAAAGCTGCAGCCCTTCTCGCTGCTAAGGACAAGGGATGATGGGAGGGACCTTGTCCCATTTGGCACAGCAGCTGCAGAGAGCAATGCCCATATGGGTTCTGCAGTTCTCTGGAGAAACTGCCCAGAGAACTGACAGAGAGAGCAGGGGAAATCTATTGCCTGAGGCAGCAAACATGTTCAACTATGCTTTACTTCATAAGATATATGAAATCCTCTGACAGCAACAATAGATGTTTATTACACGTACCCTACACTATGTAGACCAACACTACTGCCTTGCACACTGCCCTGCACTCAGCAGCTGACCTGTCTGGGGACTTGAAGTTACTAATACTACATAATGCAGGAGGTTTCTAATACAGATTTTTATGTATACAGAATCCTAAGAAATACTAATAACAAGAAGGGGAAATCCAACTGCCTGCTCTGATGGTTTGAAGCACAGTATAGATTAATTGCAGCTCTCCAGAGTTGAAAACCAACCCAAGAATACATAATCATCATAGATAACTGCTGAACAAAACAGCTGTTCAGGCCCTATTACATATATTTATAGCAGTGACAATTCAGGGAAAAAAAAGATACTGCTTTACAGAGAGTTAAAAAGTGATGCAATTTGCAACACACACACACAGGCATTAAACAACCATAAAGCTTCCCTGCTGCATTGGCACAGTATTGTAATATATGTTGGCATTATGTCAGGAAAAGCAGTTTCCCAGACTCAGCCACATTAATGTTCATCCTAATGAACTCTCTGGAGGAACTGTCATAAATGACAGAATATCATAAAAGAGCTTCGCTTCCAATAAAGGCCAGAGATAGCATACACAATGATTATATTCAAGGGACAAGCTCTGATCTGTGATGTTCCAAGGCAAGGCAGTGATATTTCTGGTTTATCAGTTATTCATTGGGTTAAGCTTGTTCCTTTCATCTCTGCAGTAGCATTTGAAGTAGGAGTCATAGTAAAGAACTTTAAAGATGTCCTCTAAAGTTATTAGAAATAATAATTGAAATAGTTTTTGCCTGACAATAAAGTCAATGGCTGAAATTATTCAAGCTTTTAGAATCAGATAATGAACTAAGTTTCTTCCTGCTGGTAATCAGCTCATTTGGTTGCAAAGATCTTCTTAATAAAGTCAGCTTGATTAACTCAAGCCTAGTTAAAGAGGGTTGCTGAATGTTGTGCACTTGATTTTTAAACAAAAAAATGCAGAGTTACTGGGAAAGAGGAAAAGATGGGATCACATTTTCACTGGGAACAGCTGGCATACCTGCTCTGAGCCAAGCAAGGCTTTCTGAATAATTAACATGGAGATGGAAAGGCTGGCACCGCTTCGCCTCCCCCAGTAGAAAGTTTTGGCTCCAAACCCATTTGTGGAGAGGAGCACCCCCTGAGCACAAGGAAACCCCATGCTGGGACATCAGGAGGAAGCTCTGATGAATGCCAGCAGCATTTCAACCCACCGAGCTGAGCAGGGCCTCAGAGCCAAATGCTGCAGCCCTGCTCTAGGGAATATCAGATATATCAGATATCCCTATGATGGGAATCGCTGCTGCTTTACCCAGGGGAGAGCCATACAAACCACACGTGCATCTCAGAACTGACCACTCTGAAGCAGTCCATCTCCAAGGCCGTGTGAGAGGCCCGTCTCTTCCAGCACCCTTTGCTAAGTACTAGCACAGCAGCTTTGTCTCAAATACTTACAAGCTTATTACCTTCCTCCCATTGGATGCCACTGCAAAAAAACTTAATCCAGCAAGCTCCTGATAAGCATAACAGAAATCACCAATGCCTCACAGACTGTTTGAGTACTTCACTTTGGAAACATAGGCATATACCTTCCCCATTTGTAATGTATGTTATCTCAGGATGTACTGCATTGCTCACTCCCCAGCAGCTGACTGCACATTGCAGCCTGAGCCTCTCCCAGTACCCAGCATCCAAACAGCAGCCACTGCTGCTTCACTCTGTACTTCTGCCTCCTGAGGTCACAGAGGTGCTCCCAACAAAAAAGCACAGCCAAGTCCTGCTTCATGTTTTCCCTTTCACTTTTTCTTGAGAAAATGTTTACTGAAGATTAAAATGCAGCCAAAAACTCAAAGAAAAAAAACAAACACTTTCTTTCAGGGATCTGGTTACAAACCCTTGTGAGATGACCGTGCTCACACACGCAGTGTTGCACATAAAGGAGAACCACAGAAGCAAACAATAGCTGCAGGATCCAGAAAGCCAGCCTGCCTCCTATGCACTCCTGCAGTGGTGCAGATTTCTCTGTGATCTTTGTTGTACTGCTGCTAAGGTTGGGGAGGTCAAGGAAGAAAGCTTTGTAGTGTCCACCCTGCCAACAGAAATTCCAGATTTGGAGAAGCAGGATAACTTACGTTGTCATACCCAAAATATTTGGGTGATTTTGTAATTAGTCCAAATCAGGCCCATCATCTCTTTTTGAAAAGAGCAATTCTATATAAATTGCAACTGCTGTCTGTTTTCTAAAGAAACAGATACTGAAGTGTAGGATGCAGATTGCGGCCCCCACAGCACAAACGTATGGAACACAAACCCACAGCACAGGAAGAAGCAAACTGACTCAGCAACTTCGTCACTCCCACGGCCAGCAGAGGACACGGCGCCTCACATCTACCAGCAGCCCTCGGCAGCAGCACGTGCTGGGATAATGCAGATTCATCCTCCTCTCTGAGACCGGGACAACAGCAGCAGCACAGACGGGCTGCTCCCCCGCCTCGTGGGCTCTACCACAGCTCTCCAGGGATACAACCCCTCCTCCATTCTTACTCTTTCCTTGTTTTCTTCTCTGACTCCTACAAAGGAATACACAACACGTGCTAATACGCCTCCTGCGACTTCAGAGCCCATCAGCAAAGCAGCAGTGTCCTCATTTAATGACCTGGCCACCTCAATCGTCCCAGCAGCTTCAGCAGTTACAGTCTGACACAGCCAAAAGACGAGCGAGTCCCACAGCTTACCTGCCAGCCGCCGCCCGGCGCCACGAGAGCCTCCGCTGCGCACCTAAAAGCGGTTAAAGAAGAACCGGTCAGCAGCACCGCGACGCGAGCAGATCCGCGGCGCTCAGACACGCGGGTTTCATCGCTGCCTCGAGGCACCGCCAGCGCTCCGCTCCTCGCCGCGAAGAAAGCCGCCACCAACGAGCGCTTCGAGCCCAGCTCACAGCAACCAGCACAGCCCTGCTGGAGCGGTCAGGTCCGCTTCAGGACGAAGAAGTTCCGAGAGAAAAGAAGCGAGGCGGCTCCCCCGCCACGTGCCGGCCGCATTACCCGCCCCGCTGCTGGAAGGCACGGAGCACACGGTAATTAAAAACGTAATTTCCATCCTCTGCCTGAGACTCGTGTGGGATTTGTACTATTAAATACCATAACGGCAGCAGGAGCAAAGCAACGAGAAGGTGTTACAAAAAGAGAAACGCTCATCCGTCCCCGAAGATCTGGGCTTGTAGAAAAGCTCCACAAAAGAGGGATCTCCAGGACAAGAACCACCCTCGGTGGCAGTCAGCCCTTAAGTGAGCTGAAAGAGGAACCAGGCTCCCCCCCCTCCGGTCATACAGCTGAATTGCCTCCACCTGTGCTCTCAGGACAGCGGGTCCTTTCCCCAGGTGCTCCATCAGTTCAGGCTGTGACTCATCAGTTCTCATACCAGTACCACCACCTTTATGCAACGAGGCTGCTTTACTGAATGAAAGTATATCAGACTCTGAAATCACAAAGCTTTGCAGCCTTTACCCACATAATAGGTTTCAGAAAACATTCTGGTATAAGGACCAGAGGAAAAGCATCCTTCACTCTCTAGAAAATACCCTAAAAAGCAGATGTGAGAGAAGATTGACACCTTTTAAATATTATACCTGCTCTGAATGAAGTGATATTCTTATATAATTCTGTTTCAGTAATTAAGGTGATGGTTGTCATTTATGTGAAGTTTGTATATATGTTTTCCTACACCAAGATGGTAAAGCCTCCTGTTACACAGTGCCATTTATCAGCGAGTTTCCAAGGCTCAGGATGGGAGTACCACTCCTTGCTGTCCAAGCAAAGGCCGTTTACTTTTTACCAATTCTCTGCAGTGTTCTTAGTGGAGATGGACCAGGAAAGCCCTACAGTGAGAACAACAAAAAAAAGGATTCTTCCCACGTCCACCAAACGGCCTCCATGTTCAGAGAGAAAATTTTAGGAGAAAAAACTAGTGTGATGAAAAGTAATTGGAAAGCTGCTGGAACTGGGTTAGAATGATTGTCTCTGGGGAAAGTGTTCATTTACCAGGAAATAATGCAGCTCAATGTCCTGGGGACCAAGGAATGCTGGGCACAGCGATGGCGCACGCCTCTGGGAGCAGCTTGGGGCTGACACAGCACTGAGCTCGTGGATGTGGGCTCACCTGCACTGTGCTTCTCTGTCCTGCGGGCTGCCACACGGAGGGACTTCCAGAGTCCTCTGAGCCGCTGTGAAAAGATCCCACAGAAAAGCCAGGCACTAGCAACAGATGTGAGCAAGGGATATTTGTGTAATTTCTGTGGCTGAATGATTACTGTGGCAATTTGCAGCTCTAAATGTAACCTTTGATGCCTACAGACTCTGTGCTCCCCATGAAGGAGGGCTCCTCCCTTCTGCCCTGGCTCATTTTGCAGTAATGTTATTCCAGGAAATCAGTATTGAAATGATTCGTTCTTTTAATTGGGTTGCACTGTTTTTAATACAAGCACAATCAAATACCTATAACGTTGATACTGCAATATACACCCATCTCTCTTAGAGAACACTGCAAACCCATTTCCTCCTCCGTTTTGTGATAGGCAGCATCGGCTGCCTCCAGTGCAAGTCCCTTACACCAATCACCACTTTGGCCTTGCTTTGATGTAGCGATTACATGGATGGAGACATCACTGTGAGAAGCAGCAGAAATGAATGAGCAGTTTGAGAAATAGCCGCAGAAAAGCAGCTGGAGCAAAGCCTGCAGGCTGAAAACATCCAGCGGCACATACTGAGGCTCTGCATTCCTCACAGTTGTGTGTGATGAAAATTTTTTGCTACATCTTTTGGAGGACAAAATTTGTTTTTCTCTCATTTGCATTCCCCACACAGACCTTACAAATTGCAGCAGGCTGAAGGTGACAGTGCTGCCCAAGATGATGCAATCAGGCTGTGGAGCTGAGCAGAGCCCACTGCTGGGCGCCGTTACTGCAGCTCAGGGCTGTGCTGTGCTGAGCAGTGCTGGAGCTCACCCCCAGTGCCCACCTCCTGCACACTTCAAACACCCTTATGCCTCTAAAGCAGGATTTGTCTCATGTTCATGGATGCTGTGCTGCTGAGCGGCAGGAAGGTGGTCTTGGCCAGAAGTTGCCATGGGGTCACAGCATGTGCAAATCTCTCGGCATCAGGAGTGCACAGGGAGGCAGCTGTGGCCCGTGAAGCACCAGGTTACATTGGCACGGAGTACAAGTGAATATTGTCACGTAAATAACGACCACGTGGCTCTACGGCTGCTATTTGTTCCCCAGTGTTTTGAAGTTTGCACTTACGGTCACTATAAATGACTTATTTCTGAACCTAAATCCCAATCAGAACTACCCATAGCAATATTCCAGCCACAGGCAGCTGCAATAAAATTGATCAGGACATTGACACACAAAGATACAAGCAAACGAACATGATAAACTGCCAGGAACTGCAAGGAACGCAATGTTCTCTTTTGTAACAGCACCTGGCAGGGATGGTTATTCTGACTTTGTTCTCGCTTAGACAATAGCTGCTCAAATCACCCAGGAAGCCAAAGCTTCCCCCAGCAGAACAGCGGCAAAACGCAACGTGTGCCCGCAGACAGCGCTGCCCCTGCGGTGTGGGCCGGGGGCAATGCCGGAGGGGCTGGGAGGGCGGGAAGCAAAATACATCTGCAGTGGGAGAATCTTATTGTTTCCCCTACGATACAAAGCCGGGATTAAGGCTAAATAACGGAGATCAAAGTCATTCACCACGGATAACAGGCCGTAACTTCAGTCCCAGCACATTCAGCAGCCACGGGCTGCAGCAGCGGCACACGCAGCCCCGCAGCCCCGCACGGGCGCGTTTCCCGCAGCGCAGCCCGGGGATGGAGCAGCTCGAGCAGCGCCCACCGCTCCGCCGTCACCGCGGGCACCAACGGCGCTAACGGGGGGCAGAGCGGCCCCGGCACGAGGCGGCGGCGCGGGGCACCCGCAGCTCCCGGCGCTCAGCCGCTCCCTTCGTCTGCACGGAGCCGAATCCGGCCCAGCGCTGCCCCTGCAGACCCTGGGCACAGCGGGCCGCTCCGGACTCTGGCAGCAGCTCGTAAAGCTGAGCGACGACACGACAGCGGGGCAGAGAAGGGAGCTGGGCACCATCTCATGTATTTTAGCCGCAACAAATCCGAGCGGAAACTGCAGAGAGCCTCTGCACGCAGGCTGGGCCAGCGTTCCCAAGGCATGACCGACGACTTCATTTAGAAGTAATGCTACAGGAGCATCAGAAGACCCGGAGGAACGACAGAGAACTGCCCGTTCCGCCCCATGTGCAAATAAAGGCTGTCAGGGTGATGTCTGCACACAGCTGTTCCACAGCGAGCACAGGGGATCTTCCCGGGTCAGAGGTGTCTCACCCGACCTACAGTGAACACAGGAGTGGGACAGCGGGGGGTGCACAGCCAGCACTCAGCAGCTGATGATCATCATGGAGAGAGGAGCGAGCAGATCGTTATGCTTTTGCGTTAGGTGAGCTAATTATAGAGATGGAGGAAATTACAATCAGTGGAAAAATGAGGTAGCTGCTGCCTGGAAATGGAGAAACGTCCTGTTGGCCACCACAGACACAGCGGGGTCTGCTCAGCACTGGGATCACACAGGACGAAGCAGAACTGGCTTTTTGAAGGAGGAAAGTAGAACAAAATAGAAGCAGAAAAGGCATGGAAGCTCTGATGAACCCTGAAAATAAAATCAAAGTACTTAGGATATGCTCCTCCGTGCTCCTCGCTTCTAGGAGATTGTGATCTTATTTTTCTTCTGCTTCTCATCATTATGCATCTCTTCAGATTAAAGCAACATCCATGAAGTTGCAGTTCTCCTGTGAATAGATATTTTTGTTTCCATTTGCTGGTGTGTTTGGAAGTCAGCCTGCAAAGATGTTCCTGCCAGCTGGGGAATCCCAGAGGACATGTTCCTTCCTCTGCTTTGCTGGCAACCGTGAGGACAAATTATAATGAATGACCTCTTTTCTCCCTCCCTCCTGCACCAGCTGGCTGCTGTACCCCTTCCCAACCTCTGCCTGCCTCCGCAGCTAAAACCAAATCTTATTTCCTAGATAAACAGACTTCTTTGGGCTTCTCAAGATAATGCGTAACGGGAAAAAAACAAACAAAAACACAACAGTACAAAAGAAGTATTTGCACAGCCTTCCCTCTTTCAAATGTTCTTAGTCTGTTTAGAAGCTGCTGAAAAAAAGCCCTTTTCCTGTCTGTTAATGCCAGGTCTGCACAGCGCTGGCCATGCTGAGCTCCATCAGATCACCTTCAAACAGGGGAAGGGGCTCCAGGATTTCTCTGACAAAACTGTTTTGCTGGAATAAAAACACTCAGTCAGTCTTCAAAAACATGGGGGAAAAAACCAACAACCAAACAGGTTCCTCACAGTTTTTGATTGACTGTGCTAACCGAATTTGCGCAGTGCAGGACGGCCCAAAGCACCTCCTGCTGCCAGCAGAGCCACAGGCAGCCGTTCTGCAGAGCTGTGCCAGGCCGAGGCTCTCCCCCACCATAACACCCTTCTCACATGAGGTTTTCTCCATTTTCAGTTGTTTTGGTTCAAGTGGGAAGGGTAGGTTACTTAGCAACTGAAATTAAAGTTCGATTATTGCATTAATATTGATGCTATCATTGTCTGAATCACAATTCCAGTAGGATGAATGATTTCACTTTTTAAAAATACTGATTCTGGAAAGATACCAGTGTGTAGGCAATGGGGCTGAGTTCCCACTGCCACAGCAGTCAGCAGAGCTGCTGGGTGAGCCGGGGCAGGTGGAGAGCAGAACAGCAGCAGGAAGATGGGGCTCCAGCAGAGCTACCCTCAGCTCAGTGCGTGGGTTCAGGATAGCACAGAAACATCACTGATTTGAATGAGCTGATGTCCTCCTGGCACAGATGTCTCCCGATGCCAGAGATCAATCAAGTTGTCACTTGCACGTATTGCCACAACCCACAGGGTGAACGGGCTCACCTTTCAACTTTCTGAATGCTAAAAGCCCCTAGGAAATTAAGTCCTGATTTTCTCTTTTTCTTCCTTTGCTAAATCCTGTCACACATTTCAGTTAAAATGTTCAAAACTGTCTTTTGGCAACAGCTTTTCACTGTCACTACAGTGCTCATCTTTCTCTGGGAGCTCTCCTGGCTTCATTGAGACTAATTCTGCAGACACAAGCTCCCAGCACACAGAGGACAATGGAAATCGGATTTTGCTGTTAACAAACCAACTCCAACCTGGCTGTGGGCTCAGCAGTAGCAGAGGGAAGAAGGTGCTGAGCTGCTGTAACACCATGGGAAGCACAGCAATGATAGCAGAGCAGCAAGGTCCAAGGCTGCAGCAAATGAGGACTTGTTCAAATAAACAGCTGTGAGCACAGAAACAAATAAAAGAATCTGCTTACCTTCAGGCCTAGAGTAGGCAGGGATCTCCAGCAAGATACCCTCACCTTCACCGCCAACCCTTTGAGGAGGCCTGGGAGGGGGCAGATCCTGGCTCCAGCCCTCCTGGTCATTCAGGTACATTGCAGTTGAGCTCCTCTGGGCTGGCCCTGCCTTCCACCAGGTGCTTCATCTCTGGTCTAAGCCCTGATGTAGCATTTCTGCTATAGCTGCCTTTGTTGGATGAATGTATCCCCCTCCCTCCACCTGTGTCCATGAACAAAAGCTGTTGTCAATTGGTGGTGAATAAGCAGAAATTACCCGAGTCTCCCATGCTTACAACTGGCACCAGTAGCTTTTGTTTACAGAGTTTTAAATGACACAGTGGTGTTTGCAGGTTTTCTCTTGGCTGAATTCTGCATATCCTCATCTAAAATCTGCCCTGGTGCTCATGGGAGCACAGCCCCTTCTGGAGCTCAGCCCCGCAGCTGTGGGACACCTCAGGGTACAGACACAGAGCCAGAAGCCTTATCAGGGGGTGCTGGGCTGATGTCAGGAATAGAGAGCAGTCATGAATGCGGAGCTCCCTTTAAACAAAGACAGACTTGGAATGCTTGCCAGATGAAATGCAGAAAATAGGTTATACAAATAACATTCTGTGAAAATTTCTTTAATGGTGGTGCGTTGACATATCTTTAAGATCATAAACTTCAGTCTTTTTAATGTTTTTGGTACGACTTGTAATGAGAAAAGACAATTCTGAAGCCCTGACATTAATAAGTCTATTGTAGAAAGGTCACCTTCCCCTAAGAATGTTTTATTATCGGTGGAGCAGAATAGCTCTGAATATGTAATGACTTTTATCTGATGATTGCCCTGTATTCTCTTCTAAAGGAAGAAGGCTTCAGATGTTGAAAATTTACATATAAGCACTGAAGTGTTTGGCAGCAGAAAAACAAACCGGTTCAGAGAAACTAATTACAAAGCGGTTATAAAAGACGCATGAAAATTAACTTCTGATCTTCAGACATCTCCAGGAGGTACTGAAAATCACCACAGGACAGACTGACCCCGGGATGCAGCAGGCAGCACTTGGCTGCAGGAACACGTGCTGTGCAGCTCCTGTTTCCGTACAACTGATCACAAAGGCTGCCTCTCGTCTGCGCTTTGCGTTTGGTGTAAAACACCGCCGCTCACACGTAGCAGCATACAAAGGATCAGGGGGCGCGCAGAGAAAACAGGACTTAGTTTCAGTTATACCGAGAGCTGTGGTGAACCACTACATCCAAAAACTGCACGGAGCCAGGGCGGGCTGAGGCCGCTGCCCCACGGCGCTCACAGACCGTGAGAGATGAAAGGGAAGCCCGCGGCCGGGCTGCAGGGAGCGCAGCGCGCCGGCGGTGCTGCTCCGACCCAGCGCTCCTTTCCCACGGGGTTTCCCAGGAGAACCGCTGTTCTTACACAGCTACGCCAAAGCTTGTTTGTTGCTTTGAGTCATTAGATTACATTGCACCTAATTACTCCCGCCCTACCACCGATGAAGGTTTTCCAACAAATGCTGCTTTTGTTAAGAAACTGTTTTCATATACTGATTTC
Source organism: Chrysolophus pictus (assembly GCA_037305975.1). Lineage (NCBI taxonomy): Eukaryota > Metazoa > Chordata > Aves > Galliformes > Phasianidae > Chrysolophus > Chrysolophus pictus. The sequence goes on from CM074594.1 coordinate 9,847,268, forward strand.
TTAAGATAAAACCATCTTTTCAAAGACCATATAAACAGCATCATGCTCCATTTGTCAGGGGGCATACAGGGAAAAGTACATATGTAATCCATTTTTTCAAGAAAAAAATGTTTTTCTAAGGGTGCTGTCTGGGACAACAGCTTTGCCTTGTGGGAAGGCCATTTACGAGGGGACTAATTAAATGAGTTTCATCAGTGAGACATTGTGATGCCAACTCATCAGTAATTCAAAGCAAACCATATGGGCAGAGTAACAGAGGATGCTGCAGCACCGGACCCTGGCAAACACAAGTGGGTGGGTTTGTTCCCTTTCATCTCCTTACTTGGAAGCAATTATTAGGCTGTCAGCGGTACCAGCGGACCCAGCCAACCTAACCCTAACAACTCCCCTGCTCATTTCTGTTTATCCCAGCCACGTGCACTCCCAAGCTCGTTCAGGGATGCAGAACCAAGCGGCACAATTCACTGCCCTGAGAGGCGATGGCATCTCACAAGCAGGGCTCCAGAACAAACATCCATACACAACCAGGTCCAGCGGGCCCTGTGCGGGAGACAAAGGCTCTCTCAGCATTCCCCACCTCCCACCAAGATGGCCCTTTGATTCCTCTCACACACCGAGATCTCAGACAACGGAACAGTTTTGAGGCATGACAGAGAGGGGATGGAGAAGAACCCGAATGCCACGGGGCAGGAGGGGCAGCAACAGAGGACATTTGAGTGAGAAGCTGCTAAGATTTAAACCAGAAACAGGACTGGGCTGAACAGGGAAGGAGAAGCAAGGACAAAGGCAATTCGCCTGCTGTAAAACTGTGAGAAGATGTGGCCCTCCTGCAGCTATGAATCAGATTAGCTGAAGTTGGGCTCTTTAGGTGCTTCCAAGCATGTCCTGTGCCATTTGCACCAATTACAGGGCTGCCGTCCAGCCTGCCTTCCCGTTTGGAGCTTAATGTGAAACAGGAGGAGCCTTAATATCTTTCTATGAGGAAATGGGTATTTAATCCAATTTTTCCAAATCCTAATTGCATCCTTATTTTTCCTAATACTGAACTGATCAATGAGGCAGCTCAGATTTCACCCTGGCATTTCAGCACACCATAAAAAACAGCAACAAAACCCACACCAGGCGCAGCAGCTGTTAGATAGGCTGTTCATTCACAGCAGCACAGCTCAAACGCCACATATCACAGAGGGGTTCGGCAACCCACGCTCTGTGGAGCAGGGCGGGCTGAGTAAGCAGGGGAACTGCCTCATCTGGGGCTCCTTTCTGTTTAACTGCATTGCATTGCAGCCGGTTTGCACTTTCTCCTTTCTCACCAGTGCATCTTTTCAGATGGAAAAAATCCTGTTAGAGTGGCTGCATCCCCAGAACACAGTTAACTCAAGAGTGAAGCAGTGACATTTAAGGTCACAGGCACTGGGGAGTTTGTGTTGAACTGAGCTCCCTCGTGTCTCCAGTAAAGAAGGAACAGCGACAGATTAAGACATTTTTATGGCTTCTATGAAAGCTGCTTCATTTTTCAACCTGCCATGGATGAAACACTTCCTTAATGCCTTTTACATCAAAGAAATAATTTCTTTATGTGCCATCATCCCATCTGCTTTCCATTCCCAATCTCTGTTCCCTTAGAAGGCAGAGCATCAATTGGTATTCAGTGAGGAAATTGTCATTACCTTTATTAATTATATCACACTATTCAGCACCCGAGATATGGGAATTACTGCTCTCTGTGCCACACAAATGGATGCAGATCCCATCAGGAGAGACCAGAAGCACTGCCTGCCAGTGTCAGATGCCTTCTGTCAGCACTTCTGTGGTCGGAACCCTGCGTTTGGGGGCATGTGCCATGGGGACACTCATTTTTTTGTGGGCAGAGTGGCAGAAGCACAAAGCCTGAGAAGCTTTCCTAACACACAGCAGAGCTCAGAGTGGAACATGAGCACCTCACACTCCTGTGTCTGTTCATGTGCTGGACTGCCTTTCTATTATCATCGTTTTAATGGCCACAAAACATCTCTAATTTCCAGCTTGTCAGCATACAAAAACCAGTCTGCCTTTCAGCGTATTTGTTGCCCTCCAGAAAAAAAAATCCCTTTACCAACGATTCTGCACCACATACATAGAAGACTCCTACGCAGCTACCTGTAACCTGCAGGGCTGTAACCTGCAGAATACAGCAGCACAACAAAAGCAACAAGGCTGACACTTGGCTGTGGGAGGACTGGGCCACCAGAGCTTCTCCCTGTGAAGCTACCAGCTCCAGCGGCTGCAGTGAGCCCACAATGCATCAGAGCAGAATAAAAATCAAGTAGAACAGTGCTGATCTTCTGTCATTGCAGCCAGTTGTGTTTCAGTCCCCCCCCCATGTGTTTCCAAAGAACCTGTAAATAAGAGCCAACCCAATGAAGTTTGATTTACCTTTACTCATTCAGGCCCCAAATATTAAGCACAGTATAACCCATGCAACTGAAACTGGGCTGGGGACTTCTCTGTGACTGCAGGAAAGGGGTGAGACAGAAGTTCCTGCAGTCTCACTGCTTTCGTGTGTCACAAGTACTGAATTTGGGCAGTGCGGAGAGCAGCAATGCAGCCTTAAGACTGACACACAGAGAGGGGGGATGCTGCTTTCTTTTGTCTCGTGTTTTACATATACATTAAGAGGAATAAACCTGGGGCAGGACATACCTGTGCAGCCCCATTTCCAACTGCACATTTTGGTTTCGAACCCAGAGATGAACAGACTGCAATGTAGTGAATTGTTGTGATAACACTAAGAATTCAGGGGAACTCATTATCCCAAATTTAATTGCTCCTTCCAAAATTCTGTCAGACTCATTATGTTGGTTCCCTTTCTGACATGGTTTAAGCTCCTCCAGAGAGCAGCTGTACCGTAGCAATAATAATGATTAAACTGCTGTCTAAAGCTTCGCTGGCCATCAGAAATAAGTAGAGTAAATTCACACTTGCAGCCACTTTTAAAGACAATTATTGTGCCATAATGGCAGAACTTACGAGACGTCTTTCTGGAGTTCACGAAGCACAGATGCACTGAGAACGCAGCCCTGCTGGCACTGCCCACAGAGCTGAACAAAACCTGGGCTTCCAGACATATAAACTGTCAGGAAAAGGGCTGCAAGAAAAATGAAGTTTTCACAGGTTCACATGGAAGGCAGGAAGTATATTCAGTCACAGGTATGAAGATGGCAGCATTTTTTGGGTAGTCACACAGCACCGTGAGAGCACAGAAACAAGCTCTCGTAGCACAGCCCACGATGCCTCATTTAAGAAAACTCCTCAACACAAACCCACGTGCATCCTCTTTGCAAATAAGGGCCCGGCGTGCTGAGGACAAGTCACGTACGACGTGCCTGCTCCCAGGGTGCGTTAAACAGAGCTACACACAGTTAATACCATCAATCAAATCTGTAAATAATTCCAGCAACTCATTAACAGTAGGAGTGAAATCACTGGAGCTTCACCAGTTTATGAGCCCTATGGATGTGTGTCCATTTATCTGCTAAATCGTGCCGTGGCTTTGCTGTATACAGCAACTGCTAATGCAGAGATGCTGCCAACAAGCTGCACAGAACCAGAACAGCATTCCAACTTAAGTTCCACTTCTGCACCCAGGGGTTAATTGGGACACAATATACAAAGTCACTGCTCACTTCTCCTTAAACTGTCATTTTTTCCACTCAGACTCAGCCAGGCTGCCTTCAGCTGCCCTGGGAAGTCACAGTGAAAGGGCAAAGATCTGAACTGCATCCGAGGCACACGATGCATTTGGTGCTTTGAAGCACTGGGTACGTCCCAGTGTGCCTTGCTAAATAACACACACTGCACTGAAAAGTTACTCTGAATTATTATTAACAAGCACTGCACTGTTTTAATTAGCCCCCTGATGAATTCTGGCCAAAGAGTGGGGACAATAAATTGCCTCCCTCTGTGAAATTTCCATCTTGACTTTAATGATAAAAAAAAGGCTCCAGACGACACGAGAAGCACCAAATGCTCTGTGTTCTCTCAGAGCTGTGGTGAGAGCTGATGCACACAGGGTGTCCTGCTGGGAGCTCTGTGATGCCCCATCCGCTGCAGCATGCAGGGCTGGGCCACCCTGCAGCCAGCAGCAAATAAAGCCCTGCATCATCTCGTGTCTGAAAGGAAGGCCTCATTAACTCGCATGTTTCTGACAGCTCCAGTTTAGATGAAAACGTTCAGCCTCAAATGTCACCCCCCAGAAATACAAGACAAAACAAAACAAAAACCCCACAATGCTGCCTTACTGTGCCTCACCAAACAGCAGCGCTCACTTGTACCCAGGGGAGTGAGAAGGGCTTCCTGCACTTCTGTGCCAGTCCCCCCCCTCCTCAGTGTCCCAGCACTGCTGAGCGGGGCCTCAGCTCTGCACAGCCCGGGCTGCTCCGTGCTCAGCATGAGAAACGCACACATCTCAGCTGGGGTGGAAGCGATGCCAAAGGATGATTTGCCAGGGCCATCCTCACACGCTGGCTCCATAACTGCAGTAAAAGTTGGACTTCATTTGGTTATATTAAAATTGCACTGACTTGTGTAATACCTGGCAACTAGGTCAGAACTTGTGCTGCAGCTACAGAAAGGAATATAACTGTAAGTCATGTAAATATCCCCAGCCCAGTCAGCAGCACAGGGATGTACAGCGCATTTCTCATTTTAAGGACAAAGCATATTCCCAATTAGTGCTTAAAAGGAAGCTTGAGTCTTTAATTCATCAACTGAAACAAATTGGAGGACTTTTGCAGGGGAACCCCCCCCCCAAAAAAAAAAAAAAACAAAAAAAAAACAACCCCCCCCCCCCCAAACCATCCTAGAATAACATAATACCATGGGTTAGAAACAAGGAGAGGGGAAAGAGGATATGGGAGGACACAAGGGAACACTGCAGCACCATGCAATTATGGTCCCAGTGGAACTGCATCATTTCTGAAAGTTAAGCTTATACATAAAGATATTCAGGAGGGTAATGAAGACACAGGGCAGCCACATCCCAGGGGCTTAGCACATGTAAGGACAAGAGGATTCACTCCTTAATAAGGGCTTCTTATTATTTGGGATTAGGAAATGGCTCTGTGTAACTCATTTATACTTTCACATCATATTTGCTTTCAGGGGGAGACTTCTGAACTGCCTAATCGCCATCTTGCTGCTCTAAGATGATCCCGTTGTGTTTTCTGCCTCTTTCTCCCTTCTAATTCTTATTTATTCATCTCTACATCCTTTAAGCACATGAAACAAAATGCCCTCAATCTTAAAGTCCCCTTAATTCTGAATCCCCTGAAACAATTTTGTCTTAGGGAAAAGCACGAAGATGCTCATGTATTTGTTCCCCCCAGCAGCGTTCTGCTCATAGACCTGGAGGAAAACTCCAGTTCCAGCAGATGGTCTGTTAACCCAACACCTGCTAGATGTCTGGACAGAACATACTGTCACACCTGTCCCTTAAGCTGTGCTACAGAGCTAACTGCAGACTGCCAGCCACTCTGCAGGTGGGACACGATCACACAGCCACCAGCCAGCCCTGACACAGCACAGCAGCGACGTGCAGCCTTTCCCCTTGTAACGTTTCCATCTTCTGAATAGAATTGCTACACAACACTGCATAAATTCTTCCCATTTCCAAAGGCGCATTGCATTGGGCTACATCACTTGGAAGATAATGCAGCACAAAAGAGTCAAGTCCTTCTGAAAAAAGGAATAACTGAGGCAAATCAGCTCCAAGCAGGCTCCATCCACGCTGTTGCCACCCCGTATTCATCAGGAACAATGAGCACTGGCATTGAGATTCCACACTGGTTTCATAAACAGAGTGCTGCCTTTTTAGTGTGTCACATTTAGACAGGAGAACAGATTCCGGCTATAAAAAAAGTATCCTTGGAACCTGTTTTTATAGTTCTTGAAATATTTCTGAACAGTTTTCTCATCACGCACATTAAACAACTCCAGCCTCAGAAGTATAATAACCCCCTGCAAATGCGCTGACTTCTGCAGAGCATAAATGTGAGGCTCACATGTGGGTCACAGCCTAACGAGTTCACAAACAACGCAGCCCGCACACAAAAGGGGAATCAATGCTAATAATGATGAGGAATCCCAGTGTCTCTTGGTGCAGCTGCGGTGATGCTCACCTGCACACACCAACCTCTCACATGCTGATTTTAAGGTTAATACCAGGACAGCACTGTGGTGTGAAACGTGTCCTCCCGCCCCCAGATCTGCACTGACAGAGATCAGCCAGCCAACAGCTGGTGGTGGGGAAACATCCCATCCTCTCTGTGCATAGCTGGAACAAAAGGAAATGCAACTTCAGCTGCTCTCAGCCATGCCAGATGCATTTTGGATTTAAAAGAATGTCAAAACCATTCACTGAAATTCTCAGGTGCAAGCAGAGGAGTCCTAACAGGGAGCGGCTCTGTGCTTCAATCCCATTCCCACTTCCTGAGGAGCATTTTGAGGCTGGAACTGGTCAGAGAGGAAAATGGTACTCCTGCAGACATCTTTTAATTGTAGCATTATGTTCATCATCAGCCTTTGAGGCTGTTTCCACCACAGATGTATCTGACACGAGTTCGAGTGCCATACAAATCCTTAGGGCCGGGTACAAACCAATTACCAACAAGGTGGGCTGTGGGCTCAGAGTGCTGCCGGCCCTGCGGACCTGCAGGGATGGGACACAGCCCCTCGCCCCACAGAGGAGAACTGCTCAGCGAAGAGCAGAGCCAACACAACCGCAGGCGATGTGGGAACTGTTCGTGGCTTCCTTCCGCTCAGAGCGAAATTCAGCGATGCCAACATCGAAGCCCTGAGGAGATGAGGATAAAAGGGCTCTGCTCCCAGGCGTGTGACACTGCCCGCCTTTGTGGGACAGATGTGAGGGAAGAGAACTGAGGAGAAAGCAAAGCTGGGCTGAAAGACTTTTTTCTTTAAAAAGAAAGAATAAAATGAATATGATCCTGAAAGAACAACTGTTCCTTTCAAAGCTGTTAGTTTAGGAAGCTCGCTGTAGAGGGGAACATTTCTGATATGTGGCTGCTGGTTTCCAAGCAACAGCTGAGCCCTGCTCCACTGCCGGCAGCCTGCGCTCCCAGCCGGGCTGTGCCGACGGCACCGCGGGCAGCACCGCACGGCTGCGGGCACAGCAGGGAGGGTGCATGGAGCTGGGAGCAGAGTGGGGCTCCAAAAGCGACGACAGAAAGGTGGCTGCTGCCCCGCAGGGAGGGGGCTGGCAGAGGAACTGGGCAAAGGAAAATCTGAAACAACCCAACAGAACAGAATTGCAACAGCAGAGCTCTAGTTTATGAGAGGGTATCTAAGAGCACAATTCGACTTGACTTACCCAAACAGTTCTGAATTAAAGAGTTCTCATATCCTTTGGGTACACTGAAGTTATGTGCAGGTACAGGAAAACGGTGTAGTGGACATCTGAGAAAAGGTTTCACTGCATTTCCCTAAGGAGTGCTCCTCTATTTGATTTGTTAACTGTCACTAACAGCGCTGTTCTTATTTCCTTACGTAGATCCACTGCACTCTTTGCAAACCACCAGGCAACCACGCAAACACAGAAGCCTGCTTTGCACATCGCTGATGCCTGCTGGTTCCGCTGATCACCTCCAGCTCCCTGTTTCTCTACCACCTATCCTTCCACATCTCTTCATGATACTGCCCCTCATCCTTTCTTTGTGGATCCATCTCTGATGCTTTGCCACAGTTGTTGCTTGTGATGCACTTAAAACTGGAGGGAAGGGACAGCTTTTGCCACAGAAAACCTACTTGGCCAACTCAATAACCTAATTCATGGGCACCAGCGACAGCAGACATTGCTGTGACTCAGCGACGTCTCTCTTCAAAGCTGGAGAAAGGCAGTGGTAGCAGTAAGGCCAGCCTGCAAAGCACACCGCATTGCATCCCTGACTTCATTTAATATCTGAATCAGTGCAATCGTGGCTGTGTTGGGCACTCAGGGCTCACTAATTGCTGCTGCCACTTCCTGATAATGAATCATCGAGCCCAGTACTTTTCTCTACAGAATCTGCACAGGCTACAAAGAATTCTGAGAGGCACTGATGGTGTTTATGGTACAGACATTCAGGCATTCAAATGTTTATTACTCAGGTGACTTTCTATATACTCAAGTTTACTATCGTCCACTAAAAATAAAGAAGCAGCTATTACTTACACCTGTCAGAAGCCTGAGCCTTCAGGCAGTAATAGAAGCAGCTCATTTGATGGAACCTGCGAGCACCTGAAGTGCAGCCCTGGGTCTGGGCAGGGGAGCAACGCCTGTAGAGCAGAGCAGAGCAGAGCAGAGCAGAGCAGGGCCTGCCCTATGCTGGTCACAGCACAGAGTGCTGGTGGAGCTGCAGGCACTATGGCCTTCCTTCTCCTCCGCCAACAGCTGCACGTAAAAGATAATACAGGTCAAAGACATCAAAAGGCAGCACTCAGGAAAACATCACGACTTTAAGCTGAACTTGTTTTCCTCTCAGGAGAAGGACAAAGACAGCAAGCTGCTGGGGCAGTGCCTCTCCCTGAGCCCAGCACAAAGGGACTCTCGGGTTGGACACAATGCCAGGAAGGAACAGACATTCCAGTTACGTTTGAAGGCACTCAAACAGCAGGAAGCCCTCAGGTCCACGTGCTGTGATTGCCAACAGCTGTTTTCCCCATTCCGTGTGCAGTCACCGAGGTTGGTGCCCACCTGCCCGAGGCCTGCACTCCCTCAGGCTGTTCTCCCCCAGGTCAGGCTCCCTGCAGCCGGGCTCCCACCTTCACCGCTCCCTTCTCCGTTCCTCAGTCTGCACATGGTGTGACACGTGGCTCTGCTGTACCTCAGGCAACTTCCTGTAATGAGGGCTGTTAGTCCCAGATCACAACCAAATCACCTCAAAGATTATGGGTTCACAGAACGGTATGTTTTCCGAACACATACTGCAGAGCACAATCCATTAGCAAACCAGAAGCGCTACTCTGTTATTTGAGTCTGAATCTCTGAGTAGTGCTTTTAGCAAATTTACTTTTCTCAGCCCACTTAAGAATAATTCCTTTACATCACCATTGTATCTTTAAGGTCAGTTCAAACGATCCCCTATTTAGTTGCTTTTGCATGAAGCTGAAAGCACAAAGACTGGCAGAGATCAGCTAAATGTTCATTTTTGCTGCAAAGCTAGCCACAGATTCTCTCCCAGAAGTCACTGTTGTGTGGCTGTGTGCTTCACATGGGACCTGTGCCGATCCCCCGGTCCTCCCCTCTGCACTGACAGCACCGAGCTGTCTCCTTCCCTGCCACTGCTGCAGAAAAGCCACCAGCTCGGCTCTGTTCCACCAGTTGTGTTTCTCTTCCCAGGGGTGGCAACCACACCGCCACCACTGCCGTGCGCAGCAGTATGTGCAATCGCCATCTGTGCGGTTGGCACTTCATCAAAAAATGTATAAATATCTGTGGAACTTACATGAACGTAAATGAAACACGACAAAAACTGCAACAAAACATAATATGTGCCTGCTGTAAGGGAGCAGCAACAAGTTCACAGCGTGACACAATTCCCCCCCGCCTCGCAGCCACCTGTAAGCTTGCTGCTGGACCATTCACGAGAGCAAATGTTCCCCAGGTCCAGCTGAACCACGCCAGTCCCAGGCTCCCGTGCTACTGCTCCGGGTGATCTGCCAGGCAGCGATGAGATGCACAGCTCACCCACGTGTGCAGAGCCACCACCACTTGTTTACTTGGAAGCTTCCCCTCGCTGCTTTATGTGATGTCCTGTCCAAACTGTGAAACAGAACAGCAGTGATCTCTAAGGCAGCAACACTGGCCAAAACTCATCACGTTTACGTGTTTTTCACAGCAGACTTCAGTCTTTAACCAGCAGTTGAGCAGCAACAGCAGCAGCTGTAGTTACAGCAATCTTCACTGAAGCAGAAAGTCCACTTTCACATTTCAAATTCCTTCAGAATTTGGAAAATTAACACAACTCTTCCTTACTACATATCCTATATTTGCAGCGCATTTCACCTCCATTCAGACACTAGAAATGCGTTCCAAACCCTCACGTATGTTCTCCTTTTTGTTCTGCTCATTTATCTTCCAAAGGATCTTCCCTTCAAGCACGTTGGTAGGCACAGCGTCTGTCCTTCCACAGCCCCGCAGTGCTCAGCTGTGCCCCCAGCAGCAGCAGAGGGAACTGCAGAGCCGAGGGCTGATCTGCCCCGTGCCCTCCTGCACTGCATCGTGCGGAGCCACGCTGCATTCCCCAGAACTGCATGCACAGGACATCCAATATGCTGCAAGTGGGCTCTTTGTAAATCACACTGCTGCTATACAGATGAGCACCATTCTAGCATCTGCCCTTCTCTCACAGCTAAAGCAAATTCAGGGGGATGTCCGAGGAAACAGGGATTCACCACAGACCTGCCAAGTCCTCAACAAATACTGTGCATGGCAGCTGAAATACCAGCAGCTCCAAAACGATGTTTGCCAGTAGTTGTACTTGACTTAATAGTTTTCCCCATACTAAGCATCATATGACATTTATACAATGAAATCACCAATTCCGAAAAAAGAACAATGTTGTCAACCACCACACTCAGTGGCTGCTTTGCTCAGTCATTTCATGAAATAATTGAAAATCATAGGTAAGGATCACATGTAGTGTCTAACCTCCGACTATTCAGGATAATAAAAAAAAACAAGATAACTATTTTTCACATTACTTTCATTTATGAAACCACACAGTCTTTCAGATCATTTCTTGAATCCACACCAACAAAAACCTGTCTGTGATCTCCGTACCCATACAGCTCAGGCTGTTACCTGAAGTGACTGAAAGTTGGAGCCATTCAGCACAGGAACTGCTTCCTCAACAGGGTTCTAAAAGCAGTGCCACTCCCTGCAGAATTTCCGTGCTGTATTTTGTGCAACAAACAAGCAGAGGTATCAAGCAGAGAAACAAAGTGCTCAGGATTTCGCTCAGCTGTGGAGTGCTTCCAACTGCCATTCATTCCACCAAATAACTGATTTCACAACATGACCATAACACATATGTACTTTGTTTTCCTACTTTTTGCCCCCTTTGTCGTAGTGTTATTAAACATTTTTTTTCACATGCACAAACTGTCCAGCTTTTAATGTTTCCTTTTCTTTGCTCATTTTCACAGTATTTTTGCCATAAGCCATCAGATAATCTCTCACATTCAGGATCCTATCCATTTCCCTTGTAATTTAACAAGGGCTGCTGCAGGCATTTACATGGGCCTTATCACGGTACAACTTCTCATACACAATAGGATGCCAGAGAAGAGAAGACAAAAACACAACCATGTCCTGCAGCTCCGGGTCTGAGAACACGTGACACAGTCAGTCCCTTCCCTACAAGTGCTGCGTTGTGCCTCTTCCCACACAGCACACCGTTCCTCTCAGCTCTGCTCTGAGCACCGCTGCATCACAACGAATGCCCACAGATGCTGAAGGCCATTATTCACAACTATCCCAATGCCTGGCGTGCCCCTCACCGCTCACTCTTCACAGTGTCTTTGCACCACCGCACTCACAGCTGCACCAGCACAGAGTGGAGCTCCTCCTGGGCAGCGCGGGGGCCCAGGCAGCGCCCCGCACACAGGGTGCAGCCGCAGGCAGTGCGGCGCAGCACCGGGGGGCACAGAACCCACCCAGCACTGCGCATGTCACAGCCCTGCCATCCCTGCAGATGCTGAGGAACGGTGCTGGTTTGGGTCTCGAACAAACCAGCGGAACACAAACGGTTCCATGATCTGTGCTGAAGGACAGCTGGCTGCTGCTGCCTGGGACGCGTGTCGTACTGCTGACACTTCGCAGGCAGATCCAGGAGCTGGGAAATTCTCAGCATCATTTCTCTTACATTGATTTTCTGAACTTCATTTCCTGCTGCTGCTTCACCTGGGCAGATTCCTGTAATCCTACTGATTTAGGCCCCTACCTACCAGTACACTGAAAAATGTCATTACATTAAACATTTGATTAATTTCAGTAAAATTAATTTCCAACTTTCGCAACCTTCAAGCTGTATGCACACACATTTAAAGGCTGGATGGGCTGCAGATGCACAGCTTACTGAGTGAGAGAACATCTCCAGACATCGGCGTGTTAAAATTCCAACCCGTGTCCAGATTCTTGGTTACTCACAACTCCAAATCCACTGCACAGCTGCAGCCCTACCAACACATTCAGTCCCAGAAAACGTCTGCTAAGAGCAAAAGTGTATTAGCTGTTCATTTCCCCATCTTATTGAGCCTGAAGGATCACCAGATTTATATGAAAGCTGTAACAGCTTGAAACCCTTTAATTTTCCTTCTTCAATTTCTGCACGACAGCTGCTGCAAACCCGCTCCTAGGACCTTCTGCCCTCGATGAGGGGTTTCTCCGCAGACAAAAGCAGCCCCCCTCTCCCCCCCGGCACTCCCAGCGTTACAGCCGCCCCGAGCCCCCCGCTCCGGCCCAAAGCCTGACTTGAAGATGCGAAGCTTTCGAGGTGCCCCAAAAGCACACGCAGCCGTACGGCGGCCGCCTATCCCCACATAAGGACGGATGTGTTTAGAACGAATCAATAACTCTTCACGCGAGACAGCAGCACGGAGGAGCTGCGCGTGCAGCGCTGCAGATCGGCCCGCCCGCAACAACGCCCCGCACCTCCCGCCGGGCGGCTCGGGGACCCTCGGGCAGGGCGGGCCCCCGTGCGGAGCCGCCCCCGTGCGGAGCGCAGCGCCCCTCGGCCGCTCCCGCGCCCCGCAGATCCGCGCGTGCACCGACAGCCGCACGGCGACGGGCTGCGGAGGCTGCGGGCCGTCGCCGCCGAGGGCGCCCTGCGGAGCGCGGGCGGGGCGGCGCGGCCCGGCCCTGCCCCGGCGTCCGCGGGAGCGGCGGGCAGCGGGCATGTGCGGGCGGCGGCTGACGGGCGGCGCGGCGGGCGGGGCGAGCGCGGGGCAGCGCGGCTCCGCGGCGCGGGGTCAGCGCGCAGCGCGGCACGGTTCGGCCGCCTCCGGGAGCGGCGCCGCGGCTCTCAGCGATACCCGCCGGGTCGGCCGGGACCGCGCCTCACCGTGACGGGGGTTCCCTGACCGCGGAGCGCAGGTGAGGTTTCTCCGCGTTTCCTTACACAGCCGCGTTGGCCGCTTCCGCAGGCTGCTCGTCAGCCCGAGGCGAGTAATCACCGGGCAACTTTTTGCAGCCGCCGGGGCTTTACCATCCGCTGCGGCTTGCGTGGCTGCTGCGGCCGGTGCGTTTGTCCGCGGCGTACGCGAAGCTCAGCTGCCGTACTCGTAAAGAACGCCGTTTCCTGCCGAGATGCCCTTTTCTGAGCATCCGCAAAATATCGGACTTGGAAAGTAGGAAGGGATGCGGTGTGTGTGTGGGGAGGCAGGCGGGAGGCTCTGCTCTCCTGGACGGTTTCTGAAGCGTCACTGTGCCGGCTACAGACCACGGTGTGCAGTGGGTGGATGCCGCAGGGATTGGGATTGAGGGTTTTATGAAAGACGCTGCCTAAATGCAGTGATGTAGTTACAGATCTGCGTGGTGTTTTAATTCCAGCAGATTACCGAGCACACAGGAAAATATCTCCAGCTATGGTGGGATGAGAAAAAAATCAATTTATGGGACGTTGTCTACAACAAGCTCTTGGAAAACTTAAACCCACAGCCACAGAACCGCAGTGCTGGCGATTGTTTTGTGGGTTGGTTTGTTTCTTTTTGAAATTGCACATACTGCACCATCTTTGGGGTGTTTCAGTTCTGAGTATCAGGGATGCATGTAATGCACCTACAGTATATCAGTGAGCAAAATACTTTCTAGGGCCAAGAATACTGTTTGCTAATTAGGTGTAGATTATCACTGAATAGCGACAGAGTGCTGTACGCACTTGCAGCTCTCTTGAGTACACGTCCCTCTGTGGAATAGGATGCATACATGTAGATATGTGTACGTACAAGTAAAATGTAGGACTGTATGCACGTAGGTTTGCTTCTTTTCCCCACTGGCACAGAACCACAGCCCGGTTCTTTCTGTCGCTGAGATAGGCAGGAGCTCCCAGAGCAGCACCAGGCAGCCGCTGTGCCTTCTGCTCCCAGATGCCTCCGAGCACTTCCCAAGTCTGTCTGACAACAAATGCTCCCGGACCAGCTGCCTCCTGCAGGCTGCTCTGCAGCCCTCTCCATAGGCTGCTGTGCCTCCGACAGCACTGTTTTCCAGCTTTCCACCTACCCGTGCTAGCAGATTGGTCTTTAGCAAGTGGCACATGTGGTGAGAGAGCTGCAGCGACTGAATGCACTCGAGTGCTGGCAGCGCCCGTGCTCACACTGCAGCTCTGCTCTGTGGCATCACCTTCCACATCTGAAGCCAAATTATTATCAGCTGCGAAACAGCTCCTATGTTGTGTTGGCTTCTGCACATAGTGTAAGGCTATGTCTTTTTAACTTCATGTGACTACAGTTCACACATTACACCATTTCCCCATCTCCGTGCCATTTCTGCATAATGATTTCTTTTTTTCTGCTGGATCACCACCATAATTCATCAGCTTTAACACCATATCAGTATCAAAGTTAACTTCACAATCTGATACATCCTGCAGCAAGCACACATCTTGCTAGAAGGAAGGGAGGAAGGAGCAAACTTGGGAAACCCTCCTGGGCTGCCCCATCGACCAGCACAGCATATGGAGCACTGTGGTGCCCATCTCACCCTGGCCTGCTGGCAGACCTCACGGTGTGCTCTCAGGGTTGGGGCAGCACCGCCCGCAGAGGGCTGCTGACATGGAGCCGTCCTCCTGTGCGGCACTCCCCAGGTGGGGACGTGCACATTGCTCCTGGCAGCTGGGAGCAGGACCAGCACATGGGAGCACAGCGGGCAGTACAGGCTGGTGGTCCCTGCATGTATGGTTTTGTGTTTGCTTGTTTAACAAAAGAGGAGTTAGGTGATTTAAAAAAATTACATGCTTCCTGAAAGTTAACATGAAGAATGTCAGTGGTCTCACTGAGGCTTTGCCAAAAATCCTGGGGATCAGCTTCATTTTGATGGGAAGGGGTGGGAGAGTTAGCACACAGGAATACTTAAAAGCCAGTTTATGCTCTAAATCAGACTGGGGAGGGGGCCTTGGGAAGGAATGGGGAAGAGTTCTGTTTCCTGTGGTTCATACAAACCCTCAGAGAGCCCGGCAGCTGTGGAGCTGGGGGACCTGGAGGGGCCTACAAAGGGCTGCCATGGCCTCCCCACTGCTGATCTGCCCACAGCACCAGCCTTGGAGCCAGAGGAGAACAGCCACCAGGGCTCTCCTCCCACATGGATGGAGGGCAGGGATGGGAAGGGTACAGCACAGCCCAGGCAGGATGAGGCCACAGAGCTGCTGGCAGTGCCCGACCCTCAATGGGAGCACAGAGACCCTGCACATGCGATGTCCTCTTCTGTGACCCCAAAAGTGACTGTTCCCCACAGTGCTGGATAGTCACACCCCTATACTCTAATTTTCAAGCTAAAGAAGCGCTCTTAAGGCTCAGCCTGGTTCCATTTGCCCCAGTTGTGCAAAATGGGCACAAGCCTTAAGCTTGCTCAGCCCTGCACCCTCCAATACAGGCTGGGACTGGCAGTGCCTGCGGCAGTGCAGTTCCTCCACTGCTGCTGCCCTGAGCCTCCAAGGAAGGGCAAATGGTGCTTATCTGAGCCCTGGAGCTGCCAGGAGGGTCAGCGGTCAGCTCCTGTTCCTTACACCTCATCTCACTGCTTGCATAAATTTCTAAGTTACATTGTCCAGTTAGTGAGAGGATGCCCCATGGCACTTTCTAAACAAACCAGAAAAAGTACCAATGGATTTAAGCCAAAAGCCATCAGCATCAAACTGTATCTTGATCTGAGTGGGTTCTGGCTTAAGACAGAAGAGCAGCAGAATGTCCTCTAATCCTTACTTGCAGCACATGCTGCTTTACCAGTGAAAAGCCTTCATCCACATCTTTGTTTTTCTCTCATACCTTATGATTTGGAAACTGGGAGAACGTGGCCTTCCTCTACTGATTCCATTTGAGGTACAAGATGCTTGTAGTCTTAGTGACCTGTAAATTATTGATGGGACCCCAACTGTAAATTAGCAGCTTCCCAAATGCTTCTTTCTGCCCCACGTCGATGCACTGGTGCAGCACACTGTTGGCCTTGACTGTCCAAATGGACATACGGGAAATGGCAGATTAGATTACGGCTTGTTGCCTTCTGCTTGAATATACAGGACAAATGTGAAAAAGGGATGGATTTTTTTTTTCTAAAAATAGTTTTCACGAGTCCCATTGCCTTCAGTTTGCAGTAGAAAACTGATTCTTGCTTCTGTGCCAAGAACTCTGAATTTGCAAAATCCTGCTGGTCTTTAGACAAGATTTGCTATTGAAGGGCTGCAGCCTTCAATGCGGTATTGACCTGAGCTCTTTCACTGAACACCCCATGGAAGGACAGGCCTTGGGGTAGCTCCTTGCCTGCACCTGGGAATAGTCTTTGTTGTATTCAGCCCTATCAGCCTCCACAGCACTGGTAAAAGCACTCGGAGCTCCCCTATGGTTGCTGGAACTACACCATTAGCTCGGAGGGCAGAATCACCAAGAATTTTACATTGTTTATTTCTCTTTAGAAATAACAAGATAGTGATAGTGCAGCTGCCTAATGTGACATTTTTAAAAATCACAATTTATGAGATCATTTTGGAAGCAAGTTTCTGACCTGCTTTTCCTTGTAACAACTCCTTTATGGCACTTATAAATCTGGTACTATGCATGTAATGAAAGAATACAAGGACTAGAAGGAAACCAGCAATAATCAGACTGGGAGGTGCCTTGATTGAGATGCACGGTCCCGTGGAGACACTCCAAGGCGCAACGTGCTGAGCTCCTGGGCTGTGCTCTGGCACTTCTTGGTGCTCTGCACAACTCCACAGAGGGGCCCCAGGCTGGAGGCAACACAGCTTGCAGGAAGCAAAGCAGCTTCAGTACAGGTGCTGGTAGGAGCTTAGCATTTCCACAGAGCAGGTGTCACAGCACCGTGCCCAGAGCCCGCCAGCATCCATGCAGACACAGCTGCAGCACCTCAGCGCTCCCTGCGCTGAGCCTGGCCAGCACATCGCTGCTCCCAGCCACGCTGTGTTCAGGGAAGTCTTTCTCTTAAGCAGTTGGCTGTCCCAGGACAGTGAAAGAAGTCCCAGAACTGTCCGTTCTAGGAAAGATGTCAGAACAGATCTGATTCTGGAATTTCAGATAAGAGTCATCCTATAGCTCTGCACGTAGCCCTGCTGGCATACAGCATTGCAAAGTTTCCCCACAGGGTATTTCTATCTGTGCCATAAACAGAAATACTAGAGATCTCACGGAAAAACAGAATGCTGTTTTTCCCTAATGACATTTCCAGGCACAAACAGCTAAAGGCCACTGTTCAAACAAATGGTTATCTGACTTCCACACGGTGAAAAGTGCACCTGCGGCTGCTCAAGTGAGTAATATGAATGAATATGAAATAAGAATAAAGTGCTGTTTTATAAAACAGAACCTCTGCTTGCCGTCAGAGCTGCACGTGGTGGGCAATGTGGGTCAGCAGGTGCCAGCACAGCACCCACTGCTCCTCATTTTCCCTTTTTTCCTGGTGCAGCATTGACCCTTTCATTGCTCTCCTCACCTGGAGGGCTTTCCACTGTTCAGCAGTTCTCATTATCCATTTCGAAGTCCTTCCTATTATTATTTTATGATTTTACTGACTTTAACTCAGCTATCAATTAATACAGTCCTAAAACCCTTTGGCTACCAGAACTGATAAATAGGAATGGAAGACTCTACTTCCATTTCACTTCATTTATTTTAAGTGAAATCTGTGTAAAGAAGACAAATGGCACATTTTCTATTACCAGATACTATTTCACATCCTCCTTACTCTTTCCTTTTTAATACCATCATCAGAAGCGATGCACTTCAGTTCTTTTAGGCATACTCTGATGATACTGCAATATACGGTTTACGGAAAAATCAAATTACTTTTTTTTAAATGTCAGCAGCACTCTTCGCCATCTCCCTGCTAAAATGCAACATCTAATTCCTGCATAGTACGTTTGCAGCAGTTGCTGTGGGCGGAGAGTCTGCTTATTTGTTTGGTTGGTTTTTACTACAAGGCACTGTCATGGCAACCACAGCGAGGGTGAACGCATCTGGAGGTACTCAGTATACGTCACATTGGCTGCAGTAAAACTGCCTCATGCCATTTAAACTTTTTATCTGCTGTGTGAAGGCAGTAAGTCGGTCGTGTGAGTCCCAGGGGCGGCTTCTCCTCTGCAGGACTGTGCACAGCCCCTCTCGCAGGCCCAGCAGTGCCATGCTGGCTGCACACAGCGCTGTGCTGGGACAGCGTGGGGACGAGGCGGGACTGCCGCTCTGTTCTTGGCTAGATGAGCATGGCAGCACTCTGCGGTGTCTAATTGTAGCTAATATTCTGTTCATCTGTCTAGGTACTTCTGACCTTCTACTGTAATTCCTGAGCACTCACAACGTTAATCAGAGATTTTCAATAATTTAAATCTAAGGGTCAGCTCTTCCACTGGCGTAAATCAATGTCTTTTTTTTTTTTTCTTTTTTTTTTTTCTTTTTGGCTTTGGAGCTAATCGGAAGGGAGTTTGGATCACAGTGGGAAAGTGATCTTAATTTATTAAAGCACACTGCTGCCTTGTAGCTCATAGTGCTGTCTCTCTCTAGAGCTCATCAGCTGCTAAAAACCCACAGGTACTGGCGGGAGGAGAACAGGGCCTTGTCACACTGAGCTCTCAGAATAAGTACAGCAGCAGAAACAAAGGCACCTGCTATTTTCAGTGCTACGGCTGAGATCAGCACCACAAAGTGCCAGCAGGCCGTCAGCCCGGTCCATGTGCCAGCCCTGCTCAGCCTCGTCGAGGAATTCCAGCTCCACTGACGGCACATCCAGCTGGGCTCAGGAGTGCTTTTTTCTTAGAAGTTTTTGAGCCTTGCTTCTGATTGCTGTTTAAGATAGAAAGAAATGGTACAACTAGATGAAAAAGCAGAGGCTTTTAATTGCTAACATCTATTGAAGAAAGAGGCATAAGCGAATAGCCGCAAAAATGTAAATCAGAAACAAGGAGTACAGCAAAGAGATGCTTCTTTACTGGGACTGGAGATTCCAGAGAATGCTCCAGTGGCAAGTTAAGCAAAAGCCATAATATTTTCTTTCCTGGAGAACATTGCATCTTTTCCTTAGCGCTTGCCAGGCCTCGTAGAGAAGCTGTTGACCAGGGAAGCAGGAACTTGTGGGGAGATGCCACTTTGTATTCATTACAGGAGATTAAAGGTTCCCTAGAGCACAAAGGAGCTTTCCTTTCCCAGGCAATCCCATCACGGTACACATCAACACAATTAAAGCCTGCAAAGCTCAGAAGTGGTCAGAAGTATTTGGTTAAATCTGAAATTAGTTTTTATTCCAGACATTCACCGTTCTTTTCCCATGCACCTCTACATGTTGATACTTGTCAATAAAAATTGACTAAAAAAACCAGGACCTCTGGTTCCTCTCACAGTGACATGCACAGTACCTCACACAGATCACATAGCCTTCAACTGCAAAGAGATTAATAATTTTCCTGTCCTTTGTCAGTAGATGCAGTTTCTTTCCTCCCCACACCCACACTGCTGTTTCCTTCTGATCAGCATTTGTAGCTTAGCTACTGCTTAACTGAAAAGAAGGAATTTGCCAATGCATTGCTAGAAAGATGCCTGTGCAATGTCTGTCCATTCCAGCCATGGACAAAGAAGGGAGAAGATGACTATTGACAAAAGAAAATAAAGAACCTTTCTCCAAACACCTCTAGAGAAATCACCTCATTATAACTGTATTTCTTGCACAGTTCTAGCTCAAGAAAGGTAACGCTGAATAGCTGGAGCTATCTGCTGCTTAATCAGTCATTCTCACAGGATTATTGTCGTTAAAGTGCATAATTATGAGTAGCAGATGGAGGAGCGCTGGGCTGGAGGGAGGGTGCAGGGAAGGTGCCCGAGGAGCAGTGTGGTTCTGCTGACGCTCTCCCCTTGGCACGGCAGGTGCAGCGAGGGCTCGGCCATGGCACCGCGCAGGACTGGGCCCGGCTTGGTGGCTGCCTGGGGCCCTGACAGCCACGTGTGGAGCAGCAGTGCTGGAGTGATGGGCTGAACCCATGGGAGGAAGCAGCACCTGTTCAGGTGGGCGCCCAGCAGCCCACTGGGAGGCGTGAAGGCCCGTTCCAGTGGGGGCATGGCCAAAGCGTTCTTCAGGCTGCAGAAGTTCCTTCGGCGGACCCAGTTTCTGCTCTTTTTCCTGACCGCCGCGTACCTCATGGCCGGCAGCCTCCTGCTGCTGCAGCGCGCCCGCCTGGCAGCCCAGCAGGGACCACGCGGGGCCTCAGGCCTGGCACCGCCAGGGCCGGACACGGGGCCGGGAGCCAAGGCCGCAGACCCTCACCTGGCGCGTAGCCCTGGCGCCCAGCTCCCCGTGGGAACGGACGCGCTGCCAGGGGTGGAACCGCGGCACAGCCTGCGCTGGACGGCATCGCGCAACTCAGAGCTGAGGTGGCTGCGGAGGAGGTGGTTCCACAGGTTCATCGGTGACCAGGAGCCCATGCAGACGGCGGGACTCAGAGCCGTGAGGGGTGCCGCCGAGCACAAAGGTAAGGGACGCGGCCTCTGCCCACCTTCTGGCACGGGCACCGACTGCTGCTCCACAGTCCAACCCAAGCAGACACCAGCAGGGCTGGCGAGGTGCGCAGACGCGCCTTCCTGCAGCTCAGCAGCACTTCCACACCAGCTCCTGAGGGCATGCACAGGCCAGAGTAAGGCTGTGTCCCTGCACACTGAGCTGTAGCTCCAGAAATGTATTTCTGCTGGTTCAGTGCAAGCCCACAGAGAAATATACTCCTGATTTAAATGATTTTCTCTTCAAGCAGGCAGAGAAGAATGCTGCTGAAAGCTGTGTCTCTTTCTCAGAATAGGGAACACTTAAAAATGAGTCTTATTACATTACTTATCTAAAGCCACGCAGTAACTTCTGTTTAGAAGTACGTTTCTGCTTTCCAACACAGCCTCAGCTCTACTGTCACAAACACATTCCCCCTTCCTGACCTGCCCTCTGCAGCCATCCCCACAAGCACGCTGTCTTCAGAGGGATGAGGCATGGGTGCACACCACTGCTTTAGACCCTCTCTGAGCTCCAAACAAGAAAGAACCCCTGGATCAAACTCAGTATTTGGTGAGTTTGCTGGAAATTTGCCACCAGCCAACTGCAGGGGAGTGTGCATCACTGCATGGGGCAGGGCCGGGGCAGCGCATTAGCAGCCAGAGCACAAGGTACAAAACTGTACGTTTTCCAATCCTCATGATTAAATAATATCTTAAATGGAAAGCAGTTCAGGATTGACAGAAATCAGAGCTCACTTCCCTGCAAGCCCAATACTTACTGCTACTAATAAATACATACATGAACCGCTATGGTTTATTCAGTAGGAAATCTCTTAAAAACCAGTCCCCAGGGCAAGCAAAGAAGCAAAGCAGGCATCTGCAGGCACTCACACCTCTGCATGGTTCCTGCCCTGGGACTGCCTGCTCTCACCGTGCTTTGCTGCAGCCCCAGCTCTGCTTGCCTGGAGGCTGAGCACAGGGATGCAGAAAGCATCAGGGTTCATGCTGGGTCACTGCGATTAGGGAGGCAGGATGTGTTGGCCGTTTGTATCAACAGCTGTACAGATCTGACCTCCTGGCACCTGTGGGCACAGAGCTTTCCCACTCACATAAGAAAAGGGCCAGGCTGCTCTCAGCACGGTATCAAACATCAGGAGCAGGAAGCCCCTGCGTGCCAGCTGTTCAACACCCTACACTTTTGAGGCCGCAGCACCGGGCTGTGGCTTTGCTGTCTTTGACGCATTGCTTTTCAGAAGAACTGGCAGTGCAAGAGGAATGGGATCAGAAGGACCAGGCACCATGTTACTGCACTGCTCCTTCTGCTGAATAAATTCATCCAAAGGAGCACCTTCTGCAAAAATCCCACTAAAACATGCCACCAAGTGACTCCTACTGTGTGAACTGCTGGGAATGGAAACAAGAAGGCAACAGTGGCAGTGTGTGAAGCTGCATCGTGCAACTGCTGGAGCCTCTGAGGCACAGAGCTCCACACACTGCTGCCAGCATCCTGCTCACAGGAGCAAGGGCTGTCCCAGCAGCCTGCTGCCTTTTCCAGCCTGCCCTGGGCATACAGCCCAATGGCAGCACCTGGCCAAGCACAAAATGAGCCCGGTGCCGACCCAAGCCCAGCATGGGGGCGTGGGGACCTGGTGCCCACCCGGCAGAGGGGCTGTCACAAGCACACGTGGTCTTGGCACTACCATCTGAACCTGGCACTGGCCAGCACCTGCTTTAAGGGACTCCTTGTGGATAGGAATCCAGAGAAGAATCAACTGAACCCTCCAAGACTTGCTGGGCTGCAGTGGGGCACAGCTGGCCCCGAGCTCTGCCTGCCGCCAGCTCCTGGTTCCCTTCAGCCACAGGCTGCTCTTCACCCTGGTGGGGGCTGGGTTATTTTTTCCCGGTTAATGAAAGAGTAGATTAAAGGTAGAGCAACAGAGTGAGTGTCTGAGATACTTGGATATCGGACAGACCATGAATTTGTTCTGCATATTGCATGAACTGCTTTTAAAACTTTTTTTAGAAACAGAAGGATTAATTTTGAAAATTTTCCATAACATTAGTTAAGGCTAGTGCCCGTATCAGTCATTAAGCTGGTGCCTTGCTCGAGTTCTGATTGCTGACTAAGGCAGCCAGAAGGACTATTTATTGCTACCAGCCATTGAATTATGTCGATTCAAATACACGTCATTTGAATATCTGAACACAAAGTGACACTGTTAATAACAGTATTGTTAACAAGGATTAGAAAGCTTTTGGAAATTATGATTAAAAATGTAACTTCCTATGCAGAGCATATTATCTCCCCTGACTCCTTATAGCCATACAGCCTCATTATTGCTCTCTGATCTCTTCTGAGCACAGCACTCTCCCTGCAGCCTCAGTGCCTACGGATGCTCAGTGCCAGACAGCACTGTGCCCAGGCTCTGCCCAGCAGACAGTGCCTTTAACTTTATTTTGGACTATTTTATTGTTAATATAATGCTTTCTAATTTGGGTTTTCATCATATATTCTCTTCCTCTCTGCAACTCCTGTTATATAATTTCCCAGCGTTGTCATCTCAATACTGCTACATCCAAAATCAAATTTCCTTTCTCCATCACATATTAATGATAACATGCACCTGTAACCACAAAATTGCTGTACAATAGCATGGTGCTACCTCAGCCTTCCAATCACATATGAAAAAATACAAAAAAAAACCAGGCTAGATTTGTATTGTGTTTTGTTCAGGACAACAAAAGAGGCTTAACAGAGGATGCAGTGTAGCAGAAATACTTCTCTTTCATATGCTAACTAAAGCAAGACATAAGCTAAAAGATTCTGGCACACCAGAGAAGATAGCTTAACGCGATAGAGGCAGTGCCACCTAGTTAGGGCTGGAGTTATCTTTCCATTATAGCTTTAATATAACTCTACACACCCAAAGGAAATTGATTTTCTTAACATTTTTCTTGCACCATCTTATTCTCAACTAAAAGTTTTGAAAAAAAAACTTGGGAGAAATCCAAAAGGATATCCTACAGTCCCACCATTTTAAGGACCATCTGCTCTGTCCCCAGCCTGCTAGGATGGCTGCCGCCCTTCACAAAGCACAGCCCTGGCTGGGACCTGCAGCTGTGCACGTGCCCTGACTCTGCCTTACATGCACACAGGCACCTACGTGGGCTGCTTCAGCGATGACTCGAGGGAGAGGACACTGAAGGGAGCTGTATTCTACGACTTACGAAAAATGACGGTGGCTCACTGTCAGGAGGCATGTGCTGAGAGGTGAGCTGCTCTTTCACAGCGAGTTCTCTCTTTTCAGACAGTAAGCAGAGTTGTATTTGAGATAGGAAAAGCCCACATACATTAAACATGCAGCATCAGTGAAAATCATGATTGTCTCAGACCTTCTGCTACCCTGTTTGGGGCAGACTTTGTCACTGCTGCCCATCTACTGCTCTTATTGTAGCACAGCTACGTAGATGCATTTGCTGTTGATCTGGTCAAAACGTGGCATTCTGTCAGCTGTTAGTTAGGCACTTCCTCGGCCCAGATCTCTGCGCTCACTGCAGTACAGCCCCAGCAGCATCGGGGCTCCCAGCCCAGCACGCCCCAAGGAGTAGTGTGCAGCTCTTACAGTGTGCTCAGAGGGCACTGCCAGCCCCCCACCCCACACAGGGTGCTCGAAGGGCCCTTTCTGACTGCGCCTGTGCTGCACCCACAGGGCCTATGCCTACGCGGGTCTGGCGTACGGAGCGGAGTGCTACTGCGGAAACAAGCTCCCAGCCACCGCCTCCAGGCCCGAGGAATGCAACAGCGAGTGCAAGGGCGAGAAGGGCTCGGTGTGCGGCGGAGTGAACCGGCTGTCAGTCTACAGGGTGGAGGAGCTGCAGGCGGCGGCACCACGACGTAAGTGCAGGCGATGCTGCTCTCGGTGCTGTGCTGGCACTGCGCGCGCTGCCGCTGCTGGGAGCTGTGGGACAAAGCTGCAGTTTTGGTGTGGGCCCTGGCTCCCTCCCTGCAGCAGCGCTGCATGGGAAGGCAGAAGCACCGGGAGGCAGAGCAGTGCTGCACGGGGATTGCAGCAGGACAGAACTTCAGCTGAGAAAACTGCTTCCTTCTGCATCCTCGGCAAGGGCACAAAACCTCATGCTTAAGACACAGTCATAGAACGGCTTAAAAACACCCATCAATACCATCCTTAGCTCAGAAATAATCCTAAGCAAAGGAAATCCTGTGACTGCAGCAGGAGAATAGAGGGCAGAGACAGAAGTGCACCAGTACCTTAAGAGAAGTCTCTTCAGTAACAGGAATGAGACCCAGAGTTTCGCTTTCGCAAGGTCTTTGTTCTAGCAGCACCTGTGATGTTTGTTTCATCTTTGAATGATCCTGCTTGTCACCTACTCTCTGTAACACTCATCTGCTCAGTTAGCTGCCATAGGAGACAAAACATAAACCTCTGGGCCAGCACAAGGCATATAAATACCCACACTGCTGAGCACAGCTGTGCTCTTGGCAAGCTCACAGGACCCTTTGGATTTAATTTTGAGAACAAGCACCAAGACCAAGGTTGTGCCAGCACTGATGGCACTTCATTTCTTAAAGAGTCGAGGTTTGTACCATCATCCATCAGCCACATAGGAATTATATACCAAAGGCACGTAGACCTAAATTGCCAGTGTCAGGCTGATGGGCACACTGGCAGGTGTTTAAGATTTCAGTGTGAAAATACATATACATATTTCACAGGAAAAGACAACATTTATTTTTTCTTAACTATTAATGAATAAGTCATCAAATTAATCTAGCCTGGAGCAAGATTCGTTTTTTGCTTGCTCTCACTAACACCTGATATTTGACTGTTTGAAAACTCCCACTGACAACAAGATAGCTGGGCAGCCAACGAAAGTATTAATCACAATGATAATTGTGAAAGTATAATGGGAAGTAACTCTGAAACCAGCAGAATCCATGAGGGACAGCAGCAGTGCAGAACGCAGCTCGGGCAGCAGCTCCTGGTGCAGCAGGCACAGCGCTGCCCTCACCACGAGGCTCTGCTGCTCGTGCCCTGTGGTCTGTGGGCAGACACAGGACTTGCGTCCCCTTCACCCCAGAAGTGCGAAGCGTGCAGCTCCTGCAGCCTGGGGGGCTGCGCATCCCCAGGAGCCTTCAGAACTGCCCTGCCCATCCGCTGCCATCCAACTGCAGCCCTTTCCCACATCGGTTCTGGTGAGTTCTGTTTGTGGTGGCCAGTGGGTGCAGATCAAGACTCGAAAGACCCAAAGAGACCATGAGCCCTATTAAGTCACGCCGGGTGAACTATGACAATAGAGAGTTGATACAGAAAGATGAAGACATTTTCCATATCTGTAAAGCTCAGAGAATCCTAAGAACTACAGCAGTGTCGCATAGCACGCAGACCTCTTTCCTTTCCTAACCCAGTCACACACGACGTTGTTTTCTCCATTGCCATTAGTTCATCTGTGCGAATGCATCGCCTCACCTGGGATAGGGAGCTTCCATGATAGACAGCTCTGGGTTTTTGTTGGGTTCTGTCAGGGACACTTCTGAAGCAGGAGGGAAGAATTGCACTGCTGCTTGTAACAACCATTTGGGCCGCACCTCGACTTCAATCAGTGATGCAAAAAATGGAGCAATTCTGCCCGGCTCGGCAGCGTGTATAGAGGGGCAGGTCAGATCAGAGGCTGATGCTAAAGACTTCAGGAAAGCGATTCTCCCTGAGCAGCTTACAAACGCCTAGTTCAGATTTTGAAGACTGCAGCAAACTCCCTTGCCCTGAAAAGAAGGCGAGGGAAGGGGAAGAGGAGGAGCAGATGTGCAGGAAGGTGGGTCCCCGCGGGGGCTTTCAGGATTCATTTAAATTCCTTTTCTGGTGCAGATGAGGGGAAGCTTTGTAGATTTTTATCAGGGCTTTTAAGCCTTTCAGGGAAAAGCATGTCTTCAAAAGAAAACCAGGAGTTGCAAACAATAGCAATGCCCTCCACTGGTGGAATTTAATTTAAACTCCT
Organism: Chrysolophus pictus; assembly: GCA_037305975.1. Classification (NCBI taxonomy): domain Eukaryota; kingdom Metazoa; phylum Chordata; class Aves; order Galliformes; family Phasianidae; genus Chrysolophus; species Chrysolophus pictus. Next base: position 9,874,001 of record CM074594.1, read on the forward strand.
TGCCGCACTCTGCTTTCAGGGGTTAGTAAAAGCCAAAGGCATGTGCTCCTTTCATACCACTGGATTTGCAACACATTTTTCTAGTGTATATCATGGTTTCTCTTATTTCTAAAGTACTTGGAATATAAGATTTATTTCATTATTCTTTAGCTTCTGAGCCTAATACTGTTCTTTGTGATAGAGGCAGGATACTATGGACGTTGTTTTCTCAAGAGAAACCTATTTCATATCCCTGCAGGGAGGAATGTTATCTATCGAGGATGTTTTAGAGCTCCAGAAAATTTAACAGACACCTTTCCAGCCTCTTTGATACAGCCCAATTTGACGGTGGAGATGTGCTCTGAATTTTGCTCCAAGAAAGTAAGAACAGTTCTCATTTCACATCCTTTCTTCTTTTTTTGTTACTTTAAACTTTAATCTACTAAAGGAATAGCAGAGATTAGTGCCTTAGAGCTCTAAATTTGTGAATGAGTTCCTGAAGGATGAAACTCACCAGAGTCAATACCCAGTGATGCCAGGCACCATGCTGACCTTCCAGAATCAAGCATTAGAGAACATCTATGATGATGATGACGATGATGATTTGCCTGCAGGAAGTCTGGCAAAATGTCCCTGCATTTAAAAAGCAGCAGTGGCATAGCCACAGTCCCCACTGCTACACACCATTTGGATATCACAGTGCTCACTTCTTGTCTGCTGTAGTACCACTTATCTCCAAGCAAAACACTACACAACACAAAAAAAATACCACAATTACATTTCTTCTTGTTTTTACGTTTCCCTGAAGCCATGTTCTCCTTTCCCTGCAGTGGCAGTGCCATTTTGGGCATACTTGTTGGCAGACATAGAAGCAATTCGGCATGTTGTTGGCACAAATGCAAAAGCTGTGCATTAGCTATGAATGAATGATACAGGAAGGAAAAGCTCATGAAGTCCATGCTAGAATTTTTTCAATGAAACCTATGCAACACTGATTGCAGGTGCTTTGGGGAAAAAGGTCACAATCCAATTTCATGGTTTGTTTTCAGTGTACACTTCCTACAAATAATCAAGCAGAGTAAAAATGCTCTACTATGACCCAATCCAGTTCAGAATGGAGAAAAAACTACACACAAACTGCCAGCAACTCAAGAGAAGCAGGGCTGGAGCACAAAAAAAACAATGTGAGCTTTGACTCCAGATAGCAGAGTGAGTCCTGTGATAATGGTGGAAATATGTTCCTTTCAGAACAAGATGGACGGCTTCCTGGCTGACGCAGGACTACTTAGCTCTCCTGCAGTCGGGACAGGATGCTCATTTTAGTCCCACTCATTGCACAAAAGAGAATAATTCCCCCAAATCTTCTCTCATCCTGGAGAGGCCAGTGGGCTTTTCATGGGACTGGTTTGAGGTCTACATTTAAATATACAAATTACTCTCTTGTCTGTGGGGACTTTGAAGAAAACCAAACTGCAACATAGCACATTTAGTTGTTAGTCTTGCAAATGGCTTTGTACAGTCAAAAGAGTAAAGCTCTTGTCCTTGGAAGCATGTGAGATATGAATTTGAGGTAAAAACTTTAAGAAACCTGCTAAATAGCATTACTGATCAATTTCTTTCTTAATTGTGAGTGATGATATGCCTTAATAGCTACCCATTATCACCCCATAACACAGAACCATGAATGTATCTCTTTACCAGAAGCCATAATTTTCATATATGCTCTTTTGAAAGCCAACCTGCATAGTAAGTTAGCCATCTCCATCTGAATTTATATTTTTATATATTCAGTCATTTTACCTTTCAGCTACTTTTTATAGTTACATACAATGAAAACAAAAATGAGGTACGCAAGTCTTGAGAAGAGAACCTCACCAGCTCAATGCATTCAAAAGCCATTCCAGCAAGTTTGCACACTCAGACTTGACCACCTCTAGGATGCTTCCTAGATGTTCTAATTTCAAAACTGACCTGCTACTTTGGTCTCTAGATGCAGCTACATGCTATTATGTAGGTGTAGCATTAGTACAAAAGCCAGTGGAGGCAATGGGAGCAGAGTCCAGGTATGCAGTTTTTCTACTACTTCTGATGAAAACCTAAACCCAACTGCAGGAAAGCTTGGGAAAAGAACTGAAACACCTACAGAAAGAATCAAAAAATGGAAAGCCAGAAAGAGACTGCTCTTACAGTGCTGCCTGAGCAGCAGGACGTGGGGAGCAGCCTGGCCACCTCTGTAGGGGCAGAGCACCAGCCGCAGGTCCCTGTTGTCTGAACCATATAGGTAGTGATGCAGAGTGATCGCAGAACTGTACTATACTGCCCTGGTCCTTCTTTGCCTTCATGATTGCACAGAACGCAGAAGAGTAGGGAAGTACCTGCTCAGGTCTTTTGAGAAAATCTGCATCCTCCCCAAAAAGAGTCTCTCTCGCAGGTGCCACTTGGCAGGAGACTTGGTACATTCTTATTCCAGGCTGCACTTTAGGGTCAGGATGTTTGTTCACTTCTCAAATGGAGAAACATTGCTTCACAGTGAAGGGAAGATTTCTGTTTGCAGGCAGACAGAACTATTTTGCCCTTGGATCAAATCACTAAATAGATTTTGACAATGTCGTATCTCATTCACTAAGCAAATTTTGGCTGTTTGGGCACAGATGGCATACATGTTGTATTTGACTCCTTATCAGAGGATGAACACGTGGAGAAGAGCAAGAGATAAGCTGCTCAGTAGTCCTGGCACATGCTCCCAGATTTCAGAAGACTTTTAAAAGGCAAGAAGTGTTGTTATGGAATAGGTAGAATTGAATGCTCTGCGCTCCAATAACCTCTGAGCTTCTTTCAGCCTCTGTCATTGAGGTCAAGCCTTTCCACGCATACTGATGCACCACACGCCAGAGGGACTTTGGAAGTCTTAGAAAACACACGCCCAGTCCCCTGGCAGAGATGAGGGCTGAATTTTCGGGCCAATTTTTGCAAACTAGTAAACGTACTTTTTCTGTGGAACTCCTAAACACCCACTAATTTCTTCAGCAAACAACAAGCAGATGTTTTCCTCCAAACCCCTCTATTAATTCTCATCAGTATTAGCAGAGCGGCCCTGCACCACCATTCTGCATCTGTTGCAGAGCACAGCAAAGCTGCTTTGCAACTTGATCCCTTCTCTGGATAAGATCAGTAAACCAAAAACCTGATTCAAACACATTGAAAAGAAATGTCTTGTAGCCAGAAATTCCACTGTGAATTATTTCCATGAGACAAACACCATCTACGGCAGCAGGCTTGTTCTGCTAAGGGATCTATCATTGACAGCAGTTAGCCTAGGTTTCACATGAGGTGCCTCCACCAAGAAGCAAATGGCATACAGGAGGTGCTGTGCCGAAGGACAGAGCCCAGCTCCTGCTGAGCGGTGCTGTGCCCGCATGGCAGCTCCAGCCCCACACCAGATGCCACAGGACTGGCTTGGTCTTGTGGTCCCAAGCTGTTGTTCCATAAAAATATGGACAGTAGTGCTCAAAACCTGTGCCAGCCCCTCTGCAGACACTGGGGTTTTGCAGACTGTGAAGGAGAGTCATAGTAAGATGCAAACTTTTTATGACTTTAAGCATAACTGCAGCTCGCTCCTCTGTTTGGAGGCAATAGATGGAAGTTGTAAAGACGATGCAATAACGCTCACTTGAGGGGTAAATAAGAACAGCCTTTCCCCTACTGAAGTTTCAGGTGCGGTTATGTACTAGGACTGGAGAAACAGTATCGAATTATATGTTTTTATGAATAATGAAAAAACAGCATTGTGAGTTTTCAAGCCTCACAAGCTCTGTCTTAAAACCATTTTTTAAGAAATTGCAGTGTGAAAGACAGCAGCGATATAAAAAATGAGCTCTACAATGATATATCAAACACTGCTTTGATCCTGACAGTGGCTTGTGAAGATTTATCTTCCTTTGCATAACAGGAGCATTCCCCACAGGCTGTTGATGCCGTGGCATTTGTGCGCTGATCTATTTTCTCTCCATCGCAGGAGTTTCCCTTGGCAGTGATCCGGGGGCGGGAGTGCTACTGCGGGTACCCCACGGGGCGCTTCCCACTGCGGCACGGCGCAGACAGGCGGCTCTGCAGCGCGATGCCCAACGCCAGCAGTGCTGCCGCAGGGGGGTACTGCCTGGCCTACCAGACTCCGGTGCAAGGTACAGCCCTGCAGCCCCAGCCCCTCCTGCAGCACACGGCAACACCTGCTTCACAGCGGCCTTACCCACGGCACACGGGCAGCGAGAAAACACCCCTTACCTAAATCCTCATCTCACAGTCATGCTCATAAATGCTCATAGACATTTCTCCAAATATTACTTCCAAACAGTCTCTTGTTAAGCTGCACAGCCCCTCCACTAAGAAAAATAATGGTTCTTCAGATAAAAAGGAGGCAGAACCTGGGCAGCCAAACCCAAGGCATTGGGACCAGGACCCCGCCTGAGCACACGCCAGCCTGTTAGGCAGGCACAGAGACAGCTCAGCAGGCTCTGAGTCTGCTCTGCCCACCTTCCTCCAAAATACTCATCTTCCTACGTGCCAAAGCCAGGGCGTAAAGCAGAGTAATGCCCCAAGATCCAGTGAACCATCAAGGTAGTACCTGTAGCTTCTTCCATGCAGAGGTTTGCACCATGTTCCGCAAAAGTACTTACAAGCTTAAAGTGAAGTGCTTCACTGGAGAGGCACTGTGTTTTTCCCAACATCCATTGTTTTGCTCTATTTCCCAGTTCAGAGGTTGACTGCAAATAACAGCATGTATAAAGACCATGCAAGAAGAATGCTTGCTTTCATGAAACTGCTACTATCTACCACATCTGTGTAGATAAGGAGCAGCACAAGACAGTCTTCTTGGCACCATGCTGGCACTTTCAGGCCACGGCTTCATCTAAAGGCTACTAGACTGATCTCTAAATTATTTCCTGACTTCTTATTGAGTCATCACATAGCTGAAGCTCACTCCTTCCCCCTGCACTTGCTTTTAACACACACCCCACATGGGCAGGACTTACAGAAGCTGGCAGGAGAGCTCTGCTCAGACCCTGCTGGCAGTCAGCTCTGGGAGGGCTCCTAACTGACTTGGGCCCTTTTCTGGAGGAGAACCACAACCCAGAGGCTGAACTGAGTGCAGTTTGTTTCAGTAAAAGAGTTTCTCCTGCATTATAAAACTTGCTGTTCCAGGTACAGTGGCGTATTTGAGGTTTCACTGCAGAGTCAGCCTCCCAGGCGAACAGCAGCTAGCAAACAGACATCAAGGGGCTTTTATCACAACTTGCTGGCAAGTAGAATGGTTCACTGCAACTCTGATAAAAAGCGTCACCTAACACAAAACCAGTGAAAATCTTTTCTGAGGATAATCTCTTTGGCCCCTTATGGCTGAGTTAATTTTCAGAAGTAGCTGACTCACAACTGGACTCAAATTGATATCCCATACTTGTAAGGAAGGAAAAAGCAATAAACCCTGTAATCAAGGGCTGTCAGTGGAATTAATTAAAAAAACCACAATGCTAACAATGAATTATTTTCTATACCCACAGACACCCGCTGCACAGACAGGAAATTCTTAACCACAAAATCCAAGGGGTTCATTGCTTTGTCAAGCTTCCCAGGGGCTGGCAACACGTGGGCTCGCCATTTGATTGAGCACGCCACGGGCTACTACACGGGCAGCTATTACTTCGATGGAGCCCTCTACAACAAAGGTACCATTTTCAGGGGGTGATGGGACACAGAGCCATTCTGAGGCACAGGGCTTTGCTTGCTCCAGCATCCTTCTGCTTGGAGCCACCCAAGGCCATTGCTGCTGTTGATCCCAGCAGACATGGAGGAGCTCACAGGGTGGCTCCTGCCCCAGTAACACTGCTGGCAGCAGCCCTGGTCCTAGATACTGGGCAACAAGTTTAATCAGCTGGTGTTTTCACAGCAGTAAGGCCTTGTTTAAGTGTGTAAAAAGTCACAGACACATGGCCATGTGGGGAAAAAAAAAAAACAACACAACAATCTTGTCTTATAAACAGGCTTTAAAGGAGAAAAAGACCACTGGCGAAGTAGACGGACCATCTGTGTGAAAACACATGAAAGTGGCAAGACAGAGATTGAAATGTTTGACTCTGCTATCCTGCTGATACGAAACCCATACAAATCGCTCATGGCAGAGTTCAACAGGAAATTTGCTGGGCATCTGGGCTACGCTGCAGACCGCAACTGGAAGAGCAAAGGTAGCGTGCGGGGTGCCCAGGGCCGCTGCGGTCAGAGCTCAAAGCCTGTAGCCTTTGCATGCTGGGAGGGGGTAACACTGGGATGTGATCCCAAAATCTGAGGGAGCACTGCAAACATTCAGTGGGACTCAAGCACCACCACACAGAGACCAGACCCAGAAGCACTCAGGCTGTGCCTCTGTTGCCACTGACAGCAGTGCAGCACCAGCACTGCAGCATCGCTACCAAAGCGGCGCACAGCAGAGAATGCCTGGTGTGCAGCCCATCCATCAGGCTGTGTGCTGTGAAGGAAGTTTGCCCCTGCAGCATGTAATAACAGAGAGAAATCTAATTTAAAATTGAGGGTTTGATGAAGCATGACTTCCTGAAGGAAATTTTACAGCACTGTACGGGTGCTACTGCACTGCAGATAAATAAAGATAGGAGCAATAAGGGGACTCCAGCGTTCCATGAATGCACAAAATGACTTCTGGATGGTAGGACTGTGATATCCCTGCTGCACATACTGCTGCATTCAGACTGCAGCACAGGAGGGATTCAGCGCACATCTCTCCCCTTGTGTGTTTCAGGCATAAAAACTGTAGCTTGGCAAACCACTTAGCACAGGGCTCACGGGACAGTAGGAGAGTGCCCTTAGTCACAGCATGTTTCTTTCCCTAGTCCTTACATCACCTTTCATCAGGTGAAGCTCAAGATGTATTTTTCAAAACTCAAAACAGCCCTCAGAGAAGGGAAAACAAAGCCTGGAGAGAGTGGCTTTCCCATACTGCAAGCTACAAATAGTCGTATTTTGGCCATAGATGCACTTTATCCAGTGCAAAACCTTCAGCTTGACCCTCAGAAAATTATCACAGGCACCTAACAAGAGACTAAGATGTCACATCCTGCGGTAGAGGGAAAGTATTTCAGTAAACTTTGTCACAGTGATCCTGGCATGTGACAGCAAATCCCTCCCATGTGCCAGAACAGAAGCATCTTCCCTATTAATCCTGTTTCCTTAAACCATCTCCCCAGAAGCAGTAAGAAAGTTACATTACTCAACACCTCTGAATTGAGAAGCACCCCAGGTCCCAGCCAAAACCAGGGTCTCAATGCTGCACTTATATGTATATTGATTTGTATGTATACATGTATATGAAATATAGAATAGCTCCTGTATTTTTCTCAGACTACATTTGAAACAGAGGTATAAAGGTAGGAAAACTACAGAGGAAAAAAAAAAAATGCTTGAAATAATATGGCAAAGAACTGCTCAAATGAGCAGCCAAGCAGAACCTGCATAGCGCCCCTTCACTGCTCTCATCCAAATGCTTCTCCCTACTCTTTTTGCCCTTCCCTAGCTCCTGCATGGAGCTGCCTGCTTGTGCAAACAGGAGAGTTCAGTTCCTAGAAGCACAGCACATTGAAGATGCTGACCTGCAGCTTTGCACCTGTGGTGCCCTGTCCACCCCAAGGGGCTCCCAGGCAGCTGGGTGATTCTGAGCACTGCTAATGCTTGAAACCAAGAAGTCTATGTGTCTGATGGCTGTGCATTTGGGAACTCTGTGTCCTCACCAATTTGCAGAGTGGGAGAGCAGTGCCCATCTCCTCACCATGGTTGCAGAGCTGAGTAGTTGCAGCCAGCCACATTGCTTTCTCCAGCACTCACATCCAACCACCTCATACATGACCAGCACCTCTAACCTTGTTCCAACTTAATACTTGGAACACTGTGGAAGCATCATGGCTAATATGCTCTCATTTTCCTGGTTTTCCCATCATCTAGACTGGCCAGATTTTGTGAACAGCTATGCCTCCTGGTGGGCCTCCCATGTCCTGGACTGGCTGAAGTATGGAAAGCGTCTGCTTGTCATCCACTATGAGGACCTGAAACAAAGCCTCATCCCCAAGCTGAAGGAGATGGTGGAGTTCTTGAACATGACAGTGACGGAGGACCGTCTGCTCTGTGTTGAGAACAACAGGGATGGGAACTTTAAGCGGTCTGGTGCTAAGCAAAAGGATTTTGAGCCATTCACCCAAGAAATGAAAGATCTTATCAACAGATACATCCTGACAGTGGATGAGGCCCTGAGGGGAAGAAACTTCACAGGGCTGCCCAGAGAGTATGTGCCAAGATGATAGCACGGTAGCACTCAACTGTGCTTAAAAATATTTTTTTAAAGAAAAAGAGACTAGACCTTTATAGCAGCTAAAGCAAAGATACTTGGGGAGTCTGCTGAGCAATGCAAATTCTCTCCACTCTGAGGTGTTCTTCAGGGCAGTAGGCGTTCCAAAAGGCAAACAGCAGATAGAATTTGGTTGACGGAGCAAGGCCAAGCCACCACCATCTGCCTGCAGGCACTCCTCTGCACATAGACAGCCAGAGCCTCATGGCAGAGCTCTGGTGCTCCTCGCTGATGGGGATTTCATGGCTATCAGTTTGGAAGCAGGCTACGTAAAGGGAGGAAAAGTGTGGCAACACCGATAAACAATTTTCATCTGAGCACTTCAGAAATCTGTTCCTTTCTTCTCAGCACGGCCCACAGCTTCCCTCTGCAGGGCCGCCGGCCTGGCCCAGCCTGGCCCCATGCTCTCACCAGCCACAGCCCCAGTGATGGAATGGAGGTGTGCACAGCTGCTCGCTGCCCTTACGCCAGGTGTTGTGCTGGGGAGCACCCAGTGAGCAGCACAACTGAGGTACTGTGAGGCACTTCTGTTCATGTGAAATAAGCGATTCCTTGAAAACCTGCCCAAAAGCATTAGTTTTAATAAAACAAGAAGTTTGTATAAAGGGAGCTGGGCTTCCTCCGTGTGTCGCTGGCACTGAATACAATAAAACTGTCACAAACGAAACATCAAGTGCACTTCAGCCCAACCAGCACAGCCCCTGTGGTGCCCAGGCTGCAGGGCTGATATTCAGAGCCACGAGCCCTCTGTCATTGGCAGAAGTGGCACAAGTAAACAAAAAGTAGCTCCGTAGCTTACTTTGTTTCCCCATAAGTCCAGGAAAATGCAAGTGAGGAAAAAATTAAAAAAAAAATCCAGAGCAGAAGTTGTAGCAGAGGGATCTGTAAATCTTCATTCAGCTTCCACTACCTGAACTCCACTTAAAACTAACCTCCAGCATTTTACTTTTTTACCTAAGCTGTACTTCTTAATGATTGTCACCAAAATGTTAATGACAGAAAAGCAGATAAAGCTGCAGAATGCCACTCCAAGCATCTGTAAAAACATCCTTAAAGTTGGATTTCTAGAAAAAGAAAAAAAAAAATCCCTGAAATTCAGCAAGGGAAGCACTTGCTTCAAACACCAACTGTTAATATTTCTAAAGGAATACAGGCAGGGCACCTTGCCGTCATGTCAGCAAACACCAACCTGAGCCGTCCCTCCTCGCACGGGGGCAGCCAGCAGCGAGGCGAGGGGCTGAGCTGTGCTGTGGGCAGTGCTGGGGCTGCATGGCTCCGGCACCACTCACCTCTGTGGTGACTTCACAGAGAACAGGTTCTTTTCAAAAATGACATTAAAACGCTCTGAGGGCCTACGTGGGCACCAGTTGCTGGCTTGTGTCACAGCCCGAGGAGCGTGAGCCTGGGCCTATGCACACTGTGTAAATTTTGCACACATTGCTCTCAGCCTCACACACATGGAACCACACAGCAAAAATTGGGTCCAGCAAAAAACATCAGGACTGTGAGAATGACATTTATTACATTTCTAGCCTGGCATAGGTTTGTGGAATCATTGTAACGAAATATTTGGACTGTTTCAACCCTGTAAATGGTGAGGGTAAGGACAACTTGCAAACTCTGAGAAGGCTTTATGATTATGCATGTCCTGTAAGGAAGGCTCTGGTTGGCTAAAATTAGAAAAGGAAATAGGAATATTCATAAACTCTGTGAATGCCAAAACCCAGCTTGTTACAGCCAACCAATGCCCACAGATGAGGAACAGGGGCTGTCCCTATGTTTTATATATAACATATACACACATCTTACATACGTAGGTACATAAACACACGTATGTATCAGTTTGTTATCTATTCCCTAAGTATTCACTTAAGATAGTAGGAGTAGCCAAGCACTTCTTGGGCCAGCGCACGAACCCTGCTGCTGCCTGCACTACACATGGGTTGTTCTCACAAATACACTGAATTCCATCTTAAAAAGAATTGCAGCATTTTTCAGCCCTTACTCCCCCGGGAAGAAGGTTGCAGAACCTTTGCCATTTAATGGCTAGGAGTCATCTCCAAACTGACAGCCTAACACACATTTGTTACTTTCGCTGCCCTCCTTAGCCGTCCCAGATGTCCTCACAGACACTGATCTCAGCCTCTCCCTTCCCAGACACCATCTCACAAGTATAAATGATCTGTGCAGCTTTAACCTTTTATCCCAAGTCAGCAGTTCAAAAGCACTTGGCAAGACAGAGCTCTTTACCACCACTGACCTCAACACTGCAGCAGGTTTGCACAGCAATCCAGAAGGTTATGCAGGCATTACGCTGATCCATGCAGTATAAGTAGTATTTTTTTTTTTTTAAACAAAGACAGGGTACAAGTTTTATTTACATCTCTGCTTGATACACAGACTCTGGTCAGACACAGAAGGAGAAAAACCAAACATGTGGTTAGTGCTGTCCAGGTCATGGACTATCATAGAATCCTTAGAGTTGGGACTTTTAAAGGTCAACTAATCCAACTCCCCTGCAATGAACAGGACATCTATAGCTAGATCAGGTTACCCAAAACGTGATTATAGAGGTCTACCTTGATTACGTAGGACTTCTGGCAGAAGACCGACAAAGCCTGACTCAGATGCCTGTATTTGAACTACTTTCCCCAAAACTTGTTTAGAGATTCTTCATCTTTCCCAAGGGATTATCTGTAAACAGAGGTTATTCAACAGTTCCTGGTATGCTGCAGGTGGACCTCTGTATCCAGAGGGACAGAGCGGGTCTTAGAGAGCAGAAGGCTCTGAAAAAGCAGATTGTTAGAGCTGGTACAGACTGCAGAACAAATCTTATTGGGACTCCCTCTCTTCAGCCAGGTTACAGAATGACACTTAACAATGAAATTCCTAGAACCAGTCAAATTCAGATGTATCTTAGGCTGCGATGAGTAAAAGCCAAGTAGTAAATGTTAGGTTTTATTGAATTATTTCTCCTACTGCATCCTTTGCATGCACACATCCTGCTAATACATGGGAGTGGATGAAGGATTAAAAGAAAAGCAATTTCCCTGCAAGGCAGGTTTTCCTATACTCAAAAAGCTACATGCTCATCATACTGAGCTTTAATTAACCAGGATGTTTTAGTCAGAAAAAATAAGCTACCATGCCATTAAAAGCCACATTGATGTTCACATATATTCTTCTCCTTATTTTATATTCAGCAGTAGGATAGCAGAGATAGAAGCATGCATGTAATTCCCTCGAGCCTTCAGCTTCCTTCAGGAAGTTGAGGCTGTGATGAGTCATAACAGCAGTTAGAGCAAAACAGAGATGCTACATTTCAAAAAATAAGAGTTTAACCTTTGAACTTTTCAAGCTATCCAGTCACAATGCACGAGCAGAGTGAAGACCCTCCATCCACTCATAGCTGCACACCTGGACTTGGCCCATCCCATCTGCTCCACTCCGGCTGTTCGCTCATGAGCTCAATGCCAACCTCCAGCTGCCCCACAACCTCAATCTACTTCTCTGTTAAAGGCAGAAGTTGCTGATGCTCGCATTCCTCCTCTCCTTCCAGAGCAGTGAGTGCTGGGACCCACAAAAGGAGACATCTGCAGATCCACCACTGCAGCCAGTGCAAGGTTCACCGCATCCATGAGCCGTACTCCCCAGGTGCTCTGATGTAATCCCCCAGCCACTGAAGCTAAAATCCCCCCAGACAATAGGCAGTAGAGACATAAGGTTACATCCCCTACCAAACTGACCTGACCCTGCACATGGCATAAGCACAAAACCAGAAATAATTTTGGCCAGCCCATCCTGATCACACGAGCAGGAATCACCCCATCACCCCCTGCCATAGCAGAGGTCCTGGAAAACTCTTATATGGAGGGAGGAGAGAATCTCTCTAGAGAAAGACACTGGCTGGTATCTCTGCTTGAGATCTGCTTACCTCAGGTTCACTTGAACTCTTCTAAAGAGGGGGAAGGAAAGAAAGAAAAAAGGAAAAAAAAGAAAAAAGGAAAAAAAAGGTAAACATCCCAGGCACAGAGGACAGAACAATAAGAGAGAAAATGGCTTTGCTTCCTGGAAACTAGCTGCAAAACAAAACCTCTAAAGCAACAGTAAAAATCATGAACATTATCACCAGCCCTTATGCAACTCAGCCATTCTGAGTTGCTTTATTAATTTTTCATTAAACTCGTTTCGACTGAAACCTATTATTCACTGCTAAGACCAAGCTACTACTCTACTACAGCAACATTAACCTCCATAAAATAATTAAAGGATGGGTTTTCAGCAAGAGACCTTGTGTGTCACCTCTTTGGAGCTTAATGTGTCTTTCAATGGCCTTGAATATAATGAGATGTTCAAATATAGAAAGTTGAGTTACTGCATTTTCCCTGTGACATCTATGCAGCCAGAAAGATCCAACTTCTCAACTGTGTTACTTATCATTTACTTCTGACCCTGAGTAGTTGAGAGCAATCTTTAAGGAAGCTATGCTTTTAATCTGCTTTTTATATTGGCCTTTAATTACTCTAACAAAATTGCAGATGTACAAATTAAAAGACCATAAGTCAGCTCTTCTCCTTTGAACCGCAGCATCTCACAGGAAGGCATTTTTAGCCTTCTTCATACTCAAATGAGAAGAGAACCTTGTTTCAGCACTGTTCTTTTCTCCTTGTAACATCTCTTTATTTTCAATTAACTGCTCTAAGCTCACAAGTTTTTCCTATTGCAATACTTGATCCACCACCTGACGACCACGGTCCAGGTTTTCAAGCAGTAACAGTGTTTACTTTCTTACAACAACTCACACAAGTGTTCAAGTTATACCAGGAAATGCACCATTTCTTTGCCTTGGGCATGAACACTGTTAACAGACCCACAGTTTCAGCCCTGCTGTCTGTAAGAGCAGCAAAGAAACAAATGCCTGCTCTTAGTCACATAAAATGGCATCGAGCACTCCCATAAATGAAAAGAGATACAATTTCAGTGCATTATTAAAATGAAATGTTTTATACAACAGTTAAGACTGTGCGATAAACCCAAAGACTATTAAATGAAATCAATTCTAATTAATGCTACCTCATTCCATTGAGCCAGTGCTCCCCCACATTCCTGCAGAGCTGCATCCCTCAGTCTGGGCCATCTCTCGGACCGCAGCCCAGCGCTGCAACTCCTGAGAAGCAGAGGGGCACAGAGGTAGCGTGTGGGGCAGAGCTGTGGGACAGCTGGTGGCAGAAGGCCGACACGTGAGGTGGTTTTAAAGCTAAAGGATGTGCTGATTGAGTGCACTATGTCTGCTCGTTCCTGCCCAGTTTTGCAGGCAGAAGCACAGCAGCCTGGCACCGCAGCCCTGCATGGCGGTGGGTGGTGACAGAGCTAGGGAGCATAGCTGCAAGTCTGTGAGAGGATGCCTCACTCCCTGGTGCCTCTGCACAACTCTGCTCCTGCTGAGAGAATTTGTCTAGAAGCTCCATTGCCGGGAGCGGGCAGGGATGCAGCGTGTAGCAATGCTTGGCTGAGTGGCACCCGGCTCCTGCCTCACCTGGCCTTGGCCACAGCTCCTTCAAGTCCTGCCCTGCTCAGAGCAGTGCCTGGCCACCTGCTGCCTTCCAGCAGCACCAAGCACAGCGCTGACACTTCCAGGCCAGCAGCATTGGGTCACCACATGCTCTTAAGATCACTGAAAAGGAGAATGATTTCCTTGCGTGGCCCACAGTGGAGAGATCTTTAAGGTCAGTTCTACATCAGCAGAGCGTGCTGGGAGAAATACCGTGCAATTGGAGCGCTTCCTGCAGACCTGCAGTGACTGGATTACAAGCAATTATCATAAAACCGCTGCAGAGGTAGAACAAATGATCGTAGCCTTTGGTTCCTTAAGATATGTTGAAAGTCTGCATTAACCTGTAATGCTTCTAAAATAAAGCACTTAGCACTGCCTTAGCAAAATTATACAGCTCATTTCATAGAAGAAAATTCATGTCGCAGCAGATAAGCAGCACAGATAGAAAAATGATTTAAAAGAAATACCTTGCTAATGACAAGAAATTTTTTTGACGAGCGGCCTTATAAAGGAACAGTCTGAAGTAAAACTGCATCCTTCATGAAGCATCAAATACGCTGGAAAATAAACCAAATCTTCCATGCTGCCATGCCCTATTAAAATGATGTTCTGGAAAATTGTTCGTAGGTACGTGCAGAGGGCCGCAGGCACTGCCAGCACCACCGGCAGGAAGGCACCAGAGGGGGGTTGGCTTCACCTCTCCCCACACAGAGGAGCCCCGGGGAGCACAGGGCTGGGACCCCACCTCAGCGCCTGCCCTCCAGCACAGCAGGTTTTTGTTAAACTATTATGCAGAACATTTGCTTTCTTCAAAACTGTATTTCTTTTGCAGCCATTCGCTTCAATGGATTCCACTGTGCCTGTTTTATGCCTCTCTTCATTCCAGCAGAGACTAAATTAAGCTTTGAAGTTTAGTGAGAAATCCTATTGGTGTTAGACTTCAACTCTGTTTCCTGAATTCTGGGGGATTAAAGAAGGGAAAGTGTGAGAGAAAAGAAACCACTCTTCCCTTTGTTTTCTACAGCTTGATCCTGAAATGACTGACTTTGAGAATAAACGTAATGCACGACTTTATGTATTATTCATATATTCTAAAACATGTAAATAGAGTTTTCAAAGGTTAATTAAAACTTCTTTCCTACGCAGGTCACAATTATTTAGTATTTTGACACAATGCCTTCCATCATCAATATTAAATAGCATAGAGGGAAAAAGAGACCTAAAATGAGCACGTGCTCTTCTCAAACATGTTCACATCATCCAGAGATCTGGCAGCCTACAAACACACCACAGGTTTTCCAGAAAGAAAGGGAGAGGGTAACTGTTTTAATTTCACATAAAGTCACATTGCTGCCAGACTGCCATTGATTAAGTATGTAGTCTGTCAGAATTTCTACTTGCAGGGATTTTCCTAGCATAGCAACACTCCGAGGGGATCAAACAGGAGCAGTATCTTAGTTCTCAAGAATAATGGCGTACAAGGTAATTGCACATCTACTTTCCTTCCCAGCCTAGATACTTCACACAGCCAGATGCATAGGACTTGCTTTGCCCCCACAGCTTTTCAGAGTGGCCTCCCTCCATAGCTTCTACCTTGATGCTGCAAGAGCCAGCTTCTGCCTGCAGCAGGACCGGACCCAGCACCTCCAGCAGTGCTGAGCCGAGCACTGTGGCTGGCACTGTCTGGCTGCACACAATGAGGGCAGCCTGCTTCGCCTGCAGGGAGTTACTTATCCCAGAGTCTGCTCTTCTCTTGTAAGCCTCTCATCTTTAAGCCAAAGGTCCCTGTAGCAACTCATACAGCAGAAAACACCTTGGAGCATTAGCGGTGCGACGTGCTGGGAGGAAGATTCTGTAAAGGTCCCTGCTTGTAATCGCCTTGGCTAGGAGAGTTTTCTGGGAGATTACATAAAATTAAAATAAAGCATGACTAATTTTCAACTTCCACTGTGAAATTTAATGAGCATTTTCTAATTCATTCTATCTACAGCAGCTTGGATCTCACCAGCTGTCTCTGATACGTGTAAAAGAAAACCATGCCAAGTATGTAAGAGGGCAACAACTTGCTAGTAAAATCTCAGCAACCTGCATCCTGTTTGATGAACACTGAACACAAGAGTGTTTCCTGCTGCATGCAGTCAAGTCAGTAGCAAGAAGAGAAGCAGGATAGTAATGGTGGGCTGCACAACTTACCAGGACCCTACAAACCCTGACATAGGTGGGGCAGTTCTCAATACTGAATATGCTTCTACAATAGAGAAAAAAGTCACTAGATTCTCACAGAAATTAGAATAAGTTGCTTTCTCAAATGGGATTGCAACAAATGAACTGAAGAGAAATCAACCCCAAACAACTCATTAGGATAAATCAGTCTTTTTCCGTGCCTTGATATACAAATTCAAAACTATTCTCAACACATAACCCCCCTTCAAACTCTATTCTCTTTGGTCAAAATACCATATTACCCACCACTGTTGTGGGTAAGTTTCCTAACCAGAAGTAGAAACGGGCCTGGGCTTTAAGGAAACATTCATTTCTCCTTACATTAATTCAGAAAGGAGAAGGACAAGGAGTTCTGCATTTGACAACTATTTACTAGTGGCGAACAAGATTAATCCTAATTGTTAGGGACAGAAATCCCATGAGGCTATCCATGCCAGCACTTTGGTAGCACTGGATATTCCCCTGACTTCCAGGTTATCATCATCTAGTGCTGTGTTAAGGTCGTCATTGAGCTTTGTGTTGATGCAGCACCTCGAGCTAATTGTATTGCTAAAAAATGCTGATGCATCCCATGGCCTGGAGCTGCAAATACTGGGGAGGCACCATGGAAAACTTCATCTCCAAGAAGCCTTTACAAGAAGCAGTTTGATTGTGGAACACTTGAACTAGAGCAACCAGAACAGTTACTGCAAGTTGGATTTGTTCTGCAGCAGATGTGAAGAACTGCTGCCCAAAGAACAGCAAAGGCAACCAATCCTGCCTGGCCTATGACCAGCTCCATATCCTTCCAGGGAAGGAGGAAGGGGAAGATGCATAATAGTGCATGGTATTCTCCGGGATGCATGAGAAAGATCTTTGGCTTACACCATAACCCTGTGCCAGTGCACTTCTGCCAAGTCAGAAGAACTGAAATGCTTTGTTTTGTCACACTGAAATATACTGAGCATAAATACGGCAAAGAGCAAATTGCACTCATTGACAAATATGCAAATTACCTTCCATCAATCCATGCAGAGGGGAATTTCAGAACAACTTGTTTCCACAACATTTTATGAAAACCGATATTGGATTTGTACTTAATCAACTTCCAAAAATAACACAGGCCTACATCAGTGCTGAGAAATACACTGAAAAGTATCAGAAAGTAAAAATTCGGCTGATCCCAGAAATTTCACCTGTGCTGAGAGCATAATAAAACCTGGTGTTGTTTCTTTTTTTTAAAAAAGGAGAATGAAAAATGAGGCTGGCTTTTATTTAACTAATCTAAGAATTAAAATAAAGATTAGCTGTCAGTTGCTAGCATCAACAAACACATTATACTAATTAAGGGCTTATTACATTATTTTTCTGCTAGAATGCAATATTGATTATAAGTCCTCGGAACGGAACAAACCGAATATTTGAGCAAATTCAGTAACAACTGTTTTCTTACAAATGCAGCCATTACTGTTCAATTCAAAGGAGATCTGTGGGTGAGCTCCAGGTGCAGGCAGGCCCGGCGCTGCCACCAGCCCAGCCAGCCCCTGGCACTGCGGCTCCAATAGGCGGCTCCTGCACATGGAGCAGCAGTGGGGCTGAGCCAGTACAAGGGAACGTGCACAGATAACAGCAGCACCCAGAGATCCGCTCTCTCTTATGTTCCTGGGTTCCACAGCTACAACTTAGAGCTGAGGCCCCGGAGCTCTGCATTTATAACTCAATAAGGCACTTTCCAACCAGCTTGCTGAAAGTTGCACCAAGCAAAAGAAGTAAATTCCACTTGTTTTGCAGCATGTGGCAGGAAACCTCTCCATGCCAATCCTGGACAACTCTCCTGTGCCACAACAATGTGATTCGGGCTGTCTGTCCATGAGGATAGCACTGCTGACAGCACGGAGCAGCCTTCCTCTCCCAGCGGGTCTGGCTCCAGGTCTTAAAGCAGTCAGAGCACATTTAAATTAAGGACAGTAGTACACACATATCTATAAATAACTTTCAGTGTATCAGCAACACACAGAAAACTCAGAAGGCAGCTAAAGCATTTGATAGTGCCTACATCTCAAAACATTCCTATTTTCTTTGGTTTTGGTTTCTGCATTATTTATGCTGATTTAAAATCTGCTACATTTACCAACCCTCATTACAGGCTTTTAAATTAAGCAAGTACCTGTAAGGGGTAAATAGATGGAAATTAATAGAACAGTACTACCAAGCACTAGATGGATTGGCTTGTTCCACCTGAGCTGTGCTTGAAATACACATGTACCTTTAAGCACACCCCAAAGACCATGGAGTGAATTTTTTGAACCCGGTCCCACAGCTGACACACACTGCCTCCCAGCTTCAGCCTAGCAGCTGCACACACACCTAATCTCACAGCAGGTCCTGCAGGGTCACAGCCCCACTGTGCTGCATGCAGCGAGGGCACGGCCCCATGTTGCAATAAGGGCTGCAGCACGACCGCCCCTGTGCAGCCACGGGTTACAGAAGGCACCAGGGAAAAGAGGGAACCTGAGGAGGGATTGCAAGAAGAGGCAGTCAAAGGGTGCCAAAGAACCTGCTTTCAAGTTACAGAAACAGACATCAATGCACACAGTTGAAAGCCAGGCCACCAGGTCACATCCACAAAGCTGAAATTCCAGCTGAGTTTACAGCGAACAGCTCTGCTGTGTTACTGTGTACTTGTTCTTATAAGAAGTCACAAAAAGAGAGCAAGCAGGTTTTTAGTAATTTGTCTCAACGAAGGCTTTAGACTCTCAATTTATCTCTGTCATTGCCAACATTTAGCTTAATCTGTTGCTCTGTATCTTTCTTGCTGCTAAGAATCCCAAAAGGAATTAATATACATTACATATATGTTACATACAAATAATATATACATACAAATTTCAATTAATGCAGGCTCTTGATAATTTTTCCAGCACATAAGAAATATTTTAACTTGCTGTTTTCTCATTGCCAAGCCTCTGGAGAAAATGCTTCTACAGATTTATTTTTTAAACCAGTTGATATTCATCACCCAGCATGGCTGTGTCAATGCCATGAAGACTTGCAAGCAGTGCCTATACTTTTTACCTTCCCAGAAGTAAATATTTCCATTAAAATGAGATGCAATTTAAATGTTAGCATAAGATTTCCAAGCAGGTTAAATAACGTCCCAGCTGCACATTGTCTCATTACTGTACGGTTCAAGATTTTAAAGAAGAACATCTAACATCAACCAGACAAACGCATTTCACATTCCTTCAGCGCAACACTACTAACATGGCTAACACCAGGATAAACAGGAAAAAATGCAGATTTCCCTCCACACCAAAGGAGGAGGAAACGACACCTCTGGAACACGTAAGCAGGTACGCTGTGTTTGTGGCAGTGCTGGGGCAGACGCAGCAGCAGGGCTGTGCAGGATGGCGGCCAGGCTCAGCACACAGCACCAGCTCCAGGGCAGCAGAGAGCTCAGAATGCTTGACACAGAACGAACGCCTCCCAGCTGGGGGCACTCAGCAGCCAGAAACACCTGGCAGCACAGGCAGCACCAGCAAAATGTATTTGCCCCAACACAGACAAGTTTTTAAGCACTGATTCTTACTTTTATATTTATTTTTACAAACACATTAGAAAGTTTGTTATGCTCCCCTCCTGAATCTGAACACCTGCTCTAGTCAAAGGCTTTCCCAGAACCAAAACCCAAATGAGTGAGAATGCTTTACTTACTAGGTGGAAGCTTGATAAACCTATAGGAGCTGGCAGTCCTGCAGCTGCTGATCATTTCCATCCAGACAGGGGATCCCTCCGTCACCATCTGCCCTTAGGCAAGCTGACAAAGCATAGCAGAAGCCCCTCTACGACCCCTCCTCACCAGGGCTACGTGCTCGTGGGGCCCAGCACTACTTTCCCTCAGCAGCACAGCACCGGTGAGCAGGCAGAGCCAGGCCTACCGAGAGGAGGGGATCAGCCCAACCCTCCTCACCTGTTCCTAACTACTGATGGGGAACAGGTGATGTGCTTCTGAGACACAGCTGGGATCTCTCTAAGCTGATTTGGTTAACACTGGTGAGAAAGAGAAGAATAAGTACTCCCTCCTTGGGATGAGCAGCAGGTGTGTCAGTTTTTTTTGATATACGCTTGGTAACAGTAACTCGTGCTGACACAGTGCTTTATGGAGGCTCTGTGGTCTTCCTGGGAAAGACCAGGCACCGAGCTTGGTCCTTGTAAGGGGCGATGAGCCTTCAGGCTAGAAGGAAAGCCATGACAAGAAGCTCGCCCAAAGCACAGCAACTGGTCTGCGGTCCTCTCGGCACAAAATGGGAGGCAGTGCCCAACAGGGTGGGGGGCTGAGCATGGCCTGCTGGGCCCTTCCTGGCCTGAACCCACCGCACAGCGGGGCGCTGGGACCTGGCGGCTCCCGGCACCAGCCTGCTCCTAGCAGCAACGTAAACAGATGTAGCCCTGGCTGAGGGAAAGAAAACATGCCAATTTTGTTAATAAGACCAGGCAGAGCTGCTTCATATTGCCTCATTTTCTCCTAAATTAAAAAGTGCCTTTTGAATATTCTCGTCATTGAACAATGTTTTCTGAGAAATCAGTCTAGAAATAACTGTGCTGCTATCTGACAGGCTGACAGATAAGGGACCATTCAGCCTCTTTCCAGCACTGGTACGTGCTTTGCATTTCTCCTTTGTGCTGTTAACTCACTAATCCTCTATATGTGTGCTCCAGTCAGATTTCTTCCCTGCTGTTTTCCTCATAAGTGATGCTTTGTATCTTTAATCTGTTTATTGCTCAAAATGAAGAAAACAAGACTAAAAAAATAAGGTTATGCTTGTCCTCTTCAGCTTTCAGAAATAATTTTTTTTTTTAATCTTTAAAATGCAATTCAAACTATATTTGAGGAAGCTGTTTTACAATATTACATTCTTCCTCTATCAAACCTTTATTTTTAGGCCTTTTGATTTTGATGTGGAGAGGGGCAAAAATTATTTTCCTCATCAGCTGACATTTGTAGAGGAATATGATATTTCCTCCTGGTAGGAATGGGACTCCAAACTGTGCTGGTGCTTATAGAGGGGATGGGAATGTTGCCACTGCAAGCTGCTACCCCAGGTGGCTGAGAGCATTTGCTGCACCTGGTAGCGCTGGGACAAGGTGCAGGGCTGTCTCCTGACAAGAATCAGGAGATTTTTAATCTCTTTCACTCTTCTGCTAAATTTTTATCATCATCCCCACCAAAACCAATGGACCTCTTTGCAGTGTGTGTTACACACAAATGTAAACGTTAGGCTGAGAGAGCTGGGGTTGTTCAGCCTGGAGAAGAGAAGGCTCTCAGGTTACCTGATAGCAGCCTTTCAGTATTTAAAGGGGAGCTACAGGAAAAAGAAGAGGACAGACTGCTCAGCAGGGTCTGTGGTGACAGAACAAAGGGAAATGGTTTCAAGCTCTAAGAGAGTAGATTTAGGTGGGATATAAGGAAATGGGTAAGGGTGGTGAGGCCCTGAACAGGTTGCCCGGAGATGTGGCTAATGCCCCATCCCTGGAAACTTTCCAGGCCAGGCTGGGTCAGGCCCTGGGCAACCTGATCTAGCTGTGCATGTCCCTGCTCATTGCAGGGAGCTGGACTAGATGACCCTTAAAGGTCCCTTCCAATTCTAAGGATTCTCTGATTATATGAATACCAGAATGCTTTTCATTACCATAGTGCCCATTATCCCCATAGACTTGGGGTAATACAGCCAAGAGTCATCCTGTCAACACCTGAATGAAATAACTTTTAATGAAAGCCATAAATGGATTTTAAAAGTCATGAGTGTCTCTGGCAATCAATAAAGCAAGCTTGTTGAAACTGTGGAAAGACTCCAACCACAGGAGATGATCGGGCTGGATTTCCTACAAGTCAGGCACGTGCACTTCGAATATCCTGTCATCTGTAAATAGATTTTGGGAAGAAGCCAGAAAGCTTACAAAAGGATGACTCCATTAGTCCAAAGGTGCCATGAAACTCCATTTTCACCACGGTAAGTGCAAAGGTGCAGCCTGTGATCATTAAAGGGTAGAAGAGATATTTGGAAACACATCTGAAGAATACTCCAGAGAAAGAAATCTCCTGCTTGAGAGCTGTACCAGGGCATTAATGGAACTAAACGAATGTAACAGTCACTAAGAGGCAACATCAAAGAAGCAAGAACACAGCCTGACCTTCTTGGGACTGAAAATGGTCTATTTTTTTTTTTTCCTTCTGAATTTGACTTTAAACAAAAAGCCCATTGATAGCTCTGTTTTGGCTTCTATCAGCTTTTCATTCTCCAGATGCTTCATCTGGCAATTTTAAACGTTACTCAGTGCTACTGTACATCTTAGCACAGTTTTCATAATGAATCCTAGTAGCAGTTTCTCAAAGGAAGTCTGATACAGATATTGAAAGGCTGCAGAACCTGGGCAGGAGTCTCACTCTGAGGAGACAAACCCTCCCTTGGGGTGCTGTGCTGCACAGGATGCCTGGCTGTCCATGACCACTGGGCCTCTGCTCCAGCCCCTGGTGAACGCCTGCACAGCACCAAGCTCTGGGGTGGCAGCTGGGGGGCGTGGGCAGGGGCTCTGCTGGATGCACAAAAGGGTAAATAGAGGGGAAGGTTCTGTACTGGAGCAGCATGGATTTCAGGAAATGGTTCCTGATAATTAGATTTGGAAGAGACAGTATCACGGCAGTGTAGTTGATACCTCTTTCAAAAGTATCACACAGAAGGAAGGGGAAAACCTACATGTACCAAAACACAGGAGGATTTACAAGAAATTTAGCATGTTGATTCAGTTTCTATTTTTGAAGATGTTAATCAACTGAGAATCATTAATCATTCTTGTGTTAATATACCTCTCTCTTGAAATCAGAAATCTGTGATGGATCCTTGTGATCAAGCTGTAACTTTAATTTACTGCTCTTGATCTTGCCCAGAGTCTGTTGCATAGACACAAATCTCTGCTTTCCCCCAACCAGCAACCCCTGTGTCTCTGCGTGGGACAGCCCTGCAGACTTATTACACCATCTACTTACATTTCTCTCCTGGATCCCAGACCATATCTTGTTTTGGCACTGGGAAGGAAAGCAAACTATTTATAAATGTTAATCCCAATTGCAGATGCTCAGCCTTTTAAGATCTGCTCCCAAAGACTTCCCTCGTAAACGTTTTCCCATGTTCCACCTGTGTATAAACAAAATTTACATTTTTACCTGTATACACACAAGGCTGTATAAGCATCGTGTGTTTTTAGTTTTGATACTGTCCGTGGTGCAAAGTGTTTAACTACCAGTTTGAAATTAACATTAAGTAATAGTATAAGGCATTGTCCTTTGTTGGCTCTGTGTGAAACAGAAATGAGAATTAAAAAGGCTGTGTTAAATTATTACATATGCCATATGTCATACATAATGATGTTACAGAGAGGCAGAAAACAAATATTCATGGAAATGACGTGTGCTCATGTTCTTTGTCCAATATCCCATCCAAGCCCACCAGAGCAATTAGACCCAGCTGCCAGAGGACAGATGATAATTTTCATTTTGCAAGGATTAGTGTATTGGCCATTGGGCAAGGTTCAAAGACCCTGTTTTCCTTGAGGTTTAGAACAAGATCTATAAGTGAAACATTAGACAACTTTCTGTGTGACAAAGATGCCTTAGAATATTTATTTATTTATTTGCACCACGCAGTACCTAATTTACTGCAAAATAGTCTTGGTACTGTGAGCTGAATTTTGCATCAATCCAAAAGCTACTTGTGCTTCTGTTAAGGTCCTCTGTGAACATGTCAAGGGATTGTGCAAGATCAGCTCTGTTTGCTCCTCTGCTCTGAATGAGGACAGTCCCAGTTTTCTGCCAGCAGACCTGGGCTGTGTTTGCACCCCTACCAACATTTGCAGCACTCAGGCCTGCTGTCAGCCCCACAGCTGCACTGCTTCTGCAGTCAGCTGAGACCAGAGAGCACCATTAGTGCATGATTGCTGTTCTGCATGTTAACCATCTTCTCCAGTCTTTGCTTTTTCAGTGTAACAGCTAATCAGAATAAACATTAGATGTTCCCATCTAGTATTTCTTAGTGCAGGAATAAGTTTATGTTAACATACTCCCTGAACCACTTGCCCCTTCCAGTCAATGCATCAATACCAAGCCTGAAACCAATAGCAGCAATGGGAGAATACCGCAGAGAACATCTGTATCTTTAAACAGGTTGTCATAAAACAAAGTCCTCAAGTACATAGTGTTTGGTCTCTGAAGTGCTAGCTCTCCATTAGACAGAGGCCATCCCTGCACCACAAGGCAGCTCTGACACAGGCACCAGCTTGTTTGGCACCAGCCTCAGGAGATGCAGTACTTGTAGAGACAGACTTGTGTTTGAGTGGGTTGTCTAAATATTGGTAAAAATAGGGATGCAATTTTACATGGAAAAGCCTTACATAGTAGAACAGAGGTCTATTAATATCCACTTGCTGCTAAGCTCTGTGGGCAGTAATAGTGTAACAACTGCTAAAACAATAGCTAGAAGAATTTGTAACCACCTTGAAGAAAGGATTATCAATATTTTGGCTATTTTAAGACTCAGTACAGACCAGGTCACCTTCCTATTTGTATTTTGCTCAGTCACTGATGGGGATGAGAATGTCTCAGCTTTGGGCTGAGTGTGAGCCCAGAGAATTTCTGAAGAATAGAAGTAGGAGAGGCAGCAGCCATAAAAAAGCTCCACAGAGCCATGGGTGTCACCACCCTGCAGACAGATCAGGCTGGCCAAGGTGATTCCAGGACACACACATCCAAAGGCTGTCAGAGATCTCAGCCTCAAGGCAAACAACGCACATTGCTGAACTCAGCCAAATGCAGTGGTCATGGCCAAACTCTCAGTTAATCTAGATCAGCCGTGAGTTTGGCAGAAACACATTAACTCCTGGGAACCACTTCATAAAATGATGCCAAGGAGACTAAGAATATTGTCACTAGGCTGCAAAACAATTCTGGCCAGACAAAGTCAGGTTTTAGCAGCACAAATGACTGTCATAGGCATTCTCCAGAACTGGTCTTTCCAGAACCACCAAAGGCAATTGCAGCGCAAGAACAAAGCCTTTGAGGCTTAAAGGATATTTTACTTAAACCAATGAAACTCCTCTTAAATTCAGCCCTTTCTCGGGTCTGCAAATTACAATAATTGGGAGAAAAAAGATCAAAGCTATTAAATATTCATTTCAGTGAGTAACAGTTTCTGGCTTCTTGCAGCCCAAGGGAAAGAAGGAAAAAGCAGGGACCTATCTTTATATTGCTCTCCAGAAGCATAATTCCTGTGTGTGGTCCTCTTAACATTCCACATCACTATAACTCCTAATTTACCTCCTCACTGGGGTGGAGGGAAAGAAAAGAGAAAAAAATAAAAAAGCTTATTTTTGCTTTGGCAGAGTCTAACAATTGTCTAATTGTCTAGCAATCGGTCCCGAATCTCCTCTGCCCTGCAAACATGCAATATCAGGCTACATGCTTAATTAGGTGAAGTCGTGGTGTCTCGTGAATCAGGATCACCAGCAATAGAAAAGCAACCCAGTAGCCATCATTTTACTCTTTATTGAGAATATTTTGCCTTCCACTACTTCCATACAATTAAATTTATTATGGTGAATTGGAGTGCAAAATTGCCCTCTTCATATACATTGTTGTTAAATTAGTTTATAATTAACACTAACATATTGTGCTTATAGCATTTACTATGCTTGATGGTTCCATCAGCATAACCTTATTGTGATCTATAACAATAAGACTAAAAATTAAAATGGTATTACTCACTTTTAAAGAGCTACTGACAAGTTCTACCCACATTTACAAGCATCTCGTCAATCACATTTAGCCACATCCATTAACTCCATTAATGTTTCCACAGAGCCTCTCTGTGCTGCTTTCCCTGTGTACAGAAAGGAGCAGAAGAGCCTGCTGGCAAGAATGGGGGCAAGAAGGACCATGACTAATAGCCAACCTCCACAGGGAAAAGCCCAGCTCTGCTGGGAGCACAGGAGAACTTCTGCCAACAGCATCCTCAGCACTGGAGCTCCCCTGTGCAGCTCAGTAGGACAGGGGCCACATCTCCTTCTGGTCCTTATGCACACCTGGGTTTCCTGCCCATGGGGATGCACCAGGTGCTGCCCTGCACAAAGGGTTGCTTTTCCTCTCGGCTCCCAAGAATACTCTCCTTCAGAAGTTCTCAGAAGTTAGGGATCTCACAGCACAGCAGTTCTGAAAATGGAAGCACCATTATTCTGATGAGTTCTGACCACTGTGCCTGTTCTGCTAGTTTTCAGAAAAGAGTGAGGATTTAAAAGACAGATGTTGAGGAAAATTCCTGGGCTCTGAGTGCAAGAAGCATTTTTTTGTGGCTAGCCAGTAGCTAAGAGATGAAATGAAAGTCTGTGTCCATTATAAATGGACATCCAGTTCCTCAAAGTGCTCTGAAAGCAGTCACACATAGCTCCAGTGTCTGGATGAATGTATTACTACGGGCTGCCATATTTACATAGGGGTTAAAAAACACAGGAACGCTTTGCAATGCCTCCTAGGCTCACATCAGCCACAAAAAAAGTCTAGAGAAGGTGCAAACCAAAAATCAGCCAAGTTTCCCCACAAATGTCAGGAAATACCCTTCCTTCCCATATCTGACTGTTCAAGCATACGGGATGGCAGGGGAAAATAGTTTTGGCAGTTGTATATCAGCTGCATGGAGCAATGCATGCCTCAAACAACTACAAAAGATGATTTTGCACCTCCTCAGACCCAACAAAACAGAGAAATAATTCCTCTGTTGAAATTATATCCAGGGCCTATTCCCACTGCACAGCCTTAGAGCCAGAGCCACGATTTAGCCCTTGGTTAGAGAGAATATTTATACTTCTGCTTCACACAGGCTGAGTGCAGAATCCACCATAAATAGGTAGCTTACCACTAAAATTACTTTTAGAAATGAAGTCTTCCATTTTTCATATGGAAAAGGAAATCCATTTGAATACTAATAGCATTCATCTTTCCGTACAAGCAGCATGTCAGATTTGCAGTGTGGTACAGAAGAGCAGGGTGGGAGGAGGGGTGAATGTGGCTGCAATTCCAACAGTTCTATAGTTCTGCAGTTTAAAAGTTACTGGAATGTTTCAGAGGGTAATGCCCAACAATTTGCATTCCGGGTACCTTCCATACAAACGGAAGGACTGGTAAAGGTTAGGCACCTCAGCGTTAATGCTCGTGCCCTTTTCTCCAATTAGCGGCACAGTTAAGTTCTGATGAGATCAAATCTTTGACAGAGAAGAATTATGGTAATGTTCATGTGCAGTCTTATCCAGTACAACTCTCATTTCCATGGGATTAGACAGGGAAAGAAAGTTCCATTAATTATATGATAGAAGGTGATATTCACCCTTCAGCTCTAGGAATACATTGGAGCACTACATAAAAATCCTGTGAAAAGAAAGTAGAAAAAGAAAACTCAAAAGCAGCAACAAGGATCTAAGCAGTCCTATCACAATTCCAGCTACAGTTTAGTGCTGATTATAATTCCGTGCTTCTAGATGTAAATGAAGGAAACCAGATAAAGTCTGAGGGACTGTTTCTATATGAATCACTTAAAAAGGTGCCTGCAGCAGCTGAAGATCCAGCCTTGTTTGCAGGACTCATGGTTTCGGCACTGTATGTTGCCTACGATTTGACAGTGTATAAAATGCATTCAAATGCTCTTCCATTTCCTCACAGGAAGGACAGTTTAACACCAGCAGCAGGCATGCTCTGCACCAAGGTAAAGGTAAAGCCTTCTCCCCAGGAGGACGGAGCAGCACAAGGCACACAAGGGCTGGGGGCAAAGCCCTGTGCCTCCTCCAGGCTGCTATGTCGCTAGGTAGGACCTTGTGCATACTGCTGCCAGCAGCCTGTGCCCAGCCAGAAAGACTTCAAGAGCACATGGCTGGGGTGCTGCATGCAGCTGAGGCTGCACCTGCAGGCTGCAATAACAGCCAAGTGTTGTCAGGCCCCTGATGTGTCAGTGCACCTCCTTAATGGCTGCCCAGCCAAAAAAACCCAAACCAACCAGCCAATCTAGCAAGCAAACAAAACAGAAGTGTTATTTTTCATTACTGTTTCTGTAAGATAGGACTAGAACTATTTCTACCCACTTCCATGCCTGGTTTGAGGATCTGTCCATAAATGTCCACATGCAGTTTTGAGAAATTCAAATGAAAGGCAGCACAAACAAGCATAAACTTCTTATAAAGTGGCCCAGAGTTCTGTGACCAAGCTGAAGCCTACTGAAAGTCTCTGGATTTCTGCTTTTAAGTCATGGAGGCACTTTTGTGGACCACATCCTCTGTTTCCATCCTAAATCAAGAAACAATGAGATTTCTGAAAGGGTTCAGCTTGTTATTTCATTCAGAATGCCAAGTGGACAGCAAGAAAGCTCAGAGAAAACTGTTGCATTAGTGCTGTTGGTCTAGTCTGGAGCAGAAGTGCTGAGAGCAAATACTGTATGCTCCCCCTGAACAAGTTTCGTTGTCATACGTTGCACAATCTTGGTGACTTCGCTGCACAAAACCATAGCTTCAGAACACTTCTGTTAGTACAGAATGGAAGAAGAAGGAGAAGCTCTGAGGAGCTTCTCATTGGTGTTCTCAGCCACATGGGCCAGGTGGTGAACGGGACGAGGACAGCACTTGGCTCCACTGCAGCACTGGACAGGCAGCATGCGGCCACCGCTCCTGCGGCTGAGACAGCTCCAGAGGGGCCGAGCAGTCCCATGCCCAACCACGGCTGCTCTCAGAGCCCCCATCTGTGCCAAGCACCAGGAGGAAAAAAGTTGAGTGACAGAAAGCTTTGTTGATCACACCCAATGCAGTCCTCTTGTCATTCAAAATCTTTGCAGGCAGAAAACATGTAATTTTCCACTTCTTGAGCATAAAACTAGGAGGTAGGCTCTCCCAGTACCTGCATCTTTGCTATTAGCTTGCTGTTTTTACACAGTCCCTCCACACACCAAAGGATTCAGGCTGCGCATTCCTCTTGCCTAGATCCTAACTGCCACTCATTAATAGCAGAGATGGGAATGAAAACATAACTCAATTCACCATGATCAATGCCTCTCTACCAATGGAGAAAACACATGGAAGCACCCTTGGCTCGCACATGTAGATGTGCAAACGGTTCTGACAAACAAGGTGACCCTGTCCTTGAAGAGTCTCAATGTAGGCTGAGGTTAGTTGGTGGCCAGAGGTGTTTAAGAGAATTCTGGTTACTTGAGCAGAGTTTGATCAGCATTGCTGAAAAAAAATGTGCTCTGACTTCTGCATAAGGATTTCTGGGAAAGGAAAAAAAAAAATGAACAAAATGAAATGTGATTTGAACACAGACATACAAAGATTTAGGACCGCTAAGGAACACATGATGGTGTATGACTGCACTTAAGTACAGTCTCTTTTTGTTGGTGCCCAAAACATGCTAGAGCATCCT
Organism: Chrysolophus pictus; assembly: GCA_037305975.1. Taxonomy (NCBI): domain Eukaryota; kingdom Metazoa; phylum Chordata; class Aves; order Galliformes; family Phasianidae; genus Chrysolophus; species Chrysolophus pictus. The sequence continues at coordinate 9,903,638 of CM074594.1, forward strand.
TGTTCCCCATAAATCAAAGCTGCACAATGCATGCTCTGCCACATGATTAAGAGTGTAGGTTTTTTTGCCAAGAGAAGGCACTAGTGACATATCTAAATAATTAGATAGCATCACAGGGTGGCTGCTGCCTCACTGTCCTTGCAGCTGAGAGGTTCAGAAGTGCAGGAGATAGCCAGGAAAAATATTAGAGGTAAGTACAGCTCACTGGGGGTTAGGAAATAAAGATTAGGATTTTATTTGTGCCATTAATAAAGAGTAGTTTTCAGCATTTTGCTGTGTGCACAGTCCCAGGTAGATTTTAAAAAGTAGGACTTCAGCTGTGATATGCTTGCAGGCAGTGGAAAACAGAATGAACTCATAACTCAAACAAACCTAAATATTAAATTACAACTCCACTTAATCACAGAATCATAGAATCATAGAATGGCTTTGGTTGGAAGGGACCCCAGGGACCACCAAGTTCCAACCCCCCTGCTGCAGACAGGGCCACCAACCTCCATATCTGGTACACTGAATGTTATTTCAGAAAAATAGATGGATGCACAGAAAGGAGTTTTGCAAAGAATGCACATCCTGTTGAAAAAGCAGGGCTTGCTTAACACAGCACAAATTGTGTATCAGCCAACCGACTTCTTAAATCCCCTTGCTTGAGGGTTCCAAGTTTCGCAAGGCCGCGATGGGCAGTGACTTGGTGCACTCGCTCCCCAGGCTCCGCGGACATCAGCTCCATCTGGTGTCACAGGCTGGAGCCAGTGCCAGGCAGCACCACACAGCACCTCGGCACAGCCATACAACTGTGCCCACCCGATAGTCCCGCCCCTGCAGCCTGACAGCTTCTTGTCCTTGGCCCCGCTGGTGTCCCATGGGATGCTGGCTTCATGCTGAAGGCCAGTTTGGCTCTGGAGCAATTAAAGAGTTTGCAGGAAGTGCCGTGCTAAGTCAGCCTCCTCTGAGCCAGCTAGATTAACGTGCCCTGGAAGTGGCCAGTTACATCCCATACACCGCTGCTGCCTTTTATCCCTTTTCCCTCCAGTTCTTGATTTTTTTAGATATATGTCCTGATGAAGCCCTGAATCAGCAGACTCTGCAAGATTAAGCATACCAACAACCCTAATGGCTGATGCTAAATTCAGGCACGTATCAGTGGGGAGCAGGGACAGATTTACTCATAGGGTGGCAGTGAGGGGGAGACCAGGCCCTTGTCACGGAGTGTTAAATTGGTTCAATAAAAGGAGAGCCATTAGCTCATATATTTGCACTGCTCAGCGTCAGCCCTCATTGATCCTTGGCTACTTGCAAGGTTGGAGTTTTACATATTCAATCGTCAGGGGAGAACATTTAAACAGAAGCTGGAAATAGAGTAAGGACAAGAAAACAGCTGAGTATGTTAAATTGGGGCTGATCTAAAAGCCACGTGCTATCTATATTCCCAGATGTTTATTATATGTATAGAGATAGCATTTAAATATGAAAAGTTGCACTCCAGTTAAGAAACAGCCACCAAAATCTTAGAAGTTTCATAACCTGTCACATTGAACAAAAGGACACATATATATCTCCAATATGGAAGAAGCCAGAGCAGGCAAGAGCTGAATCTAGACACTGAGAATAATCTTCCTTCATAACTTACTATTGCAAATGTGCACTCTTTCTTGGAGGGCAGCTTTATTCTTTCACTTCTTGCAGTATTATCAGAAATTATCTTGCCCGGTGCTAAGTACCAAAGCTTCCTTTCCAAGCCATACCCAGCGTGAAAAATGTTTTAAATGTGCACATTTTAAAAAGGGAAGAAACAAAGACAGAGAAACATTGGTGAGGTATTACTGTAAGAAGCAACTGCAAGGAGAATCAAAAACAGACAAATTATTTTTACTTCTAGACAGTAAGCCTTGAGGCAACAAAGAGAAAAACAGTTCGATTCATTTCTGCTTGGAGAGATCAATACCACCTCCAAGTAAAGCAGATCCTTTTCTCTCATGATCCATCACAGGGCTGAACACAACTCCCTGTGCTGAGCAGATCCAAGCACTGCTCCCATCTGCTGTGGTGGTTGCTGCAAGGCCAACATGCAGCCAGGACCCGTTAGCACCTTCCTGCCTGTCTCCTTGCTTCTACTTTGCCTTAGCAAAAGTGGATGAAAAACTTAATATGAGCCAGCAGTGTGCCCTTGCGGCTAGGAAGACAAATGGTGTCCTGGGTTGCATCAAAAGAAGGGTGGCCAGCAGGGACAGGGAGGTGATTGTTCCCCTCTACTCTGCTCTTCTGAGGCCCATCTGGAGTACTGCGTCCAAGTGTGGAGCCCCCAGTACAAAAAAGACAGGGAGCTGTTGGAGGGGGTCCAGAGGAGAGCCACGAAGATGATCAGGGGGCTGGAGCACCTTCCCTACAAAGACAGGCTGAGGGAGCTGGGCTTGTTCAGCTGCAGAAAAGAAGGCTGTGGGGTGAGCTCATTGCAGCCTTCCAGTACCTAAAGGGAGCCTACAAGCAGGAGGGGAATCAACTCTTTGAAAGGGTAGACGGGGGGAAATGGTTTTCAGTTGAGGGAGGGGAGATTTAGGTTGGATGTCAGGGAGAAATTCTTTACAGAGAGAGTGGTGAGGTGCTGGAACAGGCTGCCCAGAGAGGTTGTGGATGCCCCATCCCTGGAGGTGTTCAAGGCCAGGTTGGATGGGGCCCTGGGCATTTAACGGTCTAGCATTAAATGAGGAGGTTGGCGGCCCTGCATGTGGCAGGGGGGTTGGAGATTCATGATCCTTGAGGTCCCTTCCAACCCTGGCCATTCTGTGATTCCGTGATTCTGTGATTCTGTAGCTCACCGCTCACAAACACAGCAGTGTTTCTGCAAAAGCAGTTGGTTTGGTCCTGGTCATGCAAAAGGTAACTGGATTCTTTTTTTTCCCCTCAAAATACACAAAAAAAATCTTCTTCCCTTTCTGAACTCATCATCTACAAATCCCAGTTTTGCTCACGCCATGTAAAGAATTTACACATACTTGCTGAACATATCTTGCAGTCACTTGACAGATTAAGCTCTGTCCCACTCTGGCTGCTCATGGATGCCTTCCACAACCACAGCAGAGACACTTGTACATGTCCAGGTCTGTGCCAGACTTAATACATTAATTGGAACTGATGGGGTGGAGGTTGCAGGAGGTGATTTCATTGCTCTCTGCATGAAGGCTGCTGCTCAAATGGGAACTGATCTGACTTCAAAGTGTCTGGCTTTAAAGTGGCTAGCAACGTTTTGTTAAAGGAAGAGACATCTCATATTTAATGCTATCCATCTTTCAAAAATGAACAAATACTTGTAATTAAATTAATTATGATAATCATACAGGTTTCAGAACAGGTCTCATGTGTGTCATAAGTTGGGTTTTGATTTTCAATACATGGCCTACTAAAAAGAAAGAGTATATTTCCTTGTTCTGCACTACTTTTGACAGTACTTTTGGAAGGACAGTGAATAATTAATTACAGCAATGTTACAGGCCTGTAAATTACTCTAAGAAAATGACAGATTCTCCCTGCGGCTCCCTTCCTGCTCCCCTGCCAGGGAGCCTTGTCTAGGCCAGCACTGGCCTGGGCAAGGCTCCAAGGAGGGGCTCCACTGCCACAAGGGGAGGAGGGAGTGGGAATGGTCTCATCAGTAAGGTCTTCTTAAACCACACAAGAAACACCAAGCAGCACTGGTTCCAGTGTACCAGTACCTGGGGGTGGAAGCTGCAACTTCCATTGCAAAAGCTTTTCCACAGCTTTAGTGCAGGTTCTTCCAGTTAAGAATAAAGCATTACATTTCCCTTTGAATTTAACTTAGACAAATTCAGGCTGTTCTTCACAGCTAAACCTTACCGAGCAGTGAAAGCCACGTGTTCATTGTGTATTAAAGTATTCCACGTGCGTGTGTGAAAGAAAAGGTATAAAAGCTCTCTGTGTGCTCACCTTTTCAATGCAGACGCTTCATGGGTTTCTGCAAATAGGACACTGACTGTTGGTTTTTCTTTAATGAGAATTTTGTCTAAACCAGGACAGCTGTTGAAGTCCCTGCCAAGGAGAACTTCTGCAAGAGTGGATAAAACACAAAGGAAACTGAATCGGAGCTGTGTGTAGACATTCCCAGAAATAAAACCTTAGAAGTCAGTGCTGAACCTGTTATTCTACAGAAGGATGATGGAGGACGATTTTCAAAGCCTTTTGGAAGAAGCTGTTAGAGCAAGGCAACTGGAAAATAAGCAGAATGCTAACATGCTACAACTTCAGCATAGATGTGAGGGGGTCTCCCTTCAGCTGCTCATTCTGTGGCCCTGCAGAGCTCCTGCTGCCCACCCAGCTCTCGCACTGTGCCAGCTTCCAGGAGCAGCAGTGGCATAAGAAAGCAGGCCAGCAATGCTGGAGATGTTCCTGTAGAGCTTCTGCTGCCTTTTCCTAAGAAAGTTACAGCTCAAAGCTACATCAATAGCATGAGAAAGTGGGAGAAGCAACAAAATGGACCTTCAGTTACAACACCCCAGATCTGAAGCAATTACTTGAGCTATGACAGAAAATAAGTGGCTTTTAATTGATGCTGGAATTGCACAGTGTCCTTACATTGCTCAGCTTTAATTTCCAAATTAAGAAGTCTCTCTTCTTAATAGTCACTCACAGCGCCTGTCACCTTTTGTTAGTCCCAAAAGTGCCCTGTAGCCATGTTATGGTTTTAAGTTGAGGGAGGGGAGATTTAGGTTGGACATCAGGGGGAAATTCTTTACAGAGAGAGTGGTGAGGTGCTGGAACAGGCTGCCCAGAGAGGTTGTGGATGCCCCATCCCTGGAGGTGTTCAAGGCCAGATTGGATGAGGTCCTGGGCAGCCTGGTCTAGCATTAAATGAGGAGGTTAGCAGCCCTGCATGTGGCAGGGGGGTTGGAGATTCATGATCCTTGAGGTCCCTTCCAACCCTGGCCATTCTGTGATTCTGTTATCACTTATTGTCAGTAATAGCTGAACTCATTCAAAGAAAGATCTCAGTTCAGGAGAAGCTCATGAAAAAGTTTAACAGTACACTCAGTGATGATGAGTTACACTAGGATCTACATTTTGCATTTATATTAATGCCAGATGAATTCATTGTGATTCATCCAACAAGAATGGATGCCAAAGGAATAAGTAATGATCACGCTATCACAACTGTACCATAGTCCTGTTTCTGCAGTTTTGGTGTCTTTCCTACTCCCTACAAAAGGGAAGAAGTGGTCACTACCACAGGCAATGTGGAACTGTTGTCCTGTTACCATCCAGACTGAAGTACAATTTTTGTGAGTCCTTCATAAGTTTTCTGTGAATGCACAGCTTAAATTCTTTCCAATTTGTATCTCTCCAGAAACCAAAGTATCATTCCAGGTCCTTTTTCATTTGTTGATTTTGCTGAAGTACAACTATTTTTGGGGGCGGGGGGGAAGGGAGAGTGTTTAATAGCAAAAAAAAGATGTTATGGAGATGTAAATGTTGGGTACAGATGGAATTGAAAAAGACCTTTTTTTTCCTCATTCACATTGGGAAATTCCTCTGATGCTGATTGTCTTTCTTAGAATACAAACAGGTCTTCTGACAGTACAGGGGTGACAACCCACCGTCAGTGTCTGATGCCAATGACTCCTGTGAAGTTAAAGGATGTGGCTTCAAATTGTCTCATGCATGAGCACATTCTCAAAAATACCTGAAAAAAATCCTCTCCTCATAATACCTGTAACCGTGATTCTATTTCCCATCAAGCTGCATTATTTTGATTTTTTAATGCTGCTTTAAACCCTGTCGACAGGAAGAGCTAATAACAGCTTGGAAAAATTAATATGTATGTTCGATGGAAACATTCTATTGTTTCCATGGATACCAGTGCAGAATCCCTTCTGTGATATTCGCTCTTTCAAAATGTTTAATCAGCAGCAAGAACAAAAAATCCCACCAAATACCTGTAAAGCAGAGAATGAGCTTAAAAAAATCTTATTAGATCACCCAATGTTTCTTAGGTTTCTGTAATAATCCAGCATGTGAGAGTGGTGCTGCTGCTTTGTTTTTTGGGGCTTCTTGTTTGCTTCACAATACTCAATGCTGCACTGTCTTCGAATGAACTTGGGAAGGCGCGGTTGCTTCCTTGCTGCCAGCCCTTTGGGGTTGCTCACGGTTGAGCAGGTTTCCAAGCTGACATTGCCGCGGGTTCCCATCAGGCGGCTGTGCTGCACGTCGCTCTGCTGGTGGGAGCCAGCAGAGACGCAGAGCCCCGTGGGGCTGTTCCCACTGGGGCAGTGTCTGAGGGGCTGATGTCAGGAGCCAGTTCTCCACAGAGCGGAAAAAAACAAGAAGCCATCCAGGAGCATGCTCCCATGACTGTGCTGTACCAGAGGCCCCACGAAGGCAGAGCTGAGTTGCATTCCCAGGAAGAACAGGTCGCTCCCGGCTTTGTTTAACGCTGGCAGAAAGTCCCATTCTGTGAGCAGGAGTGGTAGAGCAGAAACATTCACCCCATGAAAGCATGAAACTGAAAGACACTTGAAGAGGAAAAAGGTTTTGCTCTCCCATTGTTTCAGTCAGATTCTACACTGTCCCTTCCCTCACAGGCCATGGTGCCGAGTGCTGCTAACACTGCTGTCTTCTTTCCAGATGGAGTTTGCACTGCGAGCCGAGGAGGGATAATTTCTGGCACAAAACAAGCACAAAGCGACATGGCAGCCACTGCCCAGCGGCCAACGCACTGCCCGGGTGGGGGGAGCGTGGAAGAGATCTGCACTGTGCCCTGCCTCCCACCAGCCTCCCTGCTCCAGCACTGCCCTGTGCCTGTAAAACACCTTGGTGTCGGTGATAGGAACTGCAAGAGTTAAGTGTTATCTAAGAGAAAATCTTGCTACAGTTACAGTTATCTCAATTAAATTGGGTCCTGGAGTGCACTCAGTTATTCTGACAGTGGTGAGTTTCAAAATTAATTCGATTTCCTTCTGCTGGGCAGTGTTTTCCCACAGGCTCAGGGCCTGCAGCTCCCTGCCCTGGCTGGCATTTCCCACTCGCACTGGGACACACAGCACAGCCCAGCACCCACACGGCCCCACTGCCTCCTGCACCGCCTTCCTGTGGAGACACACAGCTCCCAGCACACGGCCTTGGTGACACCTCAGCACAGCCCCATCAGCTGGGTCAGCTGCACACAGCCAGCAGCATGAGGCAGGTGGCTGACTCACAGCGAAACACGACTCCGAAGGTGAGGTACTGCAGCTCTTAGCTCCCCACTGAGGTGAAGATGGTTAGTAAAATTTAGTGATACAAAAACCATTACTGTATCCAGCAGAAACAATCCTTCTGAGACATTCAGAATAGCAAAAGGTTAAATTAAAACTTCCCTGCTGCCAGATAATCAGCTGATGGCCAGTCACGGCTGTGTTATCACGCTGTGCATGTTTAAATTAGAGCAGTAGAGCAGACTTTATATATATAGCATAAAGATATTATAACACATGCACTCTTCCCTCTCCAAATGGCCTTCTTTTCCACTTCTGACTGTCTCTAACTGGTAGAGCTTGATTCAAAGCTCAATGAGGAAAATGTGTTTTTCATATCAGAAAATGGGTTTCAGATGGCCATGTGGCACTTATCTGTGACTGCTGGCAAAGCACTGGCTGATGCCCAGCGACCAGGTGGAAAGTGACACAGCTGTTAGTTACAGAGGACAGGTACCATTTGTGGCACAGATACCACACCAGCAAGCAATGCAATGAGCAAAGGCTTTGAAAACTTGAGAAGGGCCAATCATGAACATTTCTGCTCCACACTGATAAGTGCAGCTCAGTGTGACAAACTAAAGCTATACCACCAAAAACATGATCCAGAGAGACAAGCAGGGCTGCACAGCTGCTGAGCAGCTGAAGCAGAGGCTGCAGTGAGCATCCTGCAGGGACAACCCTTCCTTCCCTCTCTTTACTGCACAGCCATCAGCTTCTGCAGCCCATGGCTCAGACAGGATCAGCACCAGCATCTGCACTGAATGCGCACTGTACCTCGTGCAGATTTCATAGACCCAACACGTGAACAGAACCCAAGAAATGCAGACATTTACATACTGATGATGCAGACCAGCCATGTGCATTGCTACTCGGACTGGTGCAGCTGAATGGGCAGACCCTGGCGGCCCTCAGCAGCAGGAACAGCCACCTCACTGCTCACCGAGCACCAACTTGGCTGAGATTCCAGCCCACGGCACAGCTCTGTCTGAAGATTTTCTAACCCGAGCATGGGAGCTGAACAGTGTCAATAAACAATTAACATGCTCCCAACCAAGCAATTAAATCAATGGCAAGCAGGGAATTCAGGCAGACAAAACAAACACTGTATTAACTACAAAAATTGCTGTACATAAGTACTAAAAGAAAAAAAAAAACAGCAAAGGAAAAGATGAGGCTGTTTGCTTCCACACTTGTTTCTGGAGTGGTCCCAGCCAACCCAACACTGAGGAATACCTTGAGCAAACACTCTGAGCCCTGCACTGCCCTGAGGGTCCACAGCGCTCCAGCTGAAGTGATCCCTGCCGAGCAGCTGCTGTGTGCAGCCTCCTGACCACTGTCCCCTGGCCCTGCGCCCCACAAGCACAGCCACATCTCACCATGGGCCAAACCTGCAGCTGCCACTGGATTACCACAGGGGTTGGCTGCCTGGGAGCACTGGAAACCTCCCCAGGTAACACTAAGGGGAAGCGGCCCTGCCTCACCCCTGGAGCTCTGCCATCATTTTCTGCCCTCAGCAAAGGAGAGTATTTACACATGGGCACAAGTGAGTCTTTGTGAATCTGGGTCAGCATCTCACTGCTTCCTATGTGTCTCATGTTTAATTACAAGTAATACTGCACATCCTACTTGAACTAGTGAGAACAGCTGCTTAGCTTGGAAAATTCAGAATCCATACACTCATAATGCAAGATAAAACAAGTTTCGTTTCAACTGGAGCTGACATGGAACCTAGAGAAAAAGTGGATCAATGAAATGGGCTGTTTGATCCCTGATTTGCTGTTGTATCGGGTCCTCTCAGGAGATTAGAAGAAATATTAGTCAGAAAATTAATTCCCAGTTAGTCCGAGCTGTCTTTTGTGATGCTGACTAAGGTGGAAGGTGATAAAAGCAATTGCTAAATATCAATAATATTATGTACACAATTAAAATGCAGCCAAGAATCTTTAAACACAAAGCAAAATGAGGTTGGGAGCCCGTGAAGGGATTCATTGATATTGCTGGTTAAGTCTTCAACTTTGTGGAATATTTGAAAATGTCATTCTTGCCTCCTCCTCCAAATCCCTTTTAATAGTCACAATTGGTCTTTCTGTGAGAGACTTCCAGTTCTGGAATGTTACTTGAGCTGAGTAGCTAAGGATTATTTTTAATAAAGTGCTATTCTTCAGGACAAATCTATCCTCAAAGATATGTTTACTAAGTAACTGATAATTTACAAAATAAATTACGTGAATTACAAACAACAATAGCAATAACAGCAGCAACAAAAATAGGTGGTAAAGTCCTTCAGTCACAGCCATCATACAGATAAACAAATAACAAAAGTCATTGTGGAACATTCGCTTGGAATAAATATACTTGAAGCCCCAGATAAACTTTTGTTGTGCTTTGAGCCCCATATCTGGCTGCACCAAGGGAGCAGAGAACTTCCAGCGGGCCAGAAGATCCCACTCAAGTCAATGGCTTCCACAAGCCTTGTGTATCTCCTGTCGCCTGGGTCTCTGCAAACATCAGCAGCCAGGAGGAAATGGTGCTGAGTGCTCCTCATCTCCTGTCCTGGTAAGTGACCAGGACAGTTCTTTGACCAAGCTACTGCCTGGCATTGTTCTACCAGGTTCATGAGCTTCACACTACAATAGGATGTTCTTGGTTGATGGTGAAGGAGACAGTTTTGTCCACTACATCTGTTTCTACTTGTCAATGGTCCAGTGGCTGACTTTGAACAATGTCATTTTCCCTCTCCGTGCATCTGTTTTTCTGCAGGTACCAATTTCTGACTCCTTTAGAAGGCAGTTAGAACTACAGCTGAGAACATCTGGTTTTGCTCTTACTGTAGTAGTAAGCCCTGGCATGTAAGAGTTTGCAGAGGAGACTGCTGTGTATGTCTGGGACAACGACATACTTGAATCAGTGCCTTGGCAATGCAGGCTCTTTGTAATGCTGAGACATTAAGTTTTTAGTGATGAGCGTGGAAGCCTGAATCAAGTCTTTTGAAAACCTTGGTCCGTGTGTGCTCCTGTAAAAGGGTAAGGAGAAACCTTTGTATTGGCTGGATCTTTCTGACATTTTGAGTGCCAGAAATAAATCTGAATACATGAGCTGTGAAAGAATAGAAAAGATGTTATTTCTAAAATGTACTTGTTGCTATTGGATATGATAAAACACCAAATGATTCAGTAAGTGTAGCAGTTTAGTAACTCTTACAAAATCAATGATCATGCAGCAATGCCTGCAGTACTGGAACAGAGAAATATAACAAAGCCTGACTGGGAGCATTAACCCTTGCTTCTGCGTTCACCCCCAGTGGGGTTAGGATGGCTGACCCCGGCTGACAAATGCACACACTGAGAAAGGCCAGGTTTTGGTGCCCACACCACTCACTCATTCCAAAACTTGCTGCAAATTGCCCCCTCTGTGGGTGAGGTGTGCCAGAAGAGCACAAGGATGACATCTTGCCCCAGGCAGCCACAGCCCTGTCACCCACTCTTTCTGTGAAACTTGGTCTGACAGGCTGGCCTGCAGGTCCAGTGCTTCTCATTGACTTGCAGAACAGAGAACTGTTTGAATGGAGAAATTTAAGGGATAGCATGGCTCACTGCAGCAAAGGAAAAGCAAACAGCTATAATGACAAGTTACCTCAGGATGCTCTGACTCAGAGCTGGGCTTCTGAGCTTCTGAAGTTATTTCCATAGCAGATGTTTCCTGTGCATGATTTTTACACTGGTAAGTATAAGATACAGTAGGAAAGGCAGATGTTATCTTGACCTCCACCTTCAAGCACTATAGATGATTTTTAAAAAAAATTTCTTGCACATAATCTGAATATATTCATCAAGAGGAAGATGATGGAAAAAAAAAGATAGCAGCTGTAGCTAGAAAATGCTTCTTTTTGCTTGCCTGAGTAATGAAGACAGGAAAACAAGGAAGTGACCTTGAGGTGCTTCCATCCGTTTTTGCATTTGCTTGCTTTATTTCAGTGTCTCCTGTTTTCTCGTGACGGGTGAGGACGTGGGGAGGGGACAGCTGCAGCTCAACCCTGAGGCTCTGTCGGGGAGGACTCCAGAACCTGGAGTTGCTGTGGCTTATCCCAGAGACCCCATGGCACCACCACAGCTACAGGTACAGAAAGGTGCTGCTGGGAAAGGCAATGTAGGAATAAGCCTATCTGGCATTCGCGTAGCATCCAGCAGGAACTGATCCGCAGCTGAATAAGATACAAAAAAGCTGGGGTTTTTTATTTGTTTGTTTGCTTGTTTGTTTTGTATTAAAAATAATATATAAAAAAATACAACAACCAGCCAGCACAAGGTCAACTAATTCAGCATTCCTGTCAAAGTAATGAAGATGGAGAGAGGCAGGTTTAGATACAAGAGAGAGGAGTTAAAAGCAAACTGCTCAGAGCAAAGATGCTGCCAAGATCCCCAGCATTGAGACTCCAGTAGAGGTCTAAATTAGGAAAAGTGAGAGCTGCCACTCAGGCCAGCAAGAGGAGCGAGTCTGTCCTCATTAGCATTGGAGAGGAGTGATACGGCTGCCAGGACTCAGGGCAAATACAGCTTTCCAGGGATGTCTGTGGTGCTCCCTGGTGCCAGCCCTGCACGCACTGCCCACCCGGAGTCGTTCCTGCAGGTGAGGAAGCCACGTGCAAAGCACTTGATATATCAGCAACAAACTACAAGTAGTACTCAAAAGTGAAACGATTCAATACGAACTACTGGTTTGGTTTCAGGGTGAGAGAGACGCCAGCCAAACAGCAGCTGATGGCAGGCACGTCCACCCCGTGCCGTGCAGAGCAGCCTGGCTCAGCGCTGCAGCACCGATCGAATGGCAGAGCTCTGTGAAGACCATCTGGGCACCTGAGCCCAGGGTGCGGTGCGCACCAGCTCGGGTGATGGCAAAGAACTTCATGGCTTTTGAGGCACTGGCTAAATATAGTCCTATGAACAGCAAAGAATATGATGCTGTGCTTCCCATTTTGACAAAGGAATTTGTCAAAAGAATATGTTTCAAGATGGATGAAAAAAGCATCAATTGTTTGGCTTATCTGTGACTCAGTTTTCAGTTAATACAAATGCAAAACTTGTGAATTTTCAAATGGAATGTACAGAGTTGCAATTAAAAATATGATCACGTCTCTTTACCAGACTTGCATTAGACCACTTTTACCAGAAAGAAGCGTCCCTCACTTCACAGTCACACCTTATTTGTGTCATCGCTTTTTGGTGAACAATTGTTTTGAAGGATGAAGTACAGGAGGAGAAAAATTTCATCAAAAATCTCTGATGAACACCTTGGGAACTCACTAAGAATTGCAGGCAGTGCCACTGAACCAGACCGATGCATTAGTTTCACAAAAGCAAGGTCATGTATCCCACTAGTTTTAGTTTTTTCTTGTGCTCTTTTGTATATGTTTCAATAAAAACCATTAAAATGTAAAACAAGTTTTATTACCTTATATGCATTAACTATATCATGTGTATACTGAGGGCTGCTCCAAAACTAATGCCTCCTACTTTACGACGTTGGCCAGTGACATCAGAGGCAGATGCTGGTGCAATGGAAGCAGAGCCGAACCTTCCACCGATATCCCGTTACATTTTGTTGCCGTGCGACAGACGGCAGCAGAGGGGCTGTCTGACACAGGGGTGTGTGACATGGAAGTGCACATGGAGCAAAGCCATGGAACTGAATTCCCCCCATGCGCCCACTGACATTCGTCAGCACTTACTGAATGTTTGTAGAGACCAACCAGTGGCTGTCAGAACTGCGAGGCTGTGGGTGGTGCAGCGACAACAGCAGCAAGTGGTCACTTCTGCTGGTACAGATTTTTACAAGCGTAGCATGCAGGCTCTTGTTCATTGCTGGCAAAAATGCATAGCTTACAGTGGTGATTATGTGGAAAAATAGTATTTTGTAGGCAGGAATTTGCTCCATCAAACAGTGTTATTTTACTCTTTGTACCTATTGTTGTTTCCATGGGAATAAATAGGAGGCATTACTTTTGGAGTGACCTATGTTTATGCAGCCCAAGACAATTCCTCCCAGTGCAGCCCAGACACACCCAGAGGTTGGACACCTGTGCCCAGCGGGTTTCACCCTTTCCAGGTCTGACGCATTTAGTGAGTGAGCAATCGCAATTACTGTCACAGGAAGAGGCCCTTAGTAACATCTGCAATTAAAATTTCAATTGTCTCGAGTAAGCTCTCTCATATGGATTGAGTAAGACTGTCTGTGTTAATTATATATTAATTTATTGTTAAAAGAGCACTAAGGATTTAATGAGACAAATTTAAAAGTCTTCTCATTAGCTGAAAGCTACGTGAAGTTAGGCTGAACTCATGCCTGTGCCATTCAGCATTATGCTGACGTACAGTTTCACTCAGACCCTGGAGGCACAAATACTGCTTTCGTCTTCATTTGACCTCACTGCACAGAAGCAGACTTCACTACAAATTCATAACGACCTTTTCATCAATACTAGAAACTTGCAAAGATTTTTTTTTCCAAATCAATTTAATGCTTCACCTGCGATCCAATACCAATGTAATTAGACAAAAATTATGCACATTCATTTATTTCTCACTTTGACTGCTGCTACTCAACTATGTGATATCTGAATAGCAGAACACAAAACAAAACTCCCCTTCAAAATATGAAAACAAGTGTGAATTTTTATGGGCATTTCTAATGCTGGAAGATTAATTTTAAGCAATTCAAAGTTGCGTGTCCATCTTCAAGCAGATTGTCAGCCACTGTAAGGCACTTTGCTCAAAGTCCCAGAAAACAGGAACAAGAGCTGGCAAATTCATTTTTGAAAGTAACAAATCTTATTTAAGGGCATTTTTCTTAACATTAATTAGTAAGGGAAAGAGAGAAGACAGAAGAGCCCAGTGCGCAAGGGTTTTTGGAGGAAAAGCTTCACATTGGCTCAAGCTATTTACAGGCACTGAGAGCCTGACTCGAAAGGGCAGAAAGCAGGGCACCAAAAAGGAAGTTTCTCATATAATTGATTATACAGAACCAGTTATAATATAGAAGTGTCATGTATTAATTTGGTGATCTAAGATGCTTGCAGTAGCAATAATGTCAGAGTATCAATTATTCTTTTAATATTCTTCATCTCTAATGGCTTCATTTCTGCACTCACTTTCTACCATTTTAACTACCCAGACAAACTTGGAACTCCTGAACTGGACTGACAGCCCATACAGCTGCACAGCAGCTCTTTCAGGCTGCGTGGGACCTTCTGCTGCAGGGCACGGAGCAGTACAGCCACAGGGCAGCCCACTGTGTGGACCCCAGCCCATGCTGGGGTGACTCATCTTCTCTTGTGGCAAATTATCTGTAAATGTAGGAGCAGGTCTGAAGTGCTTTGGAAGAAATGCATTGAAGAACTTAGATTGCTTACATGATTGTAAAGCTTTCAAATTATGTCCTTGGGAGGGATTCTTGTTTTTTGAAATAGTGTGCCTGTCTCCAGCACAGAAAAGTGTGGGTTGTCTCTCTGTAAAGAATAGCAACCTTGTTTAGACCTCATGGAAGTGAAATTGAGTCACATTGCTGCAAACAAGCAGGTATTAGAGAACAGAGTTTTGACTTCAGTATCCAAAGAAAACAATATTCATTAAACAAACAAAAAAATCATTCAGAATAAGACTAGTCCATGTTATCATAAGAACAAGCAGGGAAAAGAAAAAAAGAAACATGATATTAATCAAGTCTAAGAACTCCACCAATCATCGGTTCTCTAAATCAAGAAATCTGGCAGATTTTCCAAGTGAGAATCAATCTTCCTGTCTCTGCAGTAAATACTGTAATCCTTTTTCCCACATGGTATAGAAAATGTAACTGCCAATTCAAGATTTACTGAAAAATATTCTACCAGAATGCTTGAGCCTTGCAATTCAAATTGCTTTTAAACAAATGGTCAGAACATTTAGCACCACTCTACCTTCGTCTGTCCAAAAATGTTTCGACAAAGAAGCAGCTCTCTGACCAGCATAAACACCATGCAGACCGGATCTGTGGTTACACTGTGCACTCCTTCATGCCTAAAGCTCCCTGTGCAGCTGCAACCACACCTTGTACAGGCCCCAGCCAATCCTCTCTCTGTCACCCTGCATCACCACGAGGCGCTGTTCTGGCTGCAGAGCTCTGCCTGCATCAGGGGGTGAGGCACACAAAGGCACAACATCTTCTAGAACTGTGCTGGGAGACTGCAGGGAAGCAGCCCCACACTGAGGAGTTTTTAGGAGCTGAGAAAACAGGCAAAGTTCAGTCTGTGCCACCATCACAGCATTTATGAAGAGAGAACATCAAAAGGGGCAAATAAGACATCTCAGCCACACAGGAAGCCTGTGTCAGTTCCCAGAGGAATGTTTATATGGCACCCACCAGAATGACAGCAAACCAAAACCATTCACCAATGCAGATTCGTCACCAACATTCACTACTCAGCATACATAACCAATATCTTGCATTTTCCCCAGCAGTAGAGGGATTGAAATTCCTGACACTTCAAAGGTTTGAGCAGGAAGGTAGCTGCAAGTACAATTTACATATATAAATAAATAAAACTCAGAAACCAAACTATCAAACTTGGCCCAAATTAGCTTCACTATAAATTTTCCAAAGCTCACTACAGATTTACTTGTGCTTACCCCATCTCCACCCGCATCCAGCACCTCAGACAGCAGGACCGCTTCCCCAGGCAGGGTAGAGGCAGCCTTCTGAAGGAAGCAGAAGCTGCTTCAGCAACCAGGGCTTGCAGTCTTCAGAAACTTTTTCCCCTCTTCGTCAAACAGAGCTCCAACATGGAAGTAAGCTTAATGGAGTCCTCCAGAAGCTGTAAATGGACATGCAGTGCTCCTTCAGCAGGAGATATGTGTTTCCAGAGCCTGAGGAGATGCACCTCCAAGTTGAAGTCCTCTCACCTTGCAGTGCAGCAGAGAAGCTGCTGAAAGAACAGAAATGTCAGGGTAAGGAAAAGTATCCAAAACAGCACATGCAGTAAAACAAGCAGGAAATCAAGGCTAAAGTCATCTCCCATCCATGCACTGTTCCCAACTTCCCCCTGCCATGTCAGAGCTGGAAATTGACAGCTCAACCCTCAGACTTATATTTACTGCAGTGAGCATCATTGGACAAGGACCTGTTATGTCTCAGTAAAACAGAATAAATAAATGCTGCTTGCATTATAATACATTCATGCCCCAAGACGTTCCAGTGATTTTGTAGAAATAACCCTGAAGTAACAGGTGAAGGTAGAGGGAAAATCTTATCAGATTAAGAAACTAAATTAATAAATCACTTGAACAACTGAGAGAGCTGAGATTTTCCTAGAATTTTCCCTGAAGTATTTCAGGAAGGGCTGTTTCTAAAGTATAACTGTAAATCACAGGCAGTGTTCTTCCCTTCTGCCACTGTTCCAGGGGACCTCAGCACATACTAGTAATGAGGCCAACCTGCAGGTATGTCACCAGCCTGAAGCTCACACTAGTGCTATACAGATGTTTCAGGGCTGTTTGTGTCATTTATTAAGCTGTAAAGTTGTCAGAGTCACAGTGAATTGGGACCTCTGGTAACACTGGAGTTTTTGACACTGCTAGTGCTGGTGTCCTGGCTTAACTCCAGTTTGCTTAATTGTATCCTTGTATTCCCAAATACCCACATTGTAGCTGGGAGGACGAGCTGCTGTAGCTGTGCCTCCCTCAATCTCTGCATCACTGAGCAGCTGCAGCTTCTAGTCCCAGGGGAGGCTGCACTTCACCAGCAGGTAAAATGGTACTATATTTCATTCCTGTACACATAAGAGATAGCTTAAGTGCATGCTTCAGGATGAAAGATTATATAGATGGAAGAATTGTATATCCGCTACATACAAGAGAAGGCTCCAAGTGGTACTGTTAAGGAGAGACTGCATTAAGAGCACAGAATTCAGTCCTAAAGATCCCTCTCTGGTGAACCTTTTAAGCCAGCTCAGAAGGTACCAGGTGAGTAATCAGTGAACTGCCTCACTCGACCTTCGGGGAAGAGAACTGATCGAGGTAAAACTTCCAGAAACACATTATGTTTATCATTGGTGAGGACAAAGGAGAAGAGGATAAGTAACTTCCCTCCTATTTATCCTGGAGTACTCTATAGACTGATGAGAGCTGGGTTCTGATTGGTTGTTAACAAGAAACAGTTTGTATGCCAGCCAGAAAAGCTGAGGCTTTATCTAGCTTCAAAGTACCTGTGATCCAAGACCAATGGTTTTTGTAAAGTAGCAGAAGCGGATTTTGCAAATTATTTTCTATTTTGGTAAATATAGTGATTTTTTGTTTGCTGTCCCAAAGGAATGCACATCTCTCTCTCAGTTATCTGCATGCATTTTCACTTTTTTTTTTGGAGGCCGAAGGAGCATACTTCGCTTGGGCACACTGTGAGATCTCCCAGAGCTGCAGTGCAGATGCATCTTCTTTGCACCCCTTGCCCTGCTGGGCCAAGCTGCGCCCATCACAGAGCTACACAAGGTTCCTCTGACGAATATGCAGCAATGAGGGGAACCGACATAGTGCTCAAAAATCTGCAAGAGCAATTTCCTTTAGAAATTAATTACTGCTGACATCTAATACAACCGTAGCATGCAGGCAGACACCAGCAATTAACTAATCAGCAGTTTTCAAAAAAGAGTATTGATTTGTTGTTCTTCATAAACTTGGAATATTAGATTGACAACATGACAATTATATCAAGCAGGGGAAGAAAACTGGCCTTCATGAATAGGACAGATGAAAGGGAGTCCCAGTTTCTCTGGTTTTCCTGCACCATACCTGCATTCTCGTCAGGCCAGCACCACTGCCCCAGAAAAGCACTTTCAAAACAGCTAAATCATTCTTCTGAAAAATTACTCCAAAAATAAAATATCTGCAGTGCCACTGAGCTGAAGCCCCCTATGGATCCCAGAGACACGGCCCAAGCCCTGAGGCTCCCCTCAGCTCTTGACTGCCATTGGCTCCAGCCGCTAGCAGGGCAGCTGCCACAACCCCACTGTGCAGGGCATGGTGTCTCCAGCAGAAAGCACAGCATCTGAGCAACAAACACTGACTGATTACACAGCATTTGATGACTACGTGGTCATAAAAATCCTGGTGAAAAACAAATGCTGGCAAATTTCAGGCAGGCTGTTTCCATGGATGCAAAGCAGAACTGCCTGGCTGAGCTGGGCCAGAATTCCACACTCCCTTTCTTCCGCAACTATATGTGCTGTTTTTAAGTCACCAGTTTCCATTTCTGTTCGTAAAGCATTTTTGCCTGTGCAGATGAAAGCCGTGATATGTGTATGTTTGAGAGCTGGTGTGTTGTTGCAATACCCAGCTACATGATGGTTCTTCTAAAGTGCACCTGCAACTGCTGGGTGCTGCTCACTGCTGGGAGCATTGGCTGCTCTCGGGCTGCAGCAGGAGCATCTTTGCCACTCCTGGCAAGGTGCTTTTCCCATTGGCTGGTGGTTTATAGAGCATGTTGTGCCTTGATGGAACACTGCATGTGTGGAGAGAAGTAATAGATACAGCCTGTGGAAATGGCTGTGTTTGGGCTGATGCAGCCTGCAGACCATCTCAGCAGAACAAAACCTCTTCAGCTCTGGGAACATAATGAAATTTTCTCTTCAGCTGACATGGATGTCATGCCTGCATTAATGCTCAGTGCTGCAGTGCTGGCTGCTCTGCAGGCAGGCAGAACCCTGAGCTGTGAGCTGCATATTGCAGGGGCGAGCATGGTTTCACAGCTGGTTCTTGGCTGGGAAAGCTCTGTTAGCTATGGGACAGCCCCATCCCCCTCTGTCACAGAGCACTTCAGCACAGATGTGAAAGTACTGAAACAGGTGTAGGTATCTCACCAATCTGAAACCTACCCTGAAGTGTACAGGACCACCTAAGCAACTGTGGGTTTTAGTCTTTATTTTCCAGTCTAATTCTTATGGTATTTCTAATCTATAGCCATGACTTCATTGATATGCAAAAGTCCCAGCAGGCAGTGAATGACACTTTTAAAACATCAGACAGTCCTGTACAGTGGCTTTAGACCTTTAGAAATGTGTCTTTTAGGAGCCTAAGTGAAGTAGCATTCTCCAGATCCATGTTTTTAAATTGTCATTTTTGATCCTAAATCACTGGGACACTCACAGTTGCACAATCACTCAATCTCTGGGTCAACATCCAACTTAATAAGGGGGAGATTTTCAAATGAGTCTTTCAATGTCATCTGTACTCTGCAACCTCCATCTGTTCTACAAACTATCCCCTGGAGATGGAAAACATGTCACCTCCCTGATTTACAAGGCAGGCCAGGGAACAAGGACGTGATCACTTTGCCCATTCTGTGTTCAGCACGCTGACAAACAACCCAAGATTGCATCTACAAGGAATTAAAGCCTGACAAGACTTCATTAGCAGAAGCCATTTGTTTACCACCAGGATGGCGGTGGCTGCCCACCCCGTAAGGTGTGCTGGGGTTTTGTCAGGGAGTTGTTCTGGCTGGGGAGTTGAGTGGGTGCTTGTCAGCATGGAACAGCTTGGTTTGATGAGTGTGAAAGGGATGTGCAAATCCTCATCTGTTTTAAGTAAGCTTGAGTAGGTTGCCCAGAACCAAGTCCAGACAGGCTCTGGGCATCACCAAGGATGGAGACCACACAATTTCTCAGGGCAACTGTGCCAGGATTTAACCACCCTCATAGCAAAGTTGTTTCTTATATTAAATGGAATTTTCTGAAATTGAATTTGTTCCCATTCCAGCTGTAAAGCTGGAAAATAAATTTTGGAGTGCTTGATGTGCACTCAGCCTGCAATGCAGAGACAGCAGAGCTATCTACAGCACTGCTATACAGGAGCAATCCAGTCAAGAGGAGTGCTTGTCTTCTCATCACCAACAGAGAGAACCACTCTTCATTTACCCCAGATAAGCCCCACTTTGGAAGATATATTGTGAATGAAGCTCATGAGCTCAAGGGCTAAAGAAATCAACCTGTCTTTGCATCAAAAGAAGACCTTCACTTCTCTTAGGAGAGGGAACAGGCTCTTTGCAATGCACTCTCCTTCTGTCTGGCACTTTCTGTAAAGCTCTGCACTGGTGACTGCTGGCACTGCTACCCATGCCCGTGTCCTGGCCCCCTCACCAGGAGCAACCTCTCTACAGGGAGCTGCTCAGTTTGAGAGTTCTGAAACTTAGAATTCTGAAAAGTAAGACAAGTGCTTGTTTTGACCTCACTCTGCTTGCTCATAAATATTTAGCAGACTGCTAATATTTTTACATGGAGCACCTGCTCTGAATCATGGAATCATAGAATCATAGAATGGTTTGAGTTGGAAGGGACCTTTAAGATCATCTAGTTCTAACTTCCTGCTATAGGTACGGATACCACTCTCTAGACCAGGTGGCTCATAGCCCCATCCAGCCTGGCCTTGAATGCTTCAAGGGAGGGGGCATTCACAACCTTGCTGGGCAACCTGTTCCAGTGTCTCACCATCCCCACAGTGAAGAATTTCTTCCTGATATCCAGTCTAAATCTACCCTCTTCTAGTTTATAATCACTTCCCTTCATCCTGTTGCTACCTGCCCTTACAAAAAGCCCCTCCCCAGCTTTCCTTTAGTCCCCCTTCAGGTACCAGAAAGCCACTATATGGTCTCTTCAGAGCCTTCTTCAGACTGAATTTCTCAGCCTGTCTTCATAGGCAAGGTGCTTCGGACCTCTGATCATCTTGGTGGCCCTCCTCTGGACCTGCTCCAACAGATCCATGTCCCTCTTGTGCTGGGGGCTCCAGAACTGGATGCAGTACTTGCAGTACTCCAGATGGGGTCTCATAAGAACAGAGTAGAGAGTCAGAATCACCAATATGGCTGGCCTTCTGGGCTGCAAGTGCTGCTGGCTCTTACTGAATCTCTCATCAACTGACACTCCCAAATCCTTCTCCTCAGAGCTGCTCTCAAGCCATTCTCTGCCCAACCTGTATCTGTGCTTCAGACTGCCCTGACCTTGCACTTAGCCTTGTTGAACTTCATGAGGTTGACATGGGCCCATCTCCCAAGCCTGTCCAGGTCCCTCTGAATAGCATCCCTTCACTTGAGCATGCCAATTGCACCACTCAGCCTGGTGCAGTTTAAATACTATTTAAGAGTCATATTATACCTCTGGTAGAGGTCAGCAGAAGGCTCCAGAAAAAAATCCTCAAGACAGAGACAAATGTAAGTTGAAATTAATGGTTCTTAAAAAAGGTGAATTTCATTTTAAGGCACATTCCTGGTTTCCTATTCAGCCAAAGCAAATGTACCAAATGTTTGTTCTGATGGGTCTCCCCTTATCTTCTGATAGTCTTCATTTTTATATACACAAGTTAAGACTTATAGGTTTTCTCCAGCTGGATTTTAAAAAGAAAAAATATGGTTTCTAATAAATGCAATGTCAGGAAGCCAGCTGACCTACACCTGAAAGTCGGGTACGTGTTTAAATATCCTACTGGATCACAGCTTTAATTTCTGTAGAATGTATTATCTTTATAACTAACAAACAGATAGATGGAAAGAGAAAAAAGAAAAAAAAAAAAAGAAAGTAGGATGCAGAAACAAAATAAGAATGGCTCTTTTTACCCTATATTGCAATCACACAGCAGTGATGATACAATGCTCTCACAGATCCTTACACGCTGTGACAAGGCAATTTCCTCCAGGGGCCCGATTCACCATTCAGTTCACATCTTATTGACTGTATATATCTAATGTGAAAATAATTCCTTATTTCCCTTAAGAAAGAAACACAATAAGAAAATAGCACGCCCTGTACAGCAGCTAGTCCTAGCAGAAGTTTTTAGTGATATTTTCTATGTGCGTCTTCAGAAAAGCAGTGCATTCATCCACACGCCTTCCTGAGAGGCCTCACGCAGCGGCACCAGCCCGGACCTTCCTGGGCAGAAGCACAAGCAGGCTCCTCGAGCTCCACGCAACTTCCAGCTGCCAGCATCTCTGCTGCAGGTCGGGCCAGAGCCAACAGTGGCTGAGGCCCATCAGTCGGGCCCGGTGCAGGCCCAGCACTCTGCAGCCCGGCCTCGTGCAGCTCCGGGACACGCAGCCTGTCCCTGCATGCCCTCCCTGTGACCTGCACCTCCTGCTTCACATCACTCGCGGGGTCAGCAGATGTTTGCAGCTGCCCTCATGCTGACCAGGAACGCTCACCATTCCCACGGGCCTACCTCACAGCTCCCAGTGGCTGCAGCTGCCAGCAGGTCCTGCTGTGCTCCAGCACAGGTTCTGGTGGTGAAGGGCAGCGCAGCAGGGAGAGCCCTCCACTGCTGTTAGAAGCTGGCTGTTCAGTATGAGACCTTTAAGCAGCTGAAGGGAATTGAATGTGTTTTCCTATCAATCCCCTAGGCCTGAATTCCTGTAGGTCCGTTGGTCTTGTAGGTCTGTGTCTACAAGTGCTAGAGACAGGCTGTGCCAGACCTGAGGAAGAGGCCCAGCACATGCTGAGTTGGGGCCCTGCCTCGGGCAGCCATCTCGGCTGAGGCACGACTCCCTGCCTGCAGCATCACCCTGCGACACTGCTCCTCTGCAGAGCGCGGCCAGACAGGGAGGAGACAGGGAGAAAAATTGCTGGTTTCAGCTCACTGTTACCATTGCTTATTACATGCTCAAATAGGCTTCACAAGTGCAGTAAATCATGGAGAAAAAGTGGGCATGCAGAAGGAAAAGGAGGAAAATGGGTACAGAATGAGCTGCTCAAGATGGGCGATCCAACCCATCCCAACAAACCGATGTGATTTGTGCAGCATGCCCAAAACTGCCCCTGCCTTGCACTGAGCTCTGACAGGGTCCAGCACTGCCACCAGCTGCAGGCCCCTATTCCTCTTCCATTACTGAGATTTCCAGGGTTAGTTTATAAGGCAAGACTCCAATTCTCAATATTTAATGCACTACAGATCATTACTTAAAGATCAAGAGCATACTGTGGACTTCCCGTAGAAAAATCAGGTTATACAGTACTGAGATGTGATGATTAGCGATCACAATTATTGTGGTTTGCTCCTTCAGAGGTCCTTCTCTGCAGGCACCAAAACTCACTGCCTCTTGGGCAGTTGTAGACACTTCCCTAGAAAGTTTCTCCCTCCCCACACCTCAAGTCCAACAGCATCAAAGTGCACAAAGCCAAAGCGTGGCCATGTCCCTCGCACCTGGCACACACCTGGCTCTGGCTCTTGGCTGAGTAGGGCAGAATGAGTGCTGTGGGATGGCAAAACCCTGGTTCACTGCCATCAGGCACAAACTGCAGTGTACAACTGCAAAGAAAATAAGAAGAGTCAGGTTTTATGGAGAAGCTGCCTTGGGGATTACATTCAAAACGATCGTCTTCAATTTTATTAAAATCAATAGGAGATCTTATTACAGTATAAATTAAATGAGAGGCTATTTGCTCCTCAGATCCCAGAAGCAATAGTATGAAAATCGCTTCAAGCACTGATATTCATCCAGACGTCTTAGCTAATGTTATCTATGCACAAGTGCAGGATTTCATTTCTTTTTCTCTTATTTTTTCATCACTTTTATCACTTGTACTTCATGAAAGGGGGTTGAGGTGTACACGCAGTAGACATTTTTTAAAGGCTCAGGCATAGTAATGGGTTAAACACTTGAGGGAGTTTAGCAAGGACCTGAAAAGTTATTGAGGTCTGCAGGAAATGCTCTACAGTGAGCAATTAAAGAGCTCAACCTGTTTGATTTATTAAAAAGAAGGCTAAAGGTGACTTGATTACAGAGTATTAATGTGTTCTCATGGAGAAAAATATCAGGGACTAAATGGCTTTTAATCTAGCAGAGAAAACAGCAACAAAGATCAGTAACACACCCACACAGATCCCATCCTTCAGCGTGGAGGGCTGAGGCACAGCTACCTGCCAGTCTGAAGCCTGTTTCTTATACCTCTACACAGCCTGAGGCCTGCAGTCGGAAGGAATCACAGCATCTCTCAGCCACAGATGCTGAAGGGAAATATCTCTGAGCCTCTGTCACAGATTTCCACAGACGTGCTGCAAGTGCTGCCACGGGTACAACCCCACAGCATTGACCAGAAGAGAATGGGGAGTGCACTGGGAGGCGAGTATTGCAACTGAATTTAGCAGCTTACATGACGAGACTTAGAGTCATATTCTAGCAGGCAGCACCTGTAATCTTCTAGAGCAAAAAAGCTCTTGAGTACATTCAAGCAACAGCCTGGTAATAGTGTTTTGAGAGCAGGAATTTGTGACGCCAGAGTGAGACAGTGAGGTTTTGGTGGATGTGCTAGTGTTGGTGATGCCCTGAAAAAAACCTGAAATGCTGTATTATAGTATATGTGAGATAAGCTGTGCTAATAGCCAATATTCTGTCATAGCTGATCTAATAATCACTTAAACTGGACTTAAGTGCTTGAAAGGTTAATACAGTAACAACTCATTCTACCAAGCTGCCATGTATCAGTAGACAAATCATTTAAACAAATATATACACATTGGAAAGAAGGTCAGTAGGGCCCTGTAAAGGCAGGTGATGTTCTGATGTGCTGCCAGGTACTGTCACTCTGCAGGGAGAAACTGATGATTCGCATGTGGAGAAGCTGGCCCTAAATGCCAAAGCCAATGAAATCTTACTCATACAGCAACGAGTTCTGTGATATTTCAAGTTCATCCCATCTCTATACACAACTCATAGGCTCTCTCAGCATGTCTCAGGCAGGTGGGACTGTCACTATACAGGACCTGTGCACGTGCAGACTCTCAGAGCCATCCTGACCCACCTGGTTGGTAGCCCAGGCCCTCACCTTCATCTCCAAATGGTCACACCATAGCCTCTGTGTTAAACTCCTCGGACAAACACTGCAAAGGCAGTAACTTGAAGTTAGTGGAGCTCAGGAACACTGCAGACCACCACACAGCCTCAGCACCAGCTGGAAATGGGCAGACAGGAGAGGGTAGGCATACAGCACACTCATCTCCAGAGCTGCAAACCATAAGAAAAGTTTGTGAAGTTGAGACTCTTAGGAGAAGGTAGCAAGGGACTATTCACTAAATGGGGAAAAAAAGGAAACAGAAAGGAAAGGAAGGGGAGGGGAAAGGAGAAACTGAAATAAGGCTCTTTGTTTTTACCAATTGCATTGAATTGGGGTGGAAGAGCACAATGTAGTGCAAAACATAGGTTTGAAAAAGAGCGTAGGACTATGCACCCCTGTAGATTCCCGTGCCATTACTGCGCTGGCAGCTTCTAGCAAGCCACAGGCTACAACCAGTCCCTTGCTGCTCTGCACTGAAACACTCAGTGAGGTGTCAGAATGACAAAAAGTGAGTAGCAGCACCTTTGGTCTTTTTCAGCACAGCGGGTTTTAAAGCAATTCCTTTTTCACTTTAAATCAGACCTTTAATTTCATTGGAAATGGGAGTAGAAAAGGATGAAAATTGAATAGTGATTTAAAAGTGCAAAAATAAATCTTAGGCATGACAAATCTAAGAGCTTTCAGTGGCCTTTGCACTCTGCTGTGCCCGATCTTATTTTAGCACTCATGATCTCCTCCTGAGAAAGTGCTGCATATTCACTGCACTCCAATGCGGATCTATCTCCTTCCAAACGGCATCTCACATTAATGATGAAGATAGCCCTTGACAAGTGGCTTAGAGTAACGGCTTCTCCTTCAGATACCTAAAGTTTAATGAGATAAATTTCACCCTACATGCAACTATACAGCACTTCAGGAGCTGCTGCAGTCCAGAGTTAATGCCATCAGGTCTCTGCATGGCAGGAGCTGGCACTGCTTCTATTCAGGGTTTTATGTCACCAACATCACCTCTAAACTCTATCATCATCACCATAGCAATTGTACACAGCAATTAGTATCACTAGGACTCCAGTAAAGGCCCAGTAAATCACTCAGATAACTGGTAGAAATTAGACAGCATATGCACTTGTTCCTTGTATGTGCTTGATGCTGATGAAAGCTAAGGTCTGGCATATTTATTAGACAGACCTGATGCGGGCAGCAGCTGGGCCAGCTTCCCACACACAGATTTCTCATCGTTTCTATTTAAGCTCTTGCAGCTTTGATAGACACGTTTCCAACTCATGGCAGTGTTGCTGCCAGTTCCACTACCACCATGAATACATCACTGCCTGCTTGCTGAGCTCAAAAGGGCTGCATGTCCTGTGGGGCTCTGAGACCTGCTGGTACCGCAGGGAGAGGTCAGGAAGAAATGGCCTCTCTAAAAGCAATTCTGCTTACTAGAGTTTATTCCCTGCAGATTCCATGTTCTTTTCTTTTTTTAATTAGATCTGTGCATCTAAAATGTATCAGTTCTAGCTAAGTCTTATTGTTTATGTGTTTCTTTTCCCCCTCTTCCAAAACATCATTGGTTTGGGGACATAATTTCTTTTTCACCAATTGTGGTGTCAGAAACAAAGGATTAGGTATTCTGCGAAAAATATGCACAATGAGAGGCAACTGCACAGCATCCCTATTGTCAGGGAGAAGCCACTGTCATGAATGTAAAATACAGAAGCAGTAAGGTCCAGATACTGCCCAGTGTTTGCAGGTACAGAAAAGAGTAGAACTGGACATGGTTGTGCTGTTTTTACACTGACTGCAGACAGATCCTGCCCTCTCCTCTGTAGTGCCCTTTTCTGCTCTGCATGCATCACAGTTCTGCACAATGCTCACAGAGCTGTTCAGAATCTTTCAGCCTCATTGTTTGCCAAAAGCATTCACAAGCAGTGGGACAACACCACTGGTACCTGCAAGCACAGCAGAGAAGAACTGAGGACTCTGGAAGCTGAGAGCAGAAGTATATTCAGCCATATATTCAGTGACATTGACAGCAGGAGAAGAACAAGCACATAAATGAAATCTGCTTCCCCCTCTTGTAATGCTTACATTAATGATCTTTTATTCATAGTATTCACCCTGGATTTTTACATAATGGATCTACAAGCCATTCCCAGAAGGATTAACAAATCTGAAAGCTGTGACTGCACTAAATGATCTGGATGTTATTTATTTCATAAAAGTTACTTTGCATATAAGTACATCATCCACTAGTACAGAAGGATAACAGCTCAGTCAAATGTTCACTTTCACGCTCCCCCTGCTTCAGCACTCACCTGTGCACATTTTTAAATGAAAGCAAATGCAGCATAAAACCAGCCTCTTGCACACATTTTTGCTGTCCATTCCAGAATCATGTATTCAGGATGAACATACCCACTTCCTCACTGGCTCTCTGCCCCACCAGGCCCTCTGATGAGTCCTCTGATGAGGACTGCTGCCCCACGGTGGGCTGCTCCCTCACACCCTGCTCTGTCCCAGTGCCAATGGGAAGCCAGGTACTGCCCTGCACGTCCAGCTCAGCTTTATGGAACAAGGCCAAGCAGCACAGACTCTGTTTTTAGCTCCTTGTATTTCCTATTTCTAAATTTTTGAAAGCCAGCTTTCAACAACAATAAAAAAAAAAGACAAGCTCTTTGTTAGAAATTTGACAAATAAGGCATCCACAGGACATAGATTATGGGGACAGAGAATTATTTCTTAGAGATATTATTAACACAGTATTTAACACTTTTAAAGCCGTGATGAAGGGATAACGAGCATGGTAAGCCAATAAACACGGCCAAGAGCCTGACTTGCCAGCACAGAGCAGGCACCAGGGATGTGGTGGGGGCTCATGCCAGGCTGGGCCCAGCCTCCTGCCCAAGGACAGGCCAGGGCTTACCTGGGGGGATTCCAAAATTGTCTGCTAGTGCTGGCAGCATGCCACAAAAAGCCATGTGTTCTCACTGATTCCAGTACTTCTGAGAGAGCAGAATTTCTCCCCAGAGAGTGACAGAGTGGAGCCGTGCCAGTAATTGATTTCTTGGCTCAGTGACCAAACAGTAACAATAAACATTTTTTTCCAACTTTTATGAAAAGTTGGAAAACGTATGGTTTAAATATTGAATGAAAATTCTTGCTTACCAGCTAAGATATGAATATCTGTTTTTCTTTAAGTGAAATCAAAATCATCTTAACCCTTGAGACTGGGATTTTTAAAATAAGGTGTGGAAATAAAAAATCCAACTTTTTAAAAAATGTGAAGTGTTTCTGTCACAATCATGTAATGTTGTCCAGATGAGTTTGAGTAAATTTGAGTTTGATTTTTTGAGAGAAAACACTGATTTAAAGGAAAAACTGTGAATCAGTATAATCACTTGAGGAAAAAGCAAACACTGAATACAAATTAGATGGTGTTTAAGGCAGTGAAAGTAACTGTATCCTTGTTCTAGCTATCTCAGT
Source organism: Chrysolophus pictus (assembly GCA_037305975.1). NCBI lineage: Eukaryota > Metazoa > Chordata > Aves > Galliformes > Phasianidae > Chrysolophus > Chrysolophus pictus. The sequence goes on from CM074594.1 coordinate 9,932,192, forward strand.
GCAGTAATCCCCAGAACAAAGCACAAAATATTTAGACAAATTCTTTAAGATAAACTTCAGCAGCTGAAGTTTCCAGAGGTATTTAAGAGAAGCAGCTACTGAATGGATGCTGTGATTGCCTCCAAGGACCTGAGTTAGGCTATCAGTCCCACACAGACAGTGGATGCTGCCAGAACTCACAGAATCATAGAATCACCAAGGTTGGAAAAGACTTCCAAGACCGTTCAGTCCAACTGTCCACCTATCACTAACATTTCCCCACTAAACCACATCCCTTAGTACAACATCTAAACATTTGTTGAATACCTCCAGGGACAGCGACTCAACCACTTCCCTGCGGAGCCCATTCCAGTGCCTGACCACTCTTTCAGGGAAGAAATTTTTCCTAATATCCAACGTGAACCTCCTCTGGCACAACTTGAGGCCATTCCCTCTTGTCCTATCACTAGTTACAAGGGAGGCTCATCTCTAGCAAGCCTTGTTTTAACCCCTTCCCCTTTCACACCAGCTTAAAGCCCTCTCGAGGAGCCCTGCACACTTCTGGGCTAGGATCCACTTCCCACTTTGAGACAGGTGAGATCCATCTGCAGCCATCAGGCCAGGTGCCAAGTAAACTCATCAAGAGATGCCTGGAAATACTACTTGTTTGGGTGGCCAAGAGGGCCAACGGCATCCTGGCCTGCATTAGAAATAGTGCGGCCAGCAGGAGCAGGGAGGTGATCATCCCCTGTACTCAGCACTGGTGAGGCCGCACCTCGAGTGCTGTGTTCAGTTTTGGGCCCCTCACTACAGGAAAGACATCGAGGCCCTGGAGCGTGTCCAGAGAAGGGCAACGAAACTGGTGAGGGATCTGGAGCACAAGTCTTATGAGGAGCGGCTGAGGGAGCTGGGATTGTTCAGTCTGGAGAAGAGGAGGCTCAGGGGAGACCTCATTGCTCTGTACAACTTCCTGAAGGGAGGCTGTGGTGAGGAGGGGTTTGGCCTCTTCTCCCAGGCAACAAACAGGACCTGAGGAAACGGCCACAAGTTGTACCAGAGGAGGTTTAGGTTGGACATGAGGAAGAACTTTTTCTCTCAGTGGTCAGGCACTGCAATGGCTGCACAGGGAGGTGGTGGAGTCGCCGTCCCTGGCAGTGTTCAAGAGGCATCTGGAGGAGGAGCTGCGAGATGTGGTCTAGTGCTTGTGGTAGCAGTGGTGATGGGAGGACGTTGGACTGGATGATCTTGTAGGTCGTTTCCAAGCTTGCGATTCTATGATTCTACTATACATAAATAATTTATAATGAACAGAACTCTAGCCTTGTGTAGTTTATTGTTTGACTCTCAGTTTAACTGCTTAACAGAGCAGAGGAAGGTAAAATACCTGCAGTGGAAGCACTGAAAAGAGCAGTACAGACCTTTTCAAGCCATGGGAGATGAAATGTGGGATGCTAATTTGCTTTTTAAAATGTAGGACAAATGACCAAAATAGAAGATGCTGCAAAATTAGTAGAGCAGAAAAGTTCAAATGATGGAGTAATAATCCATTCTGTTAAAATCAAATGCCTGGTGACACACAGTGTAATTCAATGCAGCTATTGTCATGACTTCATAGCGACACAGCAGGGAAGGAACAACGTGTCAAAGAAAAGAAATGCACGCTTCATGGCAGAGTGTGCCATTGCCTTTCTTCCTTTTTGCTTTTCAAACATATTTTTGTCCTTATTTATTTATTGTACTACTGGCAGGAATTCAGATCTTACAATGCTTGAAATGAAATGAAAACCAGCTTCCTCAATGGACTTCAGTAACCTACTTTGTACAGTAAAATCTGTTCTTCAGAAATACAGGCATGAAATTGAAAAAAAAAAAAAAAGAGAGAGAGAGAATGTGTATGATCTGGCTTTCAAAACTACTGTACACTCCCAGCTCCTACTAACTAATACTTCTTGCTTTGCAGGGCACATACAAGAGTCATGACATTGCCACAAAGATGTGTTATTTTCATGAGGCATTTGATAGGAAGAGAGAGTGAGCAGCTGCATTTTTGCAAGGAGGTGATTAGTCGGATTTGTTTGATTTTAAGCTACAGAAAAAGCTGATCAGGAATCTGGGCATAAATGCATTTCTTCATTGTCCTCAGTCAAATGTGTAGTTCACCAGTTGATTACTATTTCATGTTGTCTTCATACTGTTACAGAAGTATCCACAGTTTCATACCAGTAGAGAGGATCTGATAAAGCACCCCAATAGAACACATCTCAGTTGCCAACAGACTGGGAATTCCTTTCCCACAGTTATGGGAAATGAAAGTCTGAAGATGTTTAAGCCCTAGGAGAAATCTGTCATGATAGGGCAATCTGGACTGACACATAGGAGCTTAAATGAGGAAATCCCCGCTACGAGAAAACTTAAGTGCAGAAGAATCCCCAGGCATTCATTTCAGAATATGCGATGCTGTTTCAGGTATGTGCCATGTGCAAGCTGGTGCACAGCAGAAATGTCTCCCACCATCAGGACCTCTCTTCAGAGCACCGCCACAGGATTCCTGGGTTATGAGCACCGGCTTCTGACCCTAGGAGGTGCTGAGTACGGCAGGTGAGCCAATGGACCAGGAAGTGGGCTGCCCAAGGACAGGGATGGCAGAGCTCCAGGGTGTGCTTGAGCTGAGCTCTTCTTTGTCCAGTTGTGTGTACAGACCCAGACCAGGAGCACTTTGACAGAAGGAGGTAATCACTGTGATCACTGCATCGTACAGTGGGAAAGTGCTGTGAGCACCCCAGGCAGTAAAATGTGTATGGGTTTATTTCTTACCAACAATCCACACTTCTAATTAATTTGAACATTTAGCTGCTCTAATTAATAGGCAAACATTATTTGAAAAACAGTGTTTAAATACTTTAGATTTAATTAAATGAAATATTTAATAGTCCTGTAATTAATCCTCCAACTGTTAATAAATTAAATCATAGTCCTCCTGCAGTTTGATTTATAGTGTTGACTTAACTTCAGAAAACAAGTTACCCAGCACTTGATCCTTTGCAGCTGCATTATGAACTGAAATTTAAATCAATATCTCCACTATTTGGGCCAAGGGCTGTAGTAAACTGATGAGCATTATCAACTTTCAGCTTAAGCACACACTCTCATATGCTGCTAATAATATTTACCACTTACTGTACGGAACGCTTTCCAGATATTTGAAATATTTGCTTGGTTTATGCTTCTTTGCTTGTAAAACTGTCTTCACAACTAACAAAATGTAAACGAGAAATCATTTCTAAACAAAATGACCACAGGTTCTTGCAATAAAAATGTCAAAATGGAATGTGTCAGCATTTAAAAATGCCAATTTTCCCAGGTTTTCTTACAAATATTGAAATAACAGGATCACATGCATTGAGACAAAAAACATCTGGCAAACGTATTTTCAAGGTCAGTGCCATGCTTTCTCTAAGGGAGGGCACCTGCTCAGCCGAAGTGTACAGACCAATGCATGCGGTGCCTTTTGAAGTGATTCATACAGAACTTCTAATGAACATCTAAAACTGAAGGAGACCCTGATTCCCATGGACGGACCAGGACCAGAGGTGAAATGACTCTCTCCTGAGCGAGGGGCCTTGTTAGAAATTCGAGGTTCCAGAGCCATTCCAATTATCATAGGTGAGTTTTAAATGTATTATTATAGCACCAACAATCTGAATAAAAGGATCATCCACTTTAACAGAAAGAAATGAAAATAAATTTTGCACCAGCTGTCAAAGCCTAATTATTTATCAAAGCGTGAAAGAAACTCAAACAGTATTGACTCTAGCGTGAGAAATTCTGTACTGAAATGCAGTCATTCCCATCACAAGCCATTAACCAAACAGCAATGCTCCTACCAGTGCAGCTGTGTCAGGAGGAGACACACATACCTGGCTCGCAATCCACTGGGAGCCCAGGGTAAAATGCTTTTCTAGAAGCAAGCTGGAAAGAGCATTTCTGCCTCAGGGTAGGAGTAGGTCAGAGAATTTTAAATGTTCCTCTGCATTCTCACGTCAGGAAACACGACTTGCTTTATCACAGCACAGAATTGCTTGGTACACTGTGACTGATGGCTGTAAACAGCACCTCCCACCCTCAGACAAAACAAGGTCCAGGCCATTTCCTAAGTACGGTTGGAAGATTTGGCAATGAAAAATCCAATTTTCATTTCCTTCAAAATGTTAGTGAATGTCTTCAAATTATCACTACAAACTTAAAATTGCATTAACTCCATCCTGAAGCATACCAATAAAATTAAATAACATTTGCCAACGGAATATCTATTGTGTGGCAGTGTTTAAACTGAGACAAATGGAAAAATCAGTTAAAAGAGAAGAATGGAATATTCCTCCCTCCCACATCTCTACCGCCCTTCATATTCTTTTATCTCCTTTCACTTTTCCTCCTCGTTCACCACTTTTAACTGCTGGGATTGTGATGACACCACAATGGTGCCATTCCCCTGTCTGCCACACACGTGTGCGCATTGCTCACCCTGCCCGCCGTGCTGTCAGGAGATGGCTGTTCTCTGCCTGTGTTCTTCATGACTCACATGTTTATCTCTCCGTTACCAACATTATCACGGTTAATAATAACAAGTTTTGCTGTATGCTGATACGCCCCAGGGAAGAAATGTCTGAATTTCTGAATGAATAACTTTTAATCCCACTTAAATAAGTCATCTTGACAAGCTGACGTACAAGATTATTTGTCATGCACTGCAGTGCTTTGCAATGAGCTTATACTTGAACACAGTGTACAGTTCTCAGCACAAAGTATTAATAACACGAAGAAAACCCATTCACACAACCTCAGCTGGTGTAAGCCAACAGTGTTTCACTGAAATGCAGGCACCCGTCCTGAAGAGCTGAGAATTCGCCTCTGATTTCAGCAGATAACCTATCTACATCTCAGTCCCCATGTGGCTTTATTCATTTACCAAACCAATACTCATACAACATACTGAGCTTCAAGAAATCCTAGAGAGTTCTCGGACACACCTGTTGGCTGGCTTTCACTTGCCTACTGTTTGCCACGGTGATTTTTTCTGTTATGTTTCATGATGTGCAGAAGGCAAATAATTACTACAACGAGCAATAAATTGTGGATTTAATTGACTTGTACACAGATGCATTAAAATTGTTGTAAAACAGCAAAATTCAACACTGTGAAGGTAAATTCCATCACGTATTATTTTATCCCTACACCATTAGCTCATTAAATTAGGAATGCATAAAGTAGTCAGTGCTCAGTAACTAAGTCAAATTAATACACAATTAAAATACAAAATGAGCCTTAAGCAATTTCTTGCAACCAACATACTGAGAGCATCCTGCAAGGATCTCTGAATTTCACCTGCTTTGGCAAATGGCTGAAAGTAGCATTTTCCTTGCATATCAGAGGCATTCCCTCCATGTCTGCCATCCCTGCATGGCAACTGCCTGACCTGGAGATCAGCTGAAAATTTATGGCAGCTTTTCAGTCTGTTCCAGCTCTTTTTAATGAAATGACATTGAGGAAAAGAGAGCAAGCAGGGATTATGATAATACAGCGTTTTAAACAGAATGATTTAAGGCTCCCAGGAGAGAGCTATTTTGATAGCACGGTGAGGGGAAGCTGTGCTTGCTGACAAGCAGACTCACAGCACTGAACTGGCAAAGGGAGCAGTGCAGCACAGAGGCTCCACGCCAGGCTGCTGTGCTGCTGGATGTGACCCACACTGCAGGAGTGCAGGGAACAAGGAGCTGCAGAGCCCAGACCCAGCGAGGTCTGAGCATGCCATCAGTGGCAGATGCAGCACTTGGTGCAAGCCCACCCATCACAGACCTCAGGAGCAAGCCGGGACCAGGAGGCATCTGGCAATGAAGAGGGATCTCAATCAGCTAGACCGCTAGAATATCCCACAGAGCCTGCAGACCAAATACCCCATCCCACATTTGTAAAACAGCAAGGACAGTTCTGGCTGCCGCAAAGGAGCATTGTGACTATTGGCATATTTGATCTTAAAACGTTATGACAGTCAAGAAAGTGCACAGCAATGTACAGGATATGGCTACCTTTCACTAGCATAGTATAACACGTCCATTAGATCTGGGTGATGAGACATAGGAGCAAGTCCTTCTGTGAATAAAAACAGCTGATAAGTTTAAGCCTCAGGATGGTATCTTTTCCTTCCTTGAGTGCTCAGCTGTTTGTTTGTTTCCTTTCTTACAGTATATTTTCTTAGTGAGCAAGTGCTTTTTCCAGTGATTATAAGGTGGAGGAGGTGGAATTCTTTTTTCCAAGCATTTTTTGCCACTTCACTCTACATTGTTTACTATGCAACAATATCTCTTTGCCACAGTCTTAGCTTCATCTTGTCAATGGCTCTGCTCTCCAGAAGGCAAGATGCTTTTCAATGAGCAAACTCTCAGTGTAATGGATGAAAAACATTATAAATAACTAATAGTGCTGCAAACACAGGAAGACTATCCATCTTTCAGCAAACTGCACATGCTTTTTGGGTCTTGTGACTTCTTCTCCAGGTCTCCTGGAGGGAGTGTATAAATATAAAATATTTCAGCTGTCACTTTTTATTTCAGCAATCAATTTTATTCTTATGTGACATTCATGTTTTGCGAAAACAGCTCTTTAGAAGAAGTTCACTGTGCTATTTGTGAGCTAAGATATATACTGCTGCAAATGGAGGAGTAAGCTAGGCCAGCAGTGAAGGTGTTTTACACATTAATAAAGAGTGTGGTTTTCTGAGAAAAAAGGAGAAAAGAGATCGATTAAATCCTTGTCTCAAACAGCATTGCCTGTTAGGTGTGCAACAGAGCACCGGGGTGATCACCCAGAAGGTGCATTTTTTCTCTTGTAAATCAACACCAGGAGTTTCTTGGTTGTTTTCCATCTATTCCGGCTGCTTTGGCAGACGCTGAGCACACTGGCACCTCGCAGCTGCCCGTGTGTTCAGTGGGTTGTGGTGCAGGACAGCTGCCAGCCGGAGCTCACACCTCCCAAGCATGGGCCCCCATTGCTCTTTCCCATCTCCTCCTCTGAGGGTAGCTGTTGTGACAAAGATTTTTATGTCTCCTTCAGAGCTGCAAACACACTTAGTCTGTAACAGCCACTGTGGAACTGTGATCGTGGCAATCTGAAGAAAGCAAATTAACTATTTTGGCCGACTTAATTATAATCACAGACATTCAGCGGAGAAAAGGAAGAGGAAATTTTCAGTGGGGACAAATACTGTTTGCTGAGTCAGAAAGTAAAGATTTTGAAAACCTGCGATAGAACATCAGTGCAATAGATCTGAGTTCACACCGGAAATAAATTCACACCTCTGAATTTTCTTAGCATCTGTACCCACCATAGCATTCGTCCAGCTATACCACAATGACATTTGCAGTTCATTCCTGCTCCACTATCACTTACAGCACCTATGGCATTGAGAATTCTGTTCATCTCCGCTACATTCAGGGGTGGAATTGGGGCAGGGAGGGAGAAGAGTAAAATGTGGGAGAACGGGTACATTAAATCACATTTGTTGCCAAAGTTTGGATCGCCGTGAATTTAAATGTACTTACAGTACACCTCCTTGAATGGGATCATTTTCTACCAAACTGCTTCCTAAGCTGCAATCCTACATAAACACATCTACATCAGACCCTCATACTACATTCATCTGCTGCACTGGTCTTCACTCTGCTTATCCACTTATATCTTAATTTTCTCTTTTGTTTGCAAATAAGATTCTTACAGAAATCACCAAAACACTGAAGCAGCTGGCTGCTAAATTTCTTTGCTTTGAGCTATTAATTCTACAAGAGGGTACAAAAACACCTTTTATGTTTCTCTCTCAAAAGTTTCTTACTGAGTAAGAAGGGTTTGAAGCTCTGCATGCTCACCAAACATTTGAAAAATTTCCTCATAAATGGAGAAGAACCTGAAGTGCAGTCTCAGAAACATATACTTGCTTGACTCTGAACATACACATCTGCCCATAGCAAGCACTCTTTCTCCAGGGTTTTGGGCTTTGGGTGAGCACGATCAAGTGTTTGGCATCACTGACCCATCAGAGCCTACCTTCTGTCATTATACACAGCACTGAGTGCCACAGCTGAACTGTGTGAGCATGTACTTGAGATTGCAGAGGAGGAGAATTTCAATAATGTTTCCACATAGGTCAGAAGAGGGCAAAAAGCTGCAGAGATGAATTAAGTGCTATGTTTCTAGAAGGAAATGAAATGATGGTAAATTAATTTATCCTCTAATATCATTTCTTCTTTCAATGTAAGAAGTACAGGCACTTAAACGAGTATCACCAGAGGGGAAGACCGGGAATGCAGCCATCTCACAGCACATGCCATGCAGATCATTTTGCGCCCATTACTGTTGACAGCTTAAAAGTTTGATCTGCTTTTTAGAAGGTAGTGCCCCAAACCATTTTGATCTACAATTCCATGCTGGCATCCATTAGAGGAGGCAAATATCATCTGAGCTTTCCCATGTAGTTTTCACAGGGAAAATAAATGAACTTTTCTGCCAATATTGTGTCACCTTGTAAATTCCCTTCGCAGCAGAGTGAATAGTCACATGAAGCAGACACTGGATACTTACCCATTTCAGTGAATTACAGCCTGGTCCTGAAAACCATTTCCTATTAATACCAGCGGGCTTTGGCTCAAGTGGTTATTTAGCTGTCTTTGGCAGCTGCCTGAGAGCACCGATGTCGAACTGCTCTCTGCTGTATGTTAAACACAAGAAGCTTCCACCTGGGTATGCAGCCCCAGTGTGAAATGAGGGATGAGAACTCAATATCTGGCATTATGTCATTTGGGTGGTACGTAGGACTTACGACAGCATATTAGAAAGCAAACCCTAACCTTGAATGCCAGATAGCAGGAAAACAAAAGATAGGTTTAGCTCGGGCCTTCGGCACTGAGGCAAAACTAATGCAATGATTTGGTTGGATGGAAACATCATGCTGAGTACCCCCACCATGAAGATTATACCTGCCAGATATAATCTCAGTACACTGAGTCGATCAGTACAACTGACAAGCAAGGAAAAAAAAAAAGAAAAAAATCAAAAGGTTCATTTGTATAATCAAACAGCTCATCCAAGTGTCAGCAGGTGTCAGCTCAAAAGATGTGTTCATGGTGAGACAGGGATGAAACAAGGCAAGTGCATTATATATTGAAATTAAAAAAAAAAAAAAGAAAAAACAGACAATTAGCTTTTTATATTTACTTCCATGGCTCCTGTTAGTCAACTGCAAAGCACTAGCTAGAGTTTTGAGCAAGAAATTTGGCAAATCAAGAATATTTTAAAACTCTAGCTGCAGGGACTTGAAATCAGTAGATACAGAAATAGAAATTACTGTAAAAACCTATAAAGTCGCAGCCTTTTTAAAATCTACTTGCAGAACTCCACTGCAAAGGCAGGGGTGAGGGAGAAGAAAATCACAGTGCCTTCAGGACATGAGGAAAACAAAACCAGATCTTAAACTGAGATAAATCAAAGCAAGTCTACTGGTATCAGTGGAGATACAACATGCAAAGTATGTGTTCCACTACTGACAATAAATTCCTTCAGGCCACTTCCAACATTGGGTGTACCGAAATAAAGGATCAGTCACTTGTAAACAAACAGAAAGCATAAGCTTGCAGGGAGATAGAAATAATTCAGCCCTTCAAAAAGCCTGTACAAGAACAAGAGCCTTCTGAGTGAGCTGTTGCAGTGACTGAGTTGCGATAATGGGAATAAATGTGTAATGAGAAGCATAGGAGTGGCTGTAACTTTACATTGCAGATTTCATACTTTGTTGTTCTCCTCAGTCTGAATATTACAGAACAGCTGAAAAGAGAGAGAAACAAAAATTGCAGTTCTAGTGCCATAAATTCTGGTCACTGTAGGGACAGAACGAGCCTGCTTTTCTGAGAATAATTCTTGGGCTTTGTAAAAGCCACACTCTGCAATACATTTAATATAATATTTTTATAACGCAGCACTGAGAGACTTTCAGCATTTAGCAATAAACGTTAAGTGTTGATTTGCCATTGCCAGAGCTGTTCCTGTAACAACACTTAAAGTACCACATTCAATAAAGGCATTTCTTTATTATGCATTGATTTGTATTATCTTCAAAGAAACTTGGCTGGCATCTCTGTGAGTCAGAACCCAGCACCACCAACAACCTGCACATTGCTTGTTCTCACTTCACCTTGCAGGTGTTGTCTGAGCATTCACCAACTCCACCTCGCAAAGCAGAACACTCGCTGCACAAAAAAAGAGTTCTTTCGTTGCTATCACTTCATTCAACTCTCACTACTCGGAATGCTGTCATTTTGAACTCGATTTCTACCTAAAGGTAATTTTTCCCACAAAGCAATGGAGCAACTCAACAAGTAAAATTAAAGCCAATTCTCCCCAGGGTCAACCTGTCGTGTGGACTAATTTGATGCTCCCAGTGACTTTCTGGGATTAATTCAAGATCTTAGCTTACAATAATTAGAAGTAACCACTGTATAACTGCCAATTTTATTGCCAAATGCTACAAATTTTCCTCCAGACATAGTTCTAAATCACTTAACTGATGAAAATAAAACACACCTAAATCTCACATATTCTCAGTCTGCAGAAGAGCATCACCTCTTCTTCCTGATTGAAGAGCTGCTCACTTCTCTTTTCTTTTGTCAGAGAACCATGTCCAGGTATGCATTTCTTGTCTCTGCATATAAACACCGCCAGTGAGCTGGATACACACCAGCTGTGGCAATGGCCCTTTATTTTAAATTTGAGGGAGTCCATCTCCCTAAGCATCAGTTGGAGCAAACACAGATACCTCAGGACTGACAGTGAATAAACATCCTACAGATGTTTCAAACAGATAGATACACATTCTCTTTAAGTTCACATCACACAGAGTGAAGATTTTGAATGCTGCTATATCTGCACTGGAATAACTCAACTCCTTGAATTGGGATTTCGAGGCAGGCCTGATTTCTGCCTGTTGCAGGCTATCCTGGCTAAGCCTGTTGGATGTGTATCCATTTTTTAGATCCAAAATTGTTAGTAAATGTCATGCTTTGTTCTGTTCTGTTCTGTTCTGTTCTGTTCTGTTTGGGAGGGACACATGAAGTGCCCTGACAGCTTCGGCCATATCTAGAAGTGATTTATTGGCAGGTACTCATTTATAGGGTTCCTCCAATTTCATCCAGCTTGTCAGCTGCTGAAAATGGATTGACAAATACCTACTAATAATCGAAACGAGTGGAAGAAAAAAAGGTGGATTGCAATTTCAGGGGTTCACCAGAAAAAAGTCATTCCTTCACAACCTGAAACTTTGTAAATTTCTACAGAACATATAGCACCTCAGGAAGCATGGAAACAGGATGGTCCTAGTGGTTAATTATAGATGTAAGAGCTTGACCTGACCTGACCAGGTCACAACGCTCTGACCTAGCTTTTCTTTTCCAGCTTCACAGGCCTGGCTCCCTCCTGGGGGAAGGTTACACGCTCCATGCAAAGCAGCTCTGCCTCCTATGGAACAAAGGCATCCCAAAAAATCAGCTGAACAACCTCACTTCATATTCTTTAGACTAGATGATTATAACTGTCTGAACCAGAAATCAGAAATACTTTCTTCCCGACCACGTGTCAAATTTCTAATTGATACTGCAATTGCTGTGTTTATTAGTTACTGATTAAAGGCATCTGGCAATATTTCAACTTAACACAGACTATAGCTCAAAATATTTTTGTGTATCACCTATGTACTGCTTTCTACAGTATTAAAGAATCATCCTCACCATCTCAAGTGCTTCATTTTTTTGCTATAATTAAGAACAGTATGATGTGCTGTCTGATAACTGATCACAGTCTGTTAAAAATCCCCTAGGAGATGCATTGTCATGATCAGAGCTTCACACAAAAATTTCTGCATGTAGCCAACATAGTGGCACACATCTTTTTGAGATGATCAATTAAGCATTCAGAATAGACAAAGATGGTGGGGTGTTTTTTTCTTTTGCTTTTTGTTTTTTGTCATTAATGGGTACAAATGCTGTGGCTTAATTTTGAGAAATTATATGCTTAGTATCTTCCCGCAGCATGGCTTTGAATGACAGGACCCTTGATTTTGTAGAACAATATCTGAAAAAGAGTGGCACAAAAATGCTGTCTATAGCATGTCCATAGGGCCATTTCACTGCCTGTCAGCACAGACGTCCTGGGGCACTAAATAGATTACATTTATAATAATTATGTTAGAACTGCAGTGATGAGTTCTGACAGCTGTAACTTCTGCAGGGCTATGACTGGAATGCAAAATCATATATTATCTTACCATACTTGCAGTTTGCTTCTAGGACTTCATTTTGGTTTAGATAAGACCTGGAAAATCGGAAATCAGCATAAATAATGATCACTTCTGCCAAACAAGGCAAGGGGAGACATTTAAAATGCTTCCTTGTTTGCTGATGTATAGATTGATCTTCTGGTACCTCCTAAATCTGTGCAGCAGGACGTTCACCAAACTTGTTCCCACTGGAGCTGTGAGAAAGACTCTTCCAAGTCCTGTGCGCTGAAGCTGGGATGTGCCATCTCCATCCTGCAAGTCCAGAGCTCAGGTGAAGGCATGCAGACAGTAAGCGGAAAGATCACACATTTGTCCTGAGGCCTGAGACTGTAACTTGAATCAAAGTTGCTCTACACTATGTGAACAAGAAAAATGCTTTCAACAAAACCAAATTTTGTATTCTTCTGTAATCACATGCCTCTGAGCAGAGTTTTATAAAGCCTTGGCTGCTCATAACAAAGTGATGAGAGTTGCCATGCCTCCAAATGCAGGCAAGGACCTGAACTCGCTCAAGGAGCTTCCCCAGCCCCAACCCTGCAGGATCCTGAGGGCTGCCAGGGGGATGCAACCCCCTGTAATGCACCTCTCTGCCTGGGCAGGCTAAGGAACGGATCCAAAACCAGTCCTGCAGTTTCACAGGGAACATAAAGGCTTTTTCCTTTAGCACAGCACACAGACACATGACAGCCATCGTGCTGTCTTTCTGCACCTCCTGTCTCCTGGCAGGGTGCATTCAAGGGCAAAGCATAATCTGAAAGCTTCCCCACCAAGACCAAGTCATATTTCTCTAAATCTTAGCCCACAGATAAGTAAAACTGTCACTCTTAATACCTTTTGCCTGGCTCACAGTGGTAATGAGATAATGCTTGCTTTTATGTGTACGCATATCCCGTTTCTGCCAGCGCTGGGATGCACAAGGGAATTAAATGGAGCTGCAGAAATTCCCTCAGGCTCCAGTCTGAAAGACTGTGGCTGCTGAGCTCTGGCACTGCTTTGCCCACAGCAAATACAGGAAGGAGGAAGAGGCAAAAGGGGCAAAAGAAATGGCACTTTCAGAAGCAGGTGACACTAAAATCTATTCTGCAAATGACCCAGTCTGATCCTAAAGATCGACGAAGTGAATTCAGTTCTTTCATCAGTGATTTTTTCTTGAATGTTATGCACTGACTTGATGCAGCTAATGGAAATGAATGAATTATAAAACTGTAATTCAGTGAAGATTCTTTACAACCATTTATTACTATTACTTTTAATCAAAATTAAATGAGGTGAAATGAGAATGGTGGTCCTGTGCCACTGCATTACTACAGTTTAACAAAACAGAGTCTGCCAGTTATTTTTTCACCAATTTTGTTCAAAAGCCTCAGAGCACACAGAAAGTTATTTAAGCCAAAGTGAAATAAGCATGCTACAGCTGAGAACGCATTCACCAAAACATGAGTGAGCCAGAAAATCTAGACTACATCTGAAGTTTTTAACAGGGGAAGCAGCACCCCTGAGAGTCAGAGACTGACAGCTCTCTCTACATGTGAACTAACTGTAGCAAAATAAACAGATCTCCACTGACTCATTTCTTTTTTAACTCCATGCCAACCTACACACCAGTAAAAAGATATTCTCTGGAAGACAGTCACACCAGTTACTGCACTCTTTGGTCAAATGAAAAAGCAAATGGCTTGATTTAGAAAGTGGTGGAGGGCTTTGATGCAGCAAACAGGAGGACTTCTCCCATTAGTATTTGATATTATTGTTGCAGCCAAGTGTTTTTTCTGATTTTGCCTAGGCCAAGGCTTTAAAAACTTGGCATTGAAAATTCAGCAGAAAACCCATGATACATCATGGCTGTCAGGCAAGATCCCCAATGACTGCAAAAAGGGAAATATCACTCCCATATTCAGGAAGGAGAGAAAGGAAGACCTGGGGAACTACAGCCCAGCAAGCCTCACCTCTGTGCCTGGGAAGATGACAGAGTGGATCCTCCTGGAAGAGATATTAGGGCACATGCAAGATGTGGAGGTGATCTGAGACAGCCAGCATAGCTTCACCAAGAGCAGATCATGCCTGATGCATCTGGTAGCCTTCTGTGATGGAATGACAGCAATGGTGGACAAAGAAAGGGCATCTGATGTTGTCTACCTGGACTTGAGCAAGACCATGGTCCTGCATCACATCCTTATCTCTAAATAGGAGATATGTGGATTTGAAGGTCGGTCTGTTAGGTGGATAAAGAATTGGTTGGATGGTTTGTAGTCAGAGGGTGGTTGCCAGGTGAAGACTGGACACAAGTGGGCCCTTGAATAACATCCAGGAGTCCCCATCAAGATCTATCCACATCCCAGAAACCACCACATTTCAACCAGCTGCACATCACTGGAGGACCTCACTCATGGTACTTATACTGGGACAAGAACACCTGTGCACCAAGGCATTTCTGCAGTCATTTCCTAGCACTTGTCAGATCAATCCACTGGAACCTGATTGCTAAGAGGCCCTTTGCCACACAGACCCTTTGCAGACTAGACCAAGCCAACCTCTCTTCCGGCACCAGGTAGGATTCAGAGGCAGAGCAAAAGGCAAACTTCATCTTAGCTTCTCACTTGCAAAGTAGGGTAAATTTTCCACAAAGAATTCAGTCAGCACAATTCTTCTATGGAGAATTCTTAACACATTCAGGATGATATTTGTGTTAATCAAGAATTTGTAGGTCAATGACTCTAGAAACCTTCAGGCTATAATTAAGTGCCTGAACTTCACATAAGAATCAATATGGAAATTGAAATCGCTGCAAAATAACACTCACTGTGCCCTTCTGCAGCACCAAAAAAAGCATGTCTTGAAAGCAATACCTATATCTCATTGCCAGGGACTATAAAATAAAATATTAGGCATTCTATACACTATTTTAAAGCTTGCAGAAGGCTACTGAATTGTGAGCCACAGAATATGTTCCAACATGTAACATCTGCAACTTCAGATGTCACAGTTCGGCAAAGATCTTCTCTATTTTCATGTGCTCTAATAAGGATTTTTGTACTACTGAGAAAGTTCACATGGAATGCTTGCTATTTCACTCTTTTTCCCCCCCCTCATATCCCTAGTACCCCTGTAACTCCAGTACAAAAAAGACAGGGAGCTGTTGGAGAGGGTCCAGAGGAGAGCCACAAAGATGATCAGGGGACTGGAGCACCTCCCCTATGAAGACAGGCTGAGGGAGCTGGGCTTGTTCAGCCTGGAGAAAAGAAGGCTGCGGGGTGACCTCATTGCAGCATTTCAGTACCTAAAGGGAGCCTACAAACAGGAGGGGAATCAACTCTTTGAAAGGGTAGACGAGGGGAAATGGTTTTAAGTTGAGGGAGGGGAGATTTATGTTGGATGTCAGGGAGAAATTCTTTACAGAGAGAGTGGTGAGGTGCTGGAACAGCTGCCCAGAGAGGTTGTGGATGCCCCATCCCTGGAGGTGTTCAAGGCCAGATTGGATGGGGGCCCTGGGCAGCCTGGTCTAGCATTAAATGAGGAGGTTGGCGGCCCTGCATGTGGCAGGGGGGTTGGAGATTCATGATCCTTGAGATCCCTTCCAACCCTGGCCATTCTGTGATTCTGTGATAGCCAAGGAAGCTGAGTTTGTATCTCACCTTCACTGGCATCAGTGGCAGTGACAATATAGGAAAACTTCTTTTTACTAAATTCAAGTTTATGCTGTTGAAGCCACACACAAACCCAGTGTCAAGGACAGTTTTGGTCATACTATACCTGTCCATTAATCTAGCAGCTTGAAAGTTTCCTGATCTTTAGAACAATGTGCATGTTCTGTGGGTATATAATACTGAAATTTTCCTACAAGCCAATCGTCTAATCTCTGCTGCCACAGTTCAAAGTGCCCACACTGAAGCCATGAAAATTGTTCTCACCTTTATTACATGCTTTCATTATGGATGATGACTTAGCAACGCATTCTAACTGTATACTTCAATATACATATGATTGGTCCTACTGAATTTAACAGGCTATGAAATTAGAGGAGTATTAGGCTAAATGTGGAAAAATACTCATACAGGGCACCTTGTTATTTCTGTTGTCATCTGTGGATAAGAAAATTAAAAATAGAACCATGAAATTCGCTGAAATGGCCTTTATTTGTGGGAGGAGGGGGATTTGAGGGGGAAACATTTCAGCAGCCTCTGGAAAATGTTGTGAAATTTCCACCATGCTGGCATAGAATCAAGTTTTTATTTTACACTCCTGTGTTTAAACAGGAGCCAGATGGGGAAATATTCCCTACCAGTAAGCTGAATGCAAGCCTGAACACACTGCAATTCAAGGAGAAAATTGTAGATATACAAAACTTAGAATAAATCCTTTCTCAAATAACACTGAGGTGAATTACAACCATTAGAAAACTTGAACATTATATTCCTGGTTTGAGTTTGCACAATGGTTTTCTCAAGTCACTTCCACATGTTGTGGTCCACGCCATCACTCCTGGGCAATCCATCACACCCCATAGCACTGCAGGTCAGACATGAGCCTTCACAGCAGGGCACGCGGGGAGCAGCGGTCACCTGGCTGCGGCTGTTAATTGGAAGCAGGGCGGGGTCCGGGCGCTGACCCTGCACGGTTGGGCTGCGCCCATCACAGCCTCCTGGGTTGGGATCACAGCTTTGCTGTCCGCCATGCAAGGAGTGCTCCAGTGAGCCCAACAGCTGCTTCCCTGCGTGCAAGTGCTGCCATCTGACACTTCCCCATCTGCCGTAAGACATTTAGTACATGAGTTGTATGGTAGCCATTTGCCATAAAAATAGACATTTCCCCTCCCGTCACACAGTAAGTAAATTACATTCCATTTTCTCAGCAAAGCTTTTCAGTTCCATTCCCATTCAGAAGTTCACATTGCCGGAGGAGTCCAATCTCATTATTATGAGGTCTGACTGAAGCAGCGTTAAAAATACATAGATGAAGCTGCAGCTTCTCCCAGGAGGATGCTTTCAAGGAGGTACAATCAGATGTGATATGTTTTATGCAGGACAGAGCAAAAGCCCTTTGGTCCTCTGTGCCAAGGGTTTTTGCATTTTATCTTCTAGAAAGCTTCCATTACACACATTCCTGTTTCCCCATGGTACAAGAAGTAAGTAACAAGTTTTCTAATGTAACTTTTTATTTCCGAAAGTTTTGAATGGAAACGTTTCTTGATGCAATCTAACATTTTTACAGTATCTTCCCAAGTAGCTGATTTCAGGCTTTGGAAAGGCACAGCAGAAAGAACAGAGATGGCAGACGGCCTTACTGGAATTTTTGTTTTCTATTCAGACTGTATGCAGGAACACACAGAGATTGGTGCCCCACTACTTGAGAGGCAAGAGGAAATCCAGATATTCCTCTCCTTTGAAAAACCAAATGATTCTTTTCCCATCATGCCATTTTTTTCTCAACCTTTTTTCCCAGCCTTACCCTCCCTAATGCTATAATCACTGCATATTAAAATCAGGCATAAATACAGAAAGCGACCGTTTCCAAATGTGAAAGATTGGTCGAGCCTCTGTAGCTCTAAGTAGTCAGGGAAGCATTTTTATTTTTATTTTTCCCAATTATTATATGTAAATGCAAATATAGAACAGCACAGTGCTTGCATTCACTCCTGGTTATTCAAATTTCTCTCCTATTAGACGTTCAGTACAATCACTCCTTCTGGTCAAGAAGAGCAAGAAACCTGTTGCACACATTGAAAATAGCAGTCTTCTGATTCAGATAGGTTAGCCTTGCACAAAGTGTTAACTGTTAGTTCTTGGAAACACCTCAGTTAGCAATACAAGCAGGATAACCAGTGTTGTTCGTGGTTGTAACACCAAGGTGCACAGCAGATCTGCAGACCCTCGTGGGCTGACTCAGTGTTTCAGACGCAGCTGAAGAGGAGACGCCGGGATGCGGTACAGGAAGGGATGCGCACCTCGGTCACACCGCGCGGCCACCCGCTCCAATTAGAGCCAGACCGGCCGAACGCAACGGCGGAGTGCGTGCTCCCCCCACAGGACTCGGCCCTCACACCCGGGAAAATGTACCGAAGGGAATTCCTATTGGGCACTGCTCTGCAGGTCAAAGCAGCTCTTCAGCAGCCAGCAGTTCAGAACGCACAAAGAGGAAAGAGTTTATTCCTGTACTGCAAGTATCATTTTTGGTAGGGGAAGGAGTTCGAAAGATTCCTGAGGAAATCTTGTTTAAAGTAGTGGAGAAAGTTTAACACACTCTGCTGCATGAAGCATTTCACTTCGAGCAGGTGGCAGTAATTTTATTCACAGCAAGCAACACAGATCTGCCTTTGCCTTCAGTCTCTAAATGAAATCTAAGAAGGAACAGGAAAATGATGCATTTTTTAAATTGCTGTGCTTAAAAAAGTGACATTTCCTCAGATCGTTGCTTGGATTTCTCCACTGCAACCCTAATGAAGTCACTGGGTTTTAAATGCCAGGCGTCGTTATCACTCCACACTCAAATAGCTCAGCTGGCTCCTGTATCAGTAATTGGCTCACCTGACTTTAGTAACAAGTTCCCTGCCTGTAGAAACAATCTATTCACACAAAGCTAATGGGAGAAAGAAGAGAAATGAAATCGGTGTGGGTAAACAAATTATGAGGTTTTGCTGTTGTTGCCTATCAAGTGCTGAAAAACCATTTACGAAAGATTCAAAGATGCATCAGAAACAAAGTTGAGCTAACAGAGCACAGGAATTGCCCCAAATTTTAGTGAGTGCAAAGAGCTGGTCATCATCTTGGCAAAAAGGAAACATTTTCTGAATACTCATGCACGAATATTTTAGAATAATTATCTATTGCAGGATAATAAACAAATAGAAGTTTGCTTTGAGGAAAGAGGAAGCAGAGCCTGAGCAAATAATAAATACTAACTACGTGAACACTACTCCAAGGAGTGGCTTTTCTAGTAAAAATGCAGAACAAAAATGCTTTTACATCATACCCGTTGCCTGGGTAGTTGACAGGTGGAAACATTTTCTTTGAGTGAAGCTGACTTACAGGGCCTTCTCCATCGTTGATGCTGCCCGATTGCTTTTTGCATAGCCTTTGGGTTAACAAACCTATAATGGATTCGGTCAGTGTCCTTTTTCTGTTCTCTTGAAGTCAGCAAAAATCTCACGGGTTTCTGCAATGGTGGCATTTTTAAGAGCATTTAACACTGGATTATCCCTGTGTCCTTGGAATTAATGGGAGTCCCAGTTCTAATTTGAGCACAAAGAAAAGTTAAGCCAAAAATTAAGCTTCAATTTTTTCAAAATGCTGCTGTAAGTGAACAAGAGCCAATATTTTTGAAATGAAACGTTGAGTTGCTTTGTATTTTCTTGTTTAGTACATATTTCACCAAGAGTCATAGGCACTGACCAGAACCATCTCACTGTGAAAATGAACATATTCCTTGCATATGGTAATGCAAAAATTTTCTTCCCCATCTGGAAACTGATCCAGATTTTCTGTGCAGACACACCCTTATTACAACCAAGAATTACAGCCTCACACCCATTAGCATGAGCAAATACATAATGAGGAGGACTGGTACATACAACAGCACTGGCACTAAAAGAAGTTTGTTAGGTCCTAAGTGGCAACCAGCTCAGGGCAGGGGGTTGGAAATGGATGATCTTTAAGGTCCCTTCCAACCCAAGACATTCTCTGGTTCTAAGGCCCCAAAGTCAGCTCAAAGTCAATGTTTACTCCCATTGCTTTTAATGAACAGAAGTCATTTGCACAGTTGTAATAGAAAAATGAGACGGATTACTATAGGGTTCCCTTGAGCAGGAACTGCTTTTTCTAAGTGTGTGCTTACAAGGTGCTCAGGATAACAACAGGGCCTGCAACTGTGGCTGTTAGTCAAATAATAATGCATTTTCAAATAGTCTCAACGGTATGTTCTCACTGCTAACAATGCCATTTCAAGCTTTAAAGGAACAACAGGAAATGTACAACAGTATGATGAAATTGTCCCCAGTCCCCATTCTGACTGCTTAAAGCAATTAGCCTGGAAGCATCTTCATTGTACCTTCTGCAACATGGAATGCCTCAAGTCAGCACTTTGCTAACGCTTCAGTTTTAAGATTAAGTACTCAGTGAAAATCTGGTGCATGGAAAAGACTGTATCAGAAGTAATTTCCTGTAATTTAGGGAGCTTGCTGAAACATCAGTTTGTCCTCTAAGGTTCTAGACAAAAATTTGGGATGGAGTCCAAGGCTGGTGGCTTATTCAATAAGGAATGTTACTACAGAGTAGAACAGTTCTTACCACCATTTGCTCACAGAAATAGGAAACAGCACAAAGCAAAAGGAATTTTTCCAAAGCCACTTCCTAGCTTTGAATTCCAGCAAGAGAGGAGCTACTGAAATGAAACAGTCCTTGCGGGCTGCTTTCTGGTACAGTGCTAAAGTCATTGCAACCATACACTCTTTGGGTGGCTTTACTGAACTTTTCCTTCATCCAAAGATTGAACTGTTCTACGCTTCCTTGTGTCACAGAGCAGCAAGGGCTCTGTTGCTGATCTCCACAGGGACAGAGCACTGTTCCTCAGCATCCAGCAGGGAGCTGGGAAGTCAGACAAGGATGTTTGCATCTCTCCACTTCACAGTCTATTCTGCAGATAGAGCAATGGACTTCCTCGCTCACCATAATTTGTGAGCAGAAAACGGCGTTAGATATGGATGATACATGATATGGTTGTTATCCATTTAGAAATAATTACTGTTGTATTGATCTGGAATCTTCGGGCTGCACCATTAAAAACCGATTTGGGGATTTTTTTTTAAACTCAATATTAGCAGCTACTGTTGGAAAGATGTTACTGTCAAACCTAATGAAAGCCCTAAGGTATCTTCAGTTCAAGCACACAATTCTTTACTATTTCAAGACACATACGGTGATTCATGGAAAAGAACAAAACTACAAAGTAGTATCAAATATAGGAATGGCCCTATAGATATTACACTGTCTGGAAGTATCTGCTTCTAAGTGATGTCTTATCTTTTTAGATGTCCATCTAGTGCCCAGCAGTTAAATACACTGCATCTCGGACTTTTGTTCCTTTCAGTGCTTTCCTTTGGTAAAAGCACTTCAGATAAATTGATGATGCATAATTGCTTCATTTTATCCATGGTCACAATACTAATGCAAAAGGTATTTGAATTCATATTAAATGCAGATAGTAAGTTGCTTGATTCTTAATTTGCAGCTGTGTGTATTGCATATCCTCTCGGCTCAACAGAAACTCAGCCAGGCCTTACTTATGGTAAGTTGTGTTCATTTTTTCTAGCCAGGCCACAATGCTGAATCCTGTCAAGATATGCCAAGGAACTACAAATAGCTGAAAAACAGGACAATATTTTAACCATTATTCAGGTATCACCTTTCCCACACACACAGATAATTAATTCAAGTAAAATGGGAAATCACTTTAAAGTGAGCACTAGTTACTATCCTACCAAAACACTGCCTCTTTCTGCACGACCTTCTGAAGATACTGTGCCTGAAATTCAGTAATGATCTGTTCCACAGGGAAATAGAAGTCTTGCAAACTGTAGCCAGATCTCCTGATAGGCAAGTTTAGAAAATTCCTCCATAAATAAATAAATAAATAAATAAATAAATAAATAAATAAATAAATAAAGTGGAGGGGGAAAACTAAATACCCCACTTTTCCACTGAAACAAAAACAAATAAAAATAAAATTAAAAAAAAAATACCAAAGACCACCGGCAGGAGCCACACTATCCAGCAAAGCTGAAGTTCTAGCAAATACCTAAAGAAAGAACTCTACTACTGAATTCACGGAACTGGTAGAAACCACTTTCTGTTTAAACAGTGTTAGTTCTCACTCTTCATTTATGTCAGGAAAAATGATAAAAGTCAAAGCCAGCCTAGCAGTAACTGCTCATGCCCCATCTCTGCTTGAGTTTATCCACATTTTCTTGGGAGTCATTGTTGATACCAGCACGAAGCATTCTTATGAACCAATCTTGTATCGCCTAAAGTGACAAAAATCTACCCTCAAAATTAACCCCACATTATCCTCACAAGAACTGGGGAGTATTCCTTGATTCCGGGCTGCCTTATCGTCTACCCGCTGCTTGCGGAGATAATACTCAAAGGCTTCTCCTCTTTGAATCTTCAAAAAGAGACAATATCAAACAAAAGGAGAGAGCGCTAACATCTCTTCACATTGGTGTCTGAGACTACAGTAGAGAAATGAGTAAGAATGACATCAAATGTGGAAAGAGGAACTTTTCTCACTTTCTCCAGAAAGCCACATGAGACTCTTGTAGGCACAGACATCCATACTTCCAAGTAAAACACTGAGCATGACAACAAAAACAAGATGGGAACATCAGAATACCAATTTAATACATTCCTTCATGTGCCATCCATCATGGCCAAGGAACTTCTAAGTTTCCCAGAAAAGTGCTCTTTGCTTCCTCCATCACATCACTGG
Source organism: Chrysolophus pictus (assembly GCA_037305975.1). Lineage (NCBI taxonomy): Eukaryota > Metazoa > Chordata > Aves > Galliformes > Phasianidae > Chrysolophus > Chrysolophus pictus. The sequence goes on from CM074594.1 coordinate 9,955,017, forward strand.
CTTTACGGTGGTCTGCTATCCAGCAGTGTAAGATCCAGCTTAAGCAAAGATGTAAGAATCAAGCTGCAAGATAATTTTTTATCCCCACTTTCCAGACTGCTCCTTTTATATCACTACTGTTGAGCCAATATCTTTGCACAACAGATGAATGTATTTCCTACCTTTCCCTGTGACATTCATTTTCAGTGCCAAAGACCCTACCATCATAAACCCTTTTCTGTTTGCTTCTTTTATTCTCTTCCTGCCTTTGACATGAATTCTTGACAAGCATGTTTTTCAGAAAGGCAGTTAGGAAGGACAAGAAATTCTCCTATTATTTTTCAGCTTCCCCAGCCACTAGATAATACTAAAACTCAAGCTCATGCTTTGATGAAAAGCTGAATGTTACGTAGCATTTATGAATTAACATGTTATTGAATTTTCATAAGTAACTGAATCCAGCATTACAATCAGTGGCACTGATTGTCTTTGGGATGGGAAATCGCAAAAGGACAATTAGTATTACTTCTGCATGTAGAACTCTTTGCTATTAATTAAGATAAACTGTCAGCCATGTTTAGTAGAAGCAAATTCAAGATTTACCTGATAACAGTCCAATGTGTATCGTCTCAGCACTGTGACAGAATACTGCACAGTCTTCTTTGAACTGACGCTGTTTAAGTATACCTACCACTTTCAAGGCAAAACAAAAATCTAATCTTTAGCTAGTATTGGGAAAACAAAGCCTCCCAGTTTTGGTTGCTCAATAAATAGAAGAATTGTACAGTAATTAAAATCTCTCCTAACCTTACATCTTGAAAGGAACACCAGTTTGTTGGAAACAGACAACCTAATATCCACATCTTTCTTTCCTAGCTGAAGTCACAATACCATTAAAGCTGATGCTACAAAAATAAATAAATAAATAGATAGATAAATAAATAGATAAATGAAATAGAATAAAAAAGGATCTGCAGGTGAAAGAATAGGAGTAGGATAAATTAAGCAATACAAAAGTACTTTCCATCTAATGGTTGTATTTTCCTGTTAGGAAGGTGCTTCATAGCCATATACCCGCTGAATATGCTTCCTTTTTGTAAACAACTTTTCTGGGTCAGATGTTGGCACTGTATTTCTGTTAATTGTATCAGCGGCAGAATATTAACAGCAGTTCTTACCTCATAATCATTCATTTCTGACCAAGAGCTGTCACTCCAGCAATTTATCCAGCCGTCAGCTTTTAATTTGCTATTTCTCGCAGTCTAAGAAGTCAAGAACCAAACCTCTTCATCTCCTTCATAATAATGTACCCATTGCTTAGTATAAAGTCAGTTAAATGTATTCCTGTTGACAGCATAGCCTACAATCAGGTGCTTGGTAGATAGGGAGTGCAGGATACAGAAATATGATCTGGCTTAGACATCCAAAGAAGTTCAGAGATCCAGTTTAAAAATGCAACATGCAAGGAAAGAAAACTCATTTCTGTTACAGTCAGCTTTTTTTGCTAATGTATTCCTAAGCACTTAATGTAGTGGTATTATACCCCGTGTTGCTCAGAAGGCAAAACTCACAATGTGCTATTTTTGCCAGGATCACCCTATCAAGGCCGTTAGAAGTCAGCAAACGTAGGGGCACCTTACATTAAGCGAGATCCTACTGTCCAAATCGCCCTGTTAAACTAGTCCATGCCATGGGCAAAGATATCACACAAGTGAACAAAACCGTCCTCTTACGTGTTTAGCATTCACAGGAACTGAATTAAATCATTAAAAGATTGAATCATCTTGCTCAAGGTCAAGCATTGATCTGGAGTACAGCCTTTCCAATACAGTCCTCTCTCTGACCACCACAGCAATCTGCCTCTTACACCAGGTCAATAAACACACGCGTTGAACATGGTTGATATTGAACACTGACTTCTGAAGCTCACAGAAAAAACCTGCATGTTAGACTTCAGCTTCAAGACCCAGCAAGCTGTTCCTATCACACAGTGGCCATCTAAATTTCATAATGGCACACACTAGGCGTTATGTAATGATAATACCTACACTGTAGAGCCTTCTTCCAATAATAAAAAGGACATAATGATCAAATCAATAGGTACAAGCCTTATTATTCTCTCAGATATTTTGGATTTTCAATTTGTGAAACAACAGAGTTATGAGTAACCCCCCTCTACTCTTCTCTCAGCATGCAGGGTTTATTGCTCTGCCTCATGCTTCTAATTCATGCTATGTTGGAGAAAGCATTCGCTGCTCTAAGAGACTCTGCCTTATCTACCTCGGACATGAGAAGGAACAGACTACTAGAAACAAGAGAGAGAAGGTAAGGAAACAACTATAGCAAGTTTTACAATTTTTCCAGTTTACTGCAAATGTTTATTAGGCAAATTCAGATACTTCCTGCTCATGCTGACTGTCATGGACACTGACAGCAACATCAAATCATCAGCTAGCCGTTGAAAAGAAAGCCTCTGGAAGGGCAAGCCATCTTATTGTCTACCCTTTCCCCCACTGCAAAGGATTCCCCTCACTTAGCACCCTGCAAAGTAAGGAGCACAAATGTCAGTGTCCCAGCTTACACAAACATGCAAGTTGAAAATGATTATTCTTGTTCTTTCTCTACAGTGACACAATGCTTGCCAGCCAGATGCTACATCTTTTGCTCAGCCTGTGACAGCATCAGAAAACAAGTGGTGTCAGTATTAATGACAACTGTCTTTGCTACAGATGCACACAGTGGCTCAAGGCCTGTTAAACCATGGAGGAAGCTATTAAGATCTGTAGGGCTTACTGTAATTCTGTTACCTAGAGTTTCAAAGGGTAAAAGGAAAATTGGGATTTCAGAACCTCTCAATACTCAGCAGAGCACAAAGTCAAGCTGTGAAATTTTCAAGTCAATTAACACAGTAGGAAGGTACAGAGGACTTCTGAAAAAGTATTCTTCATTTAAATGCCCCAGTAAAAACTGGACTCTCTGAAAGTGAGTCTGAATTTTACTACCCCTCTAATGAGTTATATTTCGTACTTAGGAAAATGTATTTTTGTCATTAGGGAAATGTTCTTTAAAGACTGAATATCATGTCAAGCAATACCTACTTAAAGCAACTGGTTGACCCAAATGTTCCAGATTCCCGCTGTCTGAAAGACTATTCCGGGAGTGACTCCAAGTACGCTCATGACAACCAGGCTCTGGCAACACAGCAGGACAGAAAGGGAAAGGAAGTTATGCATCAGCTCATTCACAACTTGGCCTCTGCAGCCCCTTCATGTTGTTTACCTCATGCAGACACGTTTTCTTTCTTCTAGAGACAAAACATTTGCCATCAGTGACTGTAACACAATGACAGCAGGGTAGCAAAGTCCAAGGCTGCAGCAAGTGAGGAGGTGCTCAAATGCAACAGCTGTGAACACAGAAACAAAGGAAAGAATCTGCTCACCCTTGGAAGGCCTCAGGTAGGCAGGCATCTCCAGCAGGAATCTACTTTTTGACCTCTTGCCTTCATTCAAATTGAAAGAGCAATAATTTAACCATTTCAACAACCTTTAATATACTTACTGACTTACTTACAGGTAAGAAAACTTAGATGTTCAAAACTGAGTCTTCAAAACATTAAGTGTAAGTACTGCTCCTTCTGCTTAGCTTTTAATCAAGGGAAATGAAAATTGTTTATGAACAGTAGACTGTAAAATTTCAATTATTCACAATTTTAAGGAAATGTATTCCATACACTCCATGTTTTCCAAAGTATTCAGCCCAAATCCTCTTGGTCTTAAAACTGTCCTAAAAATGTAATAGACAAATGATGGATGCTGGACAGGAATCCTCATGTGCTGTTTCTTTAGGTGCTGTGAATTGACAGAACGGGGGCACATCTCCAGAGTGATGGATGTCATTTTTGGGATGGAATTCTCATTACTGCTACTGTGAGATACATGCCTGAGAATCCAAAAGCAGGGCTGTTTTCTCAACTTATTATGAGACAGAAGAAAGAAAATCACAGAGCATTCCCACTGGGGAACTTTTTGAAGTTACAAGCTATACTGTGAAATCCTAAGTGTAGCTGATTACTTGCCTCTTACAGATAAAGTAAACATATGCCCACACATGCACAGAATCCTGTCCTCAGCATTCTTTCCTTCCTTGAAAAGGAAATACAACTTCAACTTTCAGAAATGGAGTAAGCCATAATCAAATCAGGCATTACATCCTCCCACATCTCCAGCTTTTCAGGCAGCATTGCTGACCAAGATTAATGACTCACTATATTCTTCCTAATGGCTCTCCATTCCACAACTGACATTTTGTTAAACCACAGCAACTGACATATCCTTAGGGACATCCTAATGATCAGTTAAACTTGCAAACTGTGGCTTCTGAGCCTCATTCTAGGAACACTGGCAGAGAAAGAGCATCAAGAAAACAAGGAAAACAAACAGAAATCCCATTTTATCTTGAGGAAAAGAGAGACCTGGTAGTGCACCTTCTGTAAACCATACAAGATTAACATTCAAAAGCAACAACTGGATTATTTCTAGTTAACACCTCCAGTTTGTAGAGCCAGCTTGCTTGTCTGTGCTCTAAAAGAGAATCAAGCAACAATGGAAGGGCTCCTTGTCCTTTAAGTCTTGGAAAACACCAGCCCAAAGTGTACAGCACACAGAAAAATATGCTTCCACAGCCTACCAATGTACTGTTGGATTCTTATTTACAAGGTACATCATGCCTTGCTCCTATTCTTCCCTTCATGTAGACAGGGGGGAAAAAAAAAAAAAAAAAAAAGCATGAAGAAATGGAAAAAATGGAAAGTCTTCTCCTAGCTTAAATTGCCTTTCCAGGACAGAGCCAGAAGTGTGAAAGAGTGAAAGACCTTATTCTATAACTTACATGCTGTCCCCATTTCTCACCCCACCCCCTAGGAGTCATTACCTCTTCACAGTCCACAGTCAGAACACTGGCTGAATTGCTCCTTCAGATGTTCATGCATAACATTCACATACTCTCTCTGCCATTTAAAGTTCAATGACCCATGGCTAGAACATTATTTCCACAGCAGAACAAAGTCCTTGGTGGGAGGAAGAAAGCAGCAGTATCCCTAGCTGACATCACCACAAGGAAAAAGAAAACATTATTACAACAGTGATGTTGGAGCCAAGCACATCAGCAAAGAAGCCTCTTACTGGAGTACATTTCAACAGATTTTAGAATCCTTCTCCTTCTGCACGCTTCAGTTCATATCCTAAGGGCCACTAAGGCACTAACTGCAGCTTCATGGTGCTTAGTCAGCATTCTTAAACAGCTAATCCTGTGTAGGCTGTGTTCCCAAAAAACCTGGAAAAGAAGTCAAGCTGAGATAGCCCCAAGAGCAACAACACCCCACCAGCAGAGACATTATAAAACAGTGACACCATTTGGTTGCAAGGTTTTATTACGTAAAGCTTCTTGCTGTAGTGGGAAAAGAATGAAGCACCAGTCACACTACAGTATGAAAAGTGAGGACGCTGCCATATTACATTTCCTTGATCTGTGAAGAGCATTTTTGTGTTAGTAACAGGCAATATTTCTGCATAGCCTTCTCTTTTCTGTGCCTAAAGCATCGTTGGAACAGCACATCAAGGTAGCAGCTTGGATGACTTTCACTTTGGTATCTTCAGCCACATTACAGATGTACTGAAATGCATTCTGAAAGAGAACACCGTCAGTACTTTACAACAGAGGAAGATGTGACAGGCTCTTATTTCTCACAGCTGAAACCTGCTTGCAGTCTTTTTGCATACCTACTGCCACTTTGGAAGACCTTCCAGCTTCCCAGTACAGTACAGGGAGCAGACCCAGAATGTCAGACTAGTTTCTCCTTCTCCACATTGTTTGTTCACAGAAGAGCTGTTTAAATGCAGAACAGCCCATTTACTGCAAAAGGCAGCATACCTTGGCCCCAGCTCCATTTCCACGCTCACCTTCCCAACCTCATTTCTCTATTGCTGTGGCTACATCTATAGCAGCTCATCTCCAAGCTGCATATGAGAAGCTACAGAATGGGAGTTGATGCCCCCTGTTCACAAATACAAATGGTGTGCCTATGTCTGCCCATACATACCTTGAACTTGTGTATGTAAAGGCAAGGCTCGTCTGGGAAGCACCCTGTGGTCAACTGCACCTAAAATCAGTGTGTGTACACAGCTCATACTGACATTTAAGAGCAGCACTGACCCAAGCTTTTCCCACCTCTTGATTTTACTTGAAGGCCTGCACCTGATGTGGCAGGGACTTCACAGCCATCTTGCAAGGATGTAGAAAGCACTCAAGAGAAACTCAGGTGTTTCAAAAAGTAGTCCAGCTCCAAGGTAGGAGGCCATTTCTGAACTAAGCACCATAAATTATTACTTCTGATGTGAATAATTATTCTTAATTCTTCTCTTAGCACTTGGATTTACAATCATTGCTATTCACACTGAAGGACTCCAAGAAAGACCAAGATCATATCAGGAAATATATAAATAAATGAAAAGCCCCTACTGAGGATCTCATCTACAATAATATCATCCATATGCCAGGCTAATTTTGTTCTCAAAATTTTGTCCCACCTCTGGAGCTGCCTTCGTTACAACTCCCTGCCCACCCGTTGCTCCCAACCAGCTGCACACAAACATGGGTGTTTGCTGCCTGCCTTATCCCATTTTCGCATGAAGTGAAACAGCAGCAGACCGCCTTCCCTCGTGCTGCAGCATATCAAGTCCCAGCCGACTGCTGCCTTCTCAATCCTTGCCACAGCAGATTTTCAGCACCCTCCAGTAGCACAGGTGCAAGCAGCTCTCCAAACGGCAAATTGTTACATGTAGGCCACATTCCAAGTGGAAGAGCTGCAGCCAAGGTTACTATTCTCCTAGCATGCACTTAGCCTCTTGCATGACGACAGTATTTTTCCAGATGCAATTGTTTCCTTTCATTTCCTTTTTATTTCTGGCTCTTTTCCATACAAATCCTTGTAAAACCTCCTGCAGAGGAGCAGTTTAATTGCATGCTCTTTGTCATTCTGCCTCTAGGGAAGTAAGTGACAGCATCTCCTCAAGCGCTGCTGACTTTCCCCACTTAATAGCAAGGACAACAGGAGATTTCAGGACACAGGAAAAGCCCACGAAGGCTCTGTTCCAAACAGCTTTAAAAGATCAAGTAGCAGAAAACACTTCTTCCTGATTTAACAGCCACTGTTTTCTCAGGCATTGCGTTTGAAAGACAAAGATCCTTTACACTCCTATCAGCTGCCCAGGTGCTTTGGTTTTGACTGTCAATTCATCTGAAGGCATTTCTCTCCATAGTCAAGAGCAACAGCAGCAAAGCACAGACCACACTAAGATGAGGGCTAAGTTCTGCTGTGACTGCTAATTGCAAAGGAGTACACGGTATTCCTACCTGCAAGGAATGCCCGGTACCAGGCAGAGGAAGCAGCACAGCATGGGGGGAGATGCCTGGTCTGCAGAGCATGGCAGGTGAGGTGCAGTCCTGCCAGAAGAGCCAAGACACTGAGCAGGCAGTGGAGTTTGAGTTTTGCTAGGAGGTTCAGAAGCTAAAGTAACCACGTAAGGCTCAGCCAGCTACTCAGGAAGATGGAGTTTTTACTGTTGTGTTGTGTTCAGAGCCAAGATTTCTGCACTGGATGTGTGTATCTGAACTGAAATCTTTGGGCTATTTATCATCATCTATCATCTTTAATTCCTGAACAGCCTGGTCCAATGCATTCTAGTTACAGCATCTTTATTCTAAGAATAACACTACCTGACAGAGTAACGGCACACATACTCTCTGTTTATAAATATACTAAGTTTGTGCTTGCTACCTAAATGTCTGAGTATTGTGGAATATTCACTTTGAAACTTGTCTGAATGATATAAAAGCAGAATTTTCATGGAAGTAGCAGCAGCTCTTAGTATGATGAGGCTACACAATTTTCATTTAATTGATCGTAAATGTTTAATTACATTAGGGATAGCCACAAGAACTCCTTAGGCCTATGAAGGCAGCCAAAGTCAATTTAGCACCTGGCTCATAATCAGGTATGAAATAGAACCAGACATCTGTGCATAACAAAGTAGAAAAAACTTGCAGTGTCCAATGTCCAATTCACTTTGTTGATTACTGACTGAGGCTTTAGCCATAGATTAAAATGAAGCACCTCCTTTTTAACGAGATCTACACCTCTTAACATTTCCAGCTTTGCTATTTTCATTCACAGTCAAATCTTTATGCTGACAATAATAATGTATTGCCAGGGGTCTTCAAATTTATCCAAAGAAACAATTTGACTGCTGTAGAGAAAATATTGGCTGCAGCTGACTTTGTTGGCCAAGAAAACCCAGCAATTGCTGTTTATTTCCTTACAGCACTAGAAAGGAACGGGAAAGACAGCTAGCAATGTGCACATGGCTGATAGGGAGGAAAAGTTCATTTTCTTCTGATATGCTTTGCGTCCAGTGGAAATCCCAAATTCTGACTCCACCAGCATTTTGCTACTGGCACAGTGATCAACTCAGTGCTCAGCTACCTTCTTTGCATTGCTGACAGAGCCTGGAGAACCTTCCAAGCCAAGCAGGGGCACTTAGCATGCTGGGAGAACTGCAGTAGAAAGGAAAGCCCAAGGAATAGCAAGAGGTGCTGACTGTGGACTGACTGTGTGGGCTGGAGCACCATGGCTGCTGTTTCATTTCTTGGGCTTCCAACAGCATTTACTACTTTTCAAGTTTTGGAAATTGTGCAAATATATTCTTAAGATAAAGTTCAGTGTTTGTCTCCATGACTGCAGCTATGTTTCAAGTGTTTTGAATTTGCTTCCAAAACCACAGTTATTTAGCTCCTATAGCAGAGGCTAATGCCTTATGACTCAAGATACAGAAGCATTCTGAGTCAGCAGTGTAAGGCGGGTGGACACTACCACCAGGAGTTCCATGTAAAAAGATTGTCAAGCATGGATTTTTGCAGGGCTACTTCTACTTGCTGCTATACACAAACACAACATAACCACACCCCCAGAATGGAGATAGCAAGCTAAGGTTTCTCAGAAAATAGCAGTAGTAGGAAAAAACAGTTTGTCCCAGGCAGTCATTAACACAAATCACTCAAATCATTCTCCTGCCTTATCTCATTGTTTCATTGAAGGCCAGATAGAAATTTCCTTTAAAATCAGTCACTAGTATCATAAAAGCAATCATTTTATCCATTAATCAATTCACTGTTGTTAAAATACAGAACAGAATGGCTCATTAAGCAGGTGTGACACTAAAGAGGAAAAAAAGATTTTGCAGTATTAGCCTGTTGCTAGGTTACATTGTGGTGGTCAAAGACTTTGCTGGTTTCCCCATCCACCCACTTCATCCCAGCAAGCACACTAAACACACTTCGGGCTGCTACAGGAACACCCTCTAAACCTATCAAAGCCAAATCACAGGCTATAACCGTTCTGTGTTTACTGGAGCAACTGAGGCTCACTGGAGTTATGTCTCTTCAACTTTGTTAGCTGCGTATATACGGACACAATTTCATGTGGAAAATGTCATTTGTTAAAGATTCTGTGCATTCAGCTTTAACTGATCAAGCATTTTGCCTGTGCTGAAATAGAACTGACATTATCTAGTATTAAGCTCTGACACATCTGTACGACAGCAATGCACATAGGTACACAACTTAAAGCTCAGCCTTGAAAATGATCTTTTGGTGAGCATATAAATGCTGAATACAAAGGATGCCCTGTCTTGTGCTTCTTCGCTTTTGAGGATCAAAAAATCAGAGCCACTAACCCTTGTTCATCCATTGCTATTTTAGGAATACTACACTTCCCTGCTCTTTGAGGAAGGCGATTCACAAGGAAGAAAGAAGCAGATCATCTTGCACGATACAAGCAGGGTGTCTGAGAATGTCAGCCCTCAGAAGTAGCTGAATTGGTGTCTCTTCATTATCAGGAGATCCAGAATTTGAGCTCCACAATTCCGTATGCAAGCACTGTGCCCATACAGCAGTTTTAGAAAATCTTGCAATTATTCCCTTTGGATCTTTTCAATACATGAAAAAGCAACACCACAAAATATAGCCACTTCAGATATGTATTTTTTCTAAAGCTGGTTCATTATTTTTTCCAAACCTTTGTTCATTCCTGGCATCTCCTGGAGTGTTTGTTAATTTAGAAATAGCACTTAAATGATTCCTTTCTACACCATTTCAACAAACATAAAGATTTCAAGATTTTGTTCAGGGTATTTGATATCCACAGAAGTACCACTTAATGTTACACGGGCTGGCATGAGATGTTCATCCCTGATGGCTGATTATCTCTAAAAACAGAATCATAAGGCTTTAATGTTAAAAAATTGCAAATTCTCGGCAGAAAGAACAACAGTACATCCCTTCACAAGGCTGAGCTGGATAATGAGCTGAAGTGCAGCACATGAGCACTTGTGTCACACTGACAGGAAAGGGGATTGCTCATTGTCTGTCAAGGCATTTTAAGGCCAGTCTTTCATTTTCTCACTTGCCTAAGACACTAAACATTGAATTAGCATTCTGTGCAGTTATTTTTAGCTAATAATCATAACAAGCCAATCTTTGCTGGAAAAGTACAGGAGATGTTGCACTGTCACTAGGAATTAGGCATTAACCACTGTGGATTCAAATTTGGCTAAAAGAAGTACTGAGTTACCTCTATCCCTATCTATACATTTCTAGTCATAAGTAAAGGGGATAATTTCAAAACAATGGGTTGTGCTTTCCAGATTAAATCTCTTTCCCCACAGTTTCCTAATTTCAGTTAAATAGATTTTCTTGTCTAGTCCAGTAAAGAATGTTGGGATGCATGGCTGCCATAGCCCATGAACTTTGTTAGGCTTCAACCTCCTTCCTTCTCTCTAGTTTTTTTTTCCTTCAGTGTAGGTGTATATTTCTTCATAATTTCCTTGTGCCAATGCTCGCTGGGGAAGCTGATGCTGTATCCATCCCTTACTGTTCAGCAGTGAGAACAGAAGGTCTCCCTTCCTTCATCAACCACAGTATTTGCACGGTGTCCATTTTTACTGCTTCTCACTAGAAGAGATGCATATTTATGTGCTATCCACTTAATAAGGTGACAGCACCACAGCAGCAGAGAGATTAACCCCCTACCACAGAGCCACTTCTTTTTAAAGTGTTCTTGCTATCAGTAGCTCATTTAGAAGATTATTTTAAAAGCTCTAATTAAGATATTGTCATGTGATCTGTGTTACATTTCAGCTGTTTACTTTCCCCCATAGTCAGCGGCCTCAGATGTTTCCAGCTGACTGAGCTGCAGGACACAGAATCTGCTTCCAGTTCAAACATTTATCCGGTTTTACACACTCCTGAACACTTTACACACTGTCTTTCTAACGGATAGAAATTTTCCTAAAGAGAACTGAGACAGAGAACAGGAATTGGTATCTCTCTCTGACAATGAGCAGTGCCACCCATACAGATGCTTATTAATGAAATGCAAGTTCTTATCTTTCTCTGAGGCACAGCTGTAGGGATAGTGGCACATTCAGACCACCAACAAGCAAATGAATTATGTTCTTATTTCTGTATAAGCAGACTTAAATTCAGAACTACTTAAACTAAACTTCAGGATCTTAACTTTAATTCAGGCAATGTCTGTGCAAATGACTAGTAGCGGGACAGCTATGTTTTATATAAATGGTAAAAATAATTAAAAAATAATAATAATAATAAAAAAAAAAACACCTGAGAAAAATTGTGCCCACCTGAACCAGGAGTCAGTTTCATCACACATTCAACATCAAGCACATCTCAACAATTCACCAGGACGTGCTGGCTGATGATTTGAGCAAGCAGCTTTCAAGATATTTGTCATTCTGATCACGTTCTAGGTATGAAAGTCAAGTATTAACAGAACTGCATGTGGTATACACAACAAACAGTATCACCCTTTCAGCCTGCAGGAAGGAGGAGTCCAAAGCCCTTCCGATCCACTTGGATATGACAAACAGACCCATACCCCATACTCATCCATCCATTCTGCCATACTATTTGAGCACTTCAGGAAAAAAAAAAAAAAAAAGGCAAAAAAACCCCCAAACAAATATTTGGCAACCACAATTTAGCACCATAAGGGTCATAAGGTACCTGTACAAACAGTACCCTGCTACAGTTTACAGTCATACTTCCCATGTGTGTTCTTGCAGGCTTCACTTTGCCACCTGGGCTTTGGATCAGACATTTTTGCACTTATCAGTCCACAGTGATTCTCTTCTACAAATGTCAAAGTAGCTTTTGAAACCGTTTACTATCTCAAATTGTTAAATCACATGTGGCACAACAGACATGGGAGCCAAGTTGTGCAAAGGGTGAATATGAGAAGCATTTCTGCTGCACAGACCTCATGGAACAAACCGAATGGGACAGAAGATGCAGATGCATGCACCAACACAGCTTCTCCCATGTAGTGTGCTGTACCTATATGTCTGCCTTTGCACCAGTCTGAGCAATTTCTAGCCATACCCTGTTCTACTCTTTTAGATTTTCCTTATAAACCTGTTCAATCCTCAATACTTATGGTCCAGGATATATTTTTCCCCCTACAGTATGACTCACATGCCCAGCAACTTTTGTTATTTATATTTTTCCAAATTATTGGATGGATTTGATCTCGAAGTACGCTTCAAATAAACACCAACAATGCATCCTTAAATAGAAACATACAGCACTGAGTCAGTGGAAACTATTTTCCAACATATGATACTTGCTTCACAGTTATTCTGAAAATTGAGAATTGAACATAAACTATTGCAAGAAGGAATTGTCTTTGAGAAGATTTGGTTGATGAAAATTATATGAACTGAATTATATTTCAAGAAGCCTCATGTATCTGGCAGCACTTCATTTTTTTCCTCAGAATGCTTGAAGGTTGGCTTTTGTCAGATAAAATTATTCTGTACAGGAAGGTCAACATACACAAGACTGTACAGTTTCCTAAAAGGAGCTGTCAAAGGCTGTCACAATATTTTGTCTGTGTAGCTAGCAGAATAATCTCATGGTCTGATTATTTCAATTTAGTGCTCATGCTTGCTTTACTAGATACCTCTCAATTTTTTCAGCTTGTCTTTAAGCTAATGGGAACCACAGATTCTACTCCCATCCGCACCAAAGGTTTTGGTGGCCCACCACTCTGGTTTTCCCATCGGGCAGGGAGCAGAGGCAGGGCCCACCAAGGCAGGTGCAGCACCCCAGCAAGGGCAGCCAACATCTCCTCTCTCTAGAGCACACAGCAACAGTTATCACCAGCAAGAACACCACCCCCACTTCTCTCAAGTAAAACACAATTAAAAATTGCCAATAACATCCTCCAAAATCATACCTATGTTTAACATCAAATCTTTTGCAAACTGAGAACAAATGAAGCTGAAGGACTCCTCTTCCTGCAGCTTTCTCTGCAAAGGAAGTTTCTCAAAAATATCAGCTCACAGTCAATGCACTGATTTATCCTATCAGCAGAGATAGACTCGTCAAGTTTAAGAATTTGTGCTACAGACCACTCCCTCAGATTTAACAGTCCTGTCAGTCTAGTGCGCACTCAGGACTATTATGGCTCATATTTCCCCTCACTTCCAACAACTGTCCCCATTCCAGCCCCTACTTTCTTAACATTGCAAGTGGTAGCACTACAAGGGACCTCTTTGGTCATCTGATCTGCATTCTGCTTCCAGTAGCAGACGACAGCAAGTCGGGAAGCTGTGAACCAGCAGCAGCCCCATCCAAAAGTCACGGAGTCACAGAATGGCCAGGGTTGGAAGGGACCTCAAGGATCATGAATCTCCAACCCCCCTGCCACATGCAGGGCCACCAACCTCCACATTTAATGCTAGACATCCTGACACCCTTATGTACCATGGGCAGCCCTGAAGCACGCAGCCTGTCAAAACTTGGAATCACAGAATCACCAAGGTTGGAAAAGACCTCCAACATCGTTACTGGAGTCCAATTGTCCACCTACTACCAGTATTTTCCAATAAACCATGTCCCTTAGTATAACATCTAAATGTTTCTTAACACCTCCAGGAACAGTGACTCCACACCTCCCTGGGCAGGACCCAGCTGAGCTTGAATAGTGCTCTGTTGCCATGGCGGGGCTTGAGGAACTCAGATCAGGGCCAGCACTCCTGGGGAGGTCTTTTCACAGAAGGCTCCTACTCAGCTCCTGGGCTCCCAAATAGGAAGGGCTCTGACTCTTTCAGGCATAACTAATGTTATTGAATAGTGCTGCTGATTTCACTTTTACTCAGTGTTTCAGTTAGGCTGATCCCAGAACTAGTAGAATCAAGGCGAAATCTTTCCACTGATTTCTCAGACACTTCGAAATAAGCTCTTACTGAGATATTTGTGTCATTTGGGTTTTGTTCTGCTTACAGATTGAACCTATTATCAACAAAAGTGCTAGTGGCACTGTCAGAAAGACAACGTGACATTTCTATGCTGCTCTTCTACCAGTTTAAACAAGATTCCCTGAAGAAGTTGACCTTTTCTCAGTAAAATTATAAATGTCAAAATTACAGGAATCCATCTTTCAATTATTGTTACCTAGAAAGTGAAAAATGCTGTAGGCTTTACGCTTAAAGTCCTACCAAGCCCTGATATATTTCAAATGCAATCTCCCCTTTCAAGATGGATTCTTCATTTCTGAAATGCTGTGAATCTTATGCAACTTTTCCACACTATGGTGACAGTACTGAAGATTAAGCTTAGCTTTAAGGAGTGGATGATGTCAGCATGTTGGGGAGCAGCAGGAGTAGGGCTGCCCTGGCAGGGAGGACAAGCCAGGAGCTGGGGGTGCCCCTTCCATGTGCCTGGTAGGTGACCACACCAGCAGGACACACACTTATATACCTGACCAAGGCAGGACGGTGAGAGTTATGGGTTCCACTGATGGTCCAGGCATCACCAGACCATGCCGGCAACAAAATGGAGCTCAGTGTAGACATGCAACTGCTGTACAAATAAATACCATATAATTACTTTACATTATGTATTTCACTTAGCTCACTGCTACTACATTGGGTACACTTGAAGAAGAATCAGAATGATATAGCAAAAAAGCTGGTATACAGCATGAAGTGACAGTATTGAAAAAGAAGATAGTGTGTAATTAGACAAAGTGTATCCATGTAGATATTTACAGTATTTGTTACGATGTAGGACAGTAAGTCAATGTAGGCAAAAATAAACTCAAAATACAATAAAAGTCTCCATCAATTTTCATGCCATAAGATCCTTTAAAATGAACTGGAAAAGCTGATTTATTTTTGCAAATAAACTTCAGATAAAATGCCTATTCAATTGTGATGTGTTCTAGTCTTTTGAGCAACTTTTTCGCATTTTTTCAGTTTGCTTTTCAAGAGGTAGAACAAAAAGGGAACGAAGAAAAACAGAAAAAAAAATAAAGGTTTTCTGTTTCACTCAGCATAAAATATATATCATAGCAAAAACAAATAGGAACGAGAATAGGAAAAAGAAAAGAAAAAAGAAAAGCAGCACTATTTTTATTCCAAAGCCACATTATAAAATAATAGTTTAAGAACTCGTTGTATTCATAACCTCAGTTTCAGTACAAATGCTGTAATCATTAAAAAGAAATATAGGGTGGAAGGGCTGGATTTATCATTGGAATTTTCACACTGCCGTAAAGAATGTCCTCTATTAATGACAACAGCTGTTGGTTTAATAACCCCAAAAAAGATCATTAAATTCCTTCACATTTCCCAGAAACAGATGGAAGAAATGCAAAAGTGTTAAAACATATGGGAGAACATATTGAAATCCAGCAGCCTCCTAGAATGGTGAGGAATTCTAATGTCACCATCTCCCAGTTTACACTGGTCTCCTCCTAGGTGCTCAAGGTGTGTGCACTGTGATAATCATGTAAATATTAAAAAGTGGATAGAGGAGGCTGTGCTGCATTTGCTTTAACAGTTCATCACACCTTCTTCTATATTTGCATGCACAGAATTCCTTTTCCCTCTTTTTCCTTGTTAGGAACTCTTGGTTTTGCACCTATAACTTCTAAATGCAAAAAATCTCCACACAGAGAGCAATCCTTTCATCAAAGAAGTGCTAACATGCTTGTGAACGTAGCTTGCTTTTTACACTTCCTGGAACAAGAAAAAGATTAATTTCAGGAGATGGATATTTCCCAACAAATTGAAATAGAAATCACAGCAGGTCCCAAATACAATTTTATTCTGCAATTGAAGTCACCATGGCATGCAACTATTGGCATGAAATTTATACCCAAGCCTCAAATACTGCACAAAAACACCTAGGAACATTTGAATGAAATACTGTTGATATTATTAATAACACAGCAGAACAACAGTGCCTGCAGGCACTGAAACTGATGTGCTGGGAACTTTGGGTGGTAATTAGGTTTCTGCACCCACTGTGCCCGTGGACAGGAAGTATCTGGGGCTGAACATGCTGGAGGAGATGTGGGGTTCCAGTCTTGCTGGAAGAAGTGTGTTCTAGAGAACAATGTGAAAAGAGAAATAAGAGTACAAAGATACCAAAATCTAAGGACCCCTGCAGAGCAGAGATTTCAAGATGGCATATGCTTTTTTTGTGTGTGTGAAATAAAACTGAAAGATAAGGAAAATCTGACCTCTAGATGATTAAAATTTAGAAGGCCTATGATTCAGCATCCAAAGCCAAGGCTAATGACACTACCCGCATGCTTTACTAAGCCTCTTTCCTCCTCTTTATTCTCAGTACCGGCTAATCTCTGTGTGCATTCTACATACAGACTCAAGAATGAAAAACACAGTCCAAGTAAAAAAAGAACAGAATCTGAGTAAAAGCGTCACAGTGACCAGTGCCATTTCTTTCATTTCTCACCAGCCTTTTGCTTGATCTGCTCTGCTCAAGAAGCAGGACATGCTCAGGCGTCTGGCACAGGCTGCCAGAGCAGCAGGGGCCAAAGCAGCAGGGGCCAGCCCATCCCTGAAGCTGCTCAAGGCCAGCCGGATGGGGCCCTGGGCAGCCCTGAGCACAGCAGGGGCTGGAACTGGATGGTTTTTAAGGTCCCTTCCAAGCCAAGCCATTCTATTGTATGATTCTGTGATACATAGAGGAAAGAAAGATTTCAGTGGGCTTATGTCTGTCCAAAACTGAAAATAGATAAATGTCCGGAGGGATAGCCAACACAGAAAGCCTGGAATGATTGAAACAGTGCAAGAACATAACAGTACTCTGCCCATGTCAACGAAACAGCAGACATTGAGATGTTTCTCGTACCTGGGGAAAGTATTAAGCAAGGTAGGTCTTAGACTTCAAACAATTTGCAGAAAACAGAGAGCCTGTGTGTAGCTCCATTCAAATAACATTCTGTTGTTGCTTTTGTGCTGATTTTCCAGCTGATTTGAAAATTCCACTTTGCAAATCAGCAATAAGCCAGTTGGCACAACAAAGTGCAAACTGAAAAACAGTCACAGCCTCAGGGGCTTTACCTTCAGGGATAGCCTGGACTGCACATGTGGGCCAGATATCACAGAGCAAATAGAGATTTTTTTCCCCTCTGTGCCCATTCAGGCCCTGCTGCGTGGTTAGGCAAACAGAGATTTTCCTTAGGCTTCAGTCTTCTTGCTGATGACGCAGTAACTGAAAATTACAAGGTGATGTTGTCAGGTTTGTTTGTCAGGAATGATCAGTGAAACAATTTTTAATTCAACCAGGTGTAACTGAGATGTGTTTGAGTCAGATTAAAAGTAGTTTTTATTCCCAGTGGTCTATGTCTGGGGCAATAACTCTAAAGGCTTAAAAGGAAGGTAAGTAGCAAATCCAATTCCTTCTCAGAGGCACAGCTGTGCACTGGAGTGCAACTCACGCTTGTAAAACAGCCATTCTCTCTGTTAAAGATAAGCTTGAATTCAGGGAAATCTGTGGGAACATAAGAACATTTAGTAGTTCTATTTTCCTTGCTGCATGACATGGTGAAACCTTATATCTCACAATGTGCTATTTTATACTACTTTCCATCCCTGAGCTCTAAACACTCTCAGTATCTCCATTTTGCAGCTGGGGAAGTTGAGGAATGAGCAGGAAAATGCTTTGCCCAAAGCAACCCAGAAGACAGTGACAGTGAACACATTAGAAATCCAAATCATGACCACGTTACAGTCTTTGCACTGATGGAAAGTGTTAGGGTTAGGGTTAGGGTTTGTTTGTCTTCTTCTTCTGAACAAATGTATGAGAGCTACAAAAGAATAGAAGTACCCAACATCAAGCTGCCTTAGACTCCTCCCTTTCCTGTTGTACACCTGAAATAAAACTCTTCTTGCTAGCCAGGAACAAGCTCTTCCTTCCTTTCTTCACCAGCCACTTTCACTGACTTTCATCTCAATGGCAGCCAAATTGCAACCTGAAATATCAGTATGGCAATACTGATAGCCCTTAGCCTTAACTCTTCTTGGTATCATGGCTGCTATTCTTCACTTGCTCTTTTCTAATTACTGCAAAAAGCAAGGAAAATGGCTACTTTTTAAGCACTTTCTTTTAATTAAGGAAATGTTTTTAAGCAGCAGATTAACTCTATTTCCTTTTAGTCATTTCATGAAAGGCCATTACTTTTTACTTTCTAGCATCTTCTGTTTTCTTGGGCTGCCATTCTAGACACCCGAATACTGCTCAGGATTTACTCTGCCTGTGCCAGCTGGGACCAGCTCAGATGTGCCATACAAACCTCTGAGACAGCTCCCTATTAGTGAGGGAAGTCAGGGGCTGAACAACAGAAGACAACATGCAAGAGGACTGACCAGATCCTTCCTGTGGAAAACATGTCACATATCCAACCCTGAGCAGGTTGCCCTTCCCCTCTGACAGCCAAAATAGTATGGGGACAATGGACAATGTCAGCCTTCAGAGAAACATGTACATAACAGGGATCTTTTCTTTCTAAGGGCTAAGAAAGTATCAAAACACACAAAGCATATCAATTTGGGGAAGAAAACACTATTAATAAGATAGAAGAAGAGAATTCATAAAGGCATCTTCCTCCCTCTGTGCTCCCCAGTAGGTCTTATGTCAACACACCTCAGCCCTCCCGAATGATTCATTTAACTTCACACTTTAATCATAACAATATTTGTCCTTTTCTCACAGCATCTGATGATTACTGTATTCATTACACAAGAGCCGTACAGCCTTAGAAAGGAAGCACTCAGATGCAAGTCAACCACAAGACATGTATTTTCTCCCCAGGTACTAGCCAAGTGCTTGGAAATAACCTTCATAATACACAGTAACCACAAGACTGTAATAGCCTTTGTTCAGTTACTAAGGCAGGTTATAAAGTTATGCAGGGATTAGTTCTGGGCAGATTTCACCTCTCCCAGCTTTAAGGGATGTTTTTAAAGTCTTTCTGCTGACTCTTCCCTCCTCTGAGGATCTGTTTCCCCAGCAGATGCTCAGGACTGGTGGATGCACAACAGCTGCACCTGGCAGGGGTCTGCCCTCGCACAGGGAGCTCCTCAGACACAACCCTGGCAAGGTGTGCCAGGAATTCCGGAGAGGAGGACCAAAGCCTACCGTCCTTTAGGGCATGCCAATTGGGCACTCCTTGTAGTCAAGAAACTGAAAGGTTTTTTCAGCTGTGATGACGATCACCTGGGCTCTCCTGACACATCGCCAGACCCATGCTGACTTGAAAGTTTTTGTTTCAAGGTAGATTTTAAAAGAGGACCTCTTAAAAGTTTTTTTCATTTTTCAGCTGTTTTCAACCACTACCGTCTCTTTATCTAACTCAGTCTTTTAAATGTCTGTTCCAGTAAAATGACAGATGTAATACATTCATTACATCATTCATCACTGAGGAATCATGGAATCACCACGGTTGGAAAAGACCTCCAAGCCCATCCTGTCCAGCTGTCCACCTACCACCAGTATTTCCTCACTAAACCATGTCCCTTAGTACAACATTTAAATGTTCTTTGAACACCTCCAGGGATGATAACTCTGCCACCTTCTTAGGCAGCCCAT
This sequence comes from Chrysolophus pictus, assembly GCA_037305975.1. Classification (NCBI taxonomy): domain Eukaryota; kingdom Metazoa; phylum Chordata; class Aves; order Galliformes; family Phasianidae; genus Chrysolophus; species Chrysolophus pictus. The sequence goes on from CM074594.1 coordinate 9,975,030, forward strand.
TCCAGAACCTGACCACTCTTTCAGAAGAGAAGTTTTTCCTAATATCCAACCTGAACCTCCCCTGGCACGACTTGAGGCCATTCCCTCTGGCCCTATATCTAGCTAGGCAGGAGAAAGGGCCAACTTCTACCTCACCACAACCTCCTTTCAGATTGTTGTAGAAAGCCATGAGGTCTCCCCTGACCCTCCTCTTCTCCAGACTACACAATCTCAGTTTCCCTCAGCTGCCCCTCATAAGACTTGTGCCTAAAAAGCAAATATTAATCTTCGAGAATTTTGTTTTTCTGTTCTGATAGTGGATCAGAAACATGCCTAGGTACTAGTCTTCCAAATAACATATGCTTTACTTAAGTGAGAAAATAATCCATTATTCAAAAAGACAGCCCGATAAAATGTTTTCGTTACAATTATGTAGAGATTTAAACAATTAAATATTTCCTGCCAGTTCAAGAGATATCTTCCCTCTTGATACCTCATACAGTTTAATGGATAAATAATTGAGTTTACTTGGCTATAACTGATAAGAGTAATGCTATTTCCTTGCAAGACCGTCTCCCACTCAGTTACCCCTACCTTTACATCTCCTCTGCTCCCATCCCAGTTTACTGAAAACAATCCTTCTTTGATCACAGGGAGGCTTTACCTTGGCTGACCATCTGCTCCCCCAGATAAGCGCAAACATCCAAGCTAGGGCCCCAAAAGGCAGGAGGTCCTTTGTACAGGCACTTGTCTTTATAGCACAGTTTCCCCCACATTCAGAGGCCTCAGCAGGACCCCTACTTCAGAGGATGCATGCATTCAGATGCACTCAGAAGCCTTACAAATTTTATGTCATTTGCATTGGGTTTTGCTAAGTGTGTCTCCCCAGTAAGGCTGGCATTGAATGCAGTCTGTACATATATAGGCTGACAGGCAGTTTATGAGCCTTCTACAATAGACCACACCTTCTTTGTGTATACAAATAATTGTAAGTTCACAGTTTCAAAAGACATTTTTTTCTTTAGCAAAACCCAGTTACAATATTAAGCCATAAATCTAGGTTTTGTCTGTTTATTTATGATGATTTTCATGAACAAATGGCTCCTCTCTTCCCTGAATTGATAGCACAAGGATGACCAAATTTATCAAAGTCATCCTAAACTATGTATAAAATAATTGTGTTTTTGAAAATGTAAATTGGCTATGCAACTATCATGAATAGTATTTCCTGCATTACCCACTTGAGCAGAAATCTCAATGAAATTTCAGTTAATAACTGATTGTTTCGGAAAAAAAAATCATTATTTCAATTCACAAGGATATATGGAAGTGTTTAAAACACAGGACACTGTCAGAAACCCTGAGACTATTAATCTTTGTTGCAATGAAATTGGTAAACTATAAAGGAACAACTCAAGCTGCATTGTGAGCCACCAACCTGCATGCCTTGTCTTCCCTGCCTTCTGCATTTTCATGAGCTCTTCACTTCCATTTTCTGTTGTAACGATGACTTCAAATTTGAAAACCAGTTTATCATGAAGGTGAATTGCTTATGCACCCTCACAGAGCATGTTTTCAATACGATGATAACATGTACTGGAGAGAGTTTTAGAATGGAAAGATTCCCTTAACTGTGAGAAACAGAACATATTTGCATATTGCAATTAGGAAGCACAACATTTTACTATTGGCATCTGACAGCATAACAGATTATCTCTCTAGATACATATCAGATCAGCACATATTAATGCTGATCTGTCACACTACATAATGTAGTTACTAATACAGACTAAACACTGTTCATTCTCACAGCTATCAGTTTCACATTCATGATATATTTTTGTGTAAACCACTCTGAAGCTACAATCACCAAATGTTAATCAACCAGCCTCTTCCAGCTCCATATCCCCTCTCACAGAAAGCCTGTCAGAACCACTCTGCTCAAGCTGCTGGATGTTTCACAGTTGAACAGAAATAAAACTAGTCTGCAAACACTTTCACGATAGTAGGCAAATTCCCACCTCATTTGAAATCCAATCATTACAATCAAGTACCTATCATTACTACTGAAAGGCAGATGGAGACTAGAAAATGTAAAGCTTTTGTATCCTGCCTAGGAAATCCTGTTTTTATCAAATCATGTAAAGAAAATGTGCAAAAGCTCATGAAGAAATGCTCCTCAGCACCCATTTTTAGCAATCTGGAGCCAAGGTATTTCAACTGCTCTCATTCTTCTAGATGAAAAAGAGAGCACATCTCTGAAATGCACAAGCACAACATCATAAAGATCTCTTTGTAAATCATGGCTAGCTTCTTGAAAGCTTGCAGCTCTTGCACTGATAGGACAGGGATGGTAACATGGCATGTACTCCCATTGGCAAGCCACCCTCCCCATGCACGCAGCAGGTTTGTGGGGTGGCTCTCAGAATGCCTCATCAGAGCTCCCATCAGAGCAGGCAGTGTCACAGAAAACACTACAGTCATCATAGCCTCATTATGGTACACAATCAATTTGCAGATATTCATTAGCATGTGTGACTCGCTTTTTTTTTTTTCTTATACAGCTGCAGCACCCTTGAAATGCTACTTGCAAGACTTCCTGTCTTCTGTTGACAGTGACAGCTCAATCTTTGCATCACAGCATCTGTGAATCCTGCAGCAGATTTTCTGTACCAGGATAATCGTTCCTCTCCGGGTGGCATCACTCTGCTGGGTCGAAAGGGCTGGCTCCTTGGAGCACCACAGCAATTTAGCTCTGAGCCTTGAGATATTGTCATCTGGAAGATGCCCCAGAGATGCTGCTTTGTCCAGCAGAGCTTCCCCGCTGGCCTGATCAGCAGCTTCCCTGCTGTGACTATGCTGCAATGATACCTTTAGCCTTCTGCATCCCTGCTGTGCTGATTGATTGCCAAGTTTGTCTTCATGTATAGTGATAAAGCAATAAAGCTTTATAATTACACCCTGCTATTTTGCAAGTTGCACATTTCAAGAGAAACTAAAAAGCAGAGTGAAATCTACTGTTTGCATCATACTGGTGCTCATGATGAGAAGAAATATGCTTGGGCTGGTTTTAAATGCTTATTGACAGAATATTTTTTCATAAATATGGTTCATATCAACTACTAATTCCCTATTTTGTGTTAACTTATTGCTTTGTAATAAAATCTCATGGCTCCAGAGATGGTTCTGTTGTCAGTTAAACACATCTGTCCCACCGGAGGCAAGTCTTACACTGTCTAAATTAAGTGTACTAATCACAGAATCACAGAATCACAGAATGGCCAGGGTTGGAAGGGATCTCAAGGATCATGAATCTCCAACCCCCCTGCCACCAACCTCCTCATTTAATGCTAGACCAGGCTGCCCAGGACCCCATCCAATCTGGCCTTGAACACTTCCAGGGATGGGGCATCCACAGCCTCTCTGGGCAGCTGTTCCAGCACCTCACCACTCTCTCTGTAAAGAATTTCCCCCTGACATCCAACCTAAATCTCCTCTCCCTCAACTGAAAACCATTTCCTCTCTTTCTGCTGTTATCTACCCTTTCAAAGAGTTGATTCCCCTCCTGTTTGTAGGCTCCCTTTAGGTACTGAAGGCTGCAATGAGGTCACCCGCAGCCTTCTTTTCTCCAGGCTGAACAAGCCCAGCTCCCTCAGCCTGTCTTCATAGGGGAGGTGCTCCAGTCCCCTGATCATCTTTGTGGCTCTCCTCTGGACCCTCTCCAACAGCTCCCTGTCTTTTTTGTACTGAGGGCTCCACACTTGGACGCAGTATTTCAGATGGGGCCTCAGAAGAGCAGAGTAGAGGGAAACAATCACCTCCCTGTCCCTGCTGCCACCCCTCTTTTGATGGAGCCCAGGATACCATTTGCCTTCAGAGCCACACAGGCACACTGCTGGCTCATACTGAGTTTTTCATCTATCGAGACCCCCAGGTCCTTCTCCACAGGGCTGCTCTCAAGGACCGCTCCTTCCAGTCTGTATGGATGCCTGGGATTCCTCCTGCCCAAGTGCAAAACTCTGCACTTTGCCGTGTTGAACCTCATCAGGTTCACCCAGGCCCACCTTTCCAGCCTCTTGAGGTCCCTCTGAATGGCATCCCTTCCTTCAACCGTGTCGACCGCACCACTCAGCTTGGTGTCGTCAGCAAACTTGCTGAGGGTGCACTCGATTCAGTCGTCGATGTCATTGATAAAGATGTTAAAGAGCACCGGTCCCAAGACAGACCCCTGGGGGACGCCACTCGTTACCGGCCTCCACCTGGACATAGAGCCATTGATGACCACCCTCTGTCTGCAGCCTTTCAACCAGTTTCTTATCCATCGAGTGGTCCACCCATCAAATCCACATCCCTCCAGTTTGGAGATAAGGATGTGGTGGGGGACCGTGTCAAAGGCCTTGCTCAAGTCCAGCTAAATGACATCGGTCACCTTTCCCTTGTCCACCGATGCCGTCACTCCATCATAAAAGGCCACCAGATTGGTCAAGCACGACCTTCCTCTGGTGAAGCCGTGCTGGCTGTCATGGATCACACGCCCTTTCCTCATGTGATCAAGCATGTCATCCAGGATGATCTGTTCCATCATCTTCCCAGGCACAGCGGTGAGACTCACCAGCCTGTAGTTCCCGGGGTCCTCCTTGCTCCCTTTCTTGTAAATGGGAGTGACGTGACCCTTCCTCCAGTCATCCGGGACCTCACCTGACAATCCTTAAAACAAAGTTGCCTTGCATATTCTCAGAGCTTTTGAAGTGTCCTGTACAAACTGCCCAAGAGAACCTGATTTGCCACTAGTCTAAATGAAAAGAGATTTTTTTTTTTTGCAACTGCAGAGCCAAGCTGAATTATGCCAGCAGCTCTGCTCCCAGGGTCTCTCATTAGCTTCGGAGCTGTTATGCAGCCCCTTGGTTTGCTTAGACATAAAAAAAAAAACAACATCCATGCCTGCTCCCTGGGAGAGGTGGGCGATTTCTGCTGAGTTGTGTTGTTTGGGATTTATCACACACTGGTTCTCTCTCACAAGAGCTAAATGGAGTCAGCTTCACCTGGTGTGATACAGACAGCTGGAGATGCCCAAAGTCCTCCAATTTGAGGAGGCACCAGCATGCCATTAGACTGTAGGGTTATTCTCATGGGTGAAGATGCGGCTTGAATCTAGCAAGGCATCTTCCTGCTGCCATGCCTGTAGACAACAAATTCTCCCTAAGAGACCCTATAGCATTGCCAGCCAGGAAGCCAGACACAAACAAAAATCCTGAAAATGACAAGACCACAAGACCATTGTTTGAAGGCTCTCATTCAAAACTGTCATCCTCCAGAGCAATTAAAAGCTACTTTCATTTTGAATGAAAACATCTGCAGGAGAACTAACATGTTTTAAAATATGCATATTGACCTCACATTTTTAGCTGGATATGCCTCGATTTTTCCTAGACCTAACAGAGAGATTAGCTGCAATGCAGTGATTGGGCCTGTAACACGAACCACTCATTCACTGCAGAGCTGTGCAGCTGATGCTGAGCTACCAGGGCCAGCCTTACCATGCATGCCAGGACTTCTGTGAGACCTCCTCCTCAGAACCAAAAACATCTCTGCCTTCTACACTCTTTCATTCAATTATCCAGAGGTATATCTTACATATGGGATTATTTTTGCGGACCTTCAGAGGGAAACTGGTCCCAAACGTGGCCAGCGCAGAGGCCCTCAGTGCCCACCCCTCACAGCAGTTCTGTAAAGATGGTGTGAATCCCCAAGCCTCTGCGAGTCACACCTTCACTTCTAACAGAGCCAGGTGCCAAATCTCTAAACTCTGCTTTCTGCTAGGTCAGCAGGAAAAACAAAGAAAGATAGAAGCAGCCCTTTTCCCAGCAGAATCAGCCACTATAGAACATAAAGGCGCTTTAAGATTGTAATGGGTTATGCTTCAATCTTTATTACAAAGTTTATCAATTATTGAAAAATATTTATTTGAATTATTCATCAACCTTCTTTTATTTAAATAGGCAGTTGGTAGTAGGGAACAAACCATTTCCACCCCTAGCTCTATAATTTAAATAGATAGGCTGTTTTATGAGTACAAGATTTCTTTCTGGAGCAGAAATAGAAGGCTCACTTCACAGCTAAAATCCATTTGATGGAATAATTTTATCATCTAAATTTGTTGCCACTCCCGCAGGAACAGCAGGGAATAAAACCAGAAAGTGCCTTCAAGGTATCGGGGGAGCATCCTGAGGGCTGCACCCTGCACAGGGCAAATGCAGTGACAACCAACAAGCACCAGGCGTGACACTCATCCCACCCATACTACGGGTATGGGCAAACTCTCCCATCACTACATCTTTGATCTTGCAAATGCCTGATCTCTGTGCTAAGCGCTGGACTCTCCCACTCACACATGCAGGATGACTCAGACTGGAATGTAAAACCTTTTATGGGATTGTGACCAAAGGCATTCTGTTTCTCCAGTCAATATTTAAACCTCAGCAAATGAGTTTCACTCAGAAACTTGCTGATAGAGCTCTGCTTTGAAAGATGGGTGCACGTATCCCCCACCACTCGCTCAAAGCACTGCATCAGCCCTTTGGTTTCTCAGGGACCTCAGCTGCAGCGCATGGCATTTCCCCCCACGATGGCACTGCACCATGTGCCAAGTTTTACCTGACCTGCAATCAAGCCATTTTAGTTCCTTCAATACCATTTTTTACAGCAATAAAGCAAACCTGTTAAAGCTGAATCATTAATCGTTTGAGCTAAATCAATAAATAATTGTATATGCCATACTATTGTGCTTATAAGCAGAACCTTCCAGACCTAGATGTACTGGAAATAAACAATAACCACACAAACAAAAACCACGGTCCTCTAGAAAAACTGCATTTCTTTCTACATGCTTAATAGTGAAATTTGCAAAGTTCCTGAGCTGCAAGCTGCCAATTTCATTCTAAATCTACTACAGGCTTTTGAGAAATTCATTGCATCAACAGCAGATTGATAATCACCTCATCTGCTATTATTTCTGCACCTGACTTTAAACGCTGATCAGACATGCACAATGGCATGCGAACATAAGCAAAGCGATCACTGCAGCCAAAACTGTAGCGAAGTGGCTCTTGTTACATGAAACTCCTACTTGGGTCAATTCTTGGGTCAATAAAAAAAAATAAAAGATGGGAGAGAAGAAGTAATAAAAATACATATCCAGTTGCCATCACCATTAAAATACCAGCGTGGAGAAGCGTTTATTTAATTGTCTCCTAAGAGTCCTCCCCACTTCACCTTTCAGCTCTGTTCCTTCTGTTCAGAGGATGTCACAAGACATCTATCTCTTCTTCTGAGCTACACAAGCAGTACCAAAGCCCACCAGGTGCTTTTCTCCACATCTCCCACAAGTGCCACCAGGCCGCGCTGCCCCAGCCTGCTCCTGCTGCAGCAGCACGCTCAGGCGAGGCGCTGCGGACCGCTGCTTGGAGGGGCTGCCTTTGCCACATGCGGCCCTGGCTGCTTTCTTTGAGCAGAGAGGTTAAATGCAGCTGAATGCAGCGCTCCGTACAGCTTCTTCAAACAGGTGCAGACAGGGGAACATACCACCCCCATGACAGTCAATGATCAGAACACTTTTATTCAATCCTAACACGCTACCTGATGACTAATGGGAAAATGTGGAATAATGGGTCGGATGTGCACTTACTGCTGCAGTCTCAGAGGCTTTCTGAAAAAGGTCAGGGGTAGTCTCCAAAATCGTAAAAGGCTGAGAATGTCTGAGCACTGGGAACTATTTACAAAGAAGTAACTGGCATGTTCGAAGGCACAAGACATATCATTTCAATAATTATGTAGATTTATTTCAACTGGAGAAAAAGCAAATGCTACAAATCCCCAGGCTGGGCCCTTACTTGTGAGGCTGAGGCCGGCAGCGGAGCGCTGCCATCTCTGACAGCCGCGCTGACGCCAGCCGCCTGCACCGCAGCACAGTGCCGAGGGGTTCACTTCACACAGGATCTATCCCCAGAGGGGATTAAAAAGCACAAGGTGTGAAGAAGGAATAGGTTTGCACTCTGTAATTTTCACCCACTGTTAAGGACTGAAAAAAAATGTTTTGAGATTTCCTTTAAACTATAATGATGTGAAACAGTATCAGGAAAAGGAAGTACAGAAGTCTCATGTAGCAGTGGGCTCTAAGAAGAAACACCGAGTATTGCAAGATTTTCAGTAAAAATTACAAGACGTGGCAGCACTGCTGCTTTAATGCCTTCCTTTCCCAGAATTGAGCCATAGCACATCCTTCACTGCGGTGCTTATTGAGACAGGGAGGCACAACCAGGCGCCAGATTCCCAGCTGCTATAAATCACTTCTGACTTTAAACTGCTTCAGTTTCTTTAGAAGCCAAGTTTTCTTTACTAGATGAGCCTTGCTCTATTTCCAGGGTATGCTTCCAGGGGTATAAATATTGCACAAGATTAAAAACATATAGAAATAATGTTCCCTTAACAAAACCTATGTAAGATAATACAATTTTCATAGTGCATGAAAATAACAATAAAAATCCAATCTTTTTAGAAATCAATGAACCTCTATTTTGAAAGCTTCCGTGCAAACTATTTCCTTCAATGAACACAATATATTGCATTGAAAATCTTAACATTATTACAAATGCATCAATTGATCAGTAATATTCCTCCAAACAGCTAGTCCTAAAATGAGATTTTAAAGCACGGCTAATAAATATGGGAACAGAATAACTTTTTTGCTTTTTTTTTTTTTAATAATTAAACACTTAGCAGCTAAATTCAATTGTAATTGATTGGAAAATTGCTTTTTTAATGAGACTTAGTCACTAGGAAATGGGTTTTTTTTCTTCATTGTGACCAATGTGCATTGGGTCAGTTAAGCAGCAAATTGCCTTACTGACCTCCTATTTTGATAGACTTTTCTGTAAGAAAAGAGGCACCACCCAACAGATGAGCTTCGACATAGCTCCCCTTCACAGTTCTCAGAGCAGACATTAGCCAGGTGACCCCATTATCTGGGCATCAGACACCCAGAGAGAGCTGGCAGCCACAGGTCTGCCTATAAAGGAAAAGCAGGCACTAGAGCTTACCCACACAGAAAACAAAATTTGCACCCTGCAAGATGTACTCTCTTCCCCAGTACACCGTTGCAGATGGGCCCAGGAGGCAGTGCTCCATCTGCAGGCTGTGCAGCACAGATGTGAGCCCCACACGAGGCCACACACCTTCTGCCTCACCCTACCTAGCAGCTGGTGAAGTGAGAATGAGCAGTCCTCTCCCAGCTGAATTCAATGGCAGAAAGACCCAAGACATCAGGAGTGTAGTTTCCATATTATGTCTATATAGTCTTCGCTAAACTGCCTTCAAAATGGTTCTGTTGAGATCCCCAAACAGAACTTGGAGGCAGCACTATGTCAGTGGTGAGTGCAGGTAAATGGAGCAATTGGCTCCACAGCTCAAGCTGCTCACTGCTCTGAACAGCACTGGGCACTTCCTCTTTTCACTGTTGTTCTCAACTTCTTCAGAGCTCAACAAGTGTTACTCGAACCCAGAAATTCTACATTATAGTTTATTAGTGTTGCAGCTCATAGATTATTTAAGCCTTTGCATGCAATAAAGGCAGTCCTTACTCAAAAAGCCCTTATAATCTAATAAACAAGGCAAGCAAAGCATGGGAGAAAGTACTGAATTCTCTTTTTAAATAAGTAATATTTTAGATCTAAAATATTATTATGATTAGTACAAGGTAAAAAAAAAAAAAAAGAATACTAAGTATTTCAACACTAGAAAGGCTCTTAAAACAATTGTTTTCAAGGATAAACAGTGTAAAAGAAATATTGTCCATCTATGTGAAAAGCACTGGGTAACTGTGTATCAAAAAGTAAGTAATTGTTTGATAACCTTTTACTTAGAAGAATTTTCTAAATGCTTCAGCTACAAAAGATTGTGATGAATCCTGATTATTGTGAACAATTCATTACACATAACAACAAAAGCAGTTACTGTTAAGTCAAATTTGTATTGTGTAGTTTCTAAGATCTCTATTGATGCAACTTGAATTGCAATATAAACATCAGTGATTGCAGTCATTTGCTGCTACCATAGCAACAGATAAAAATTAAAAGGGCAGACTATAAAGCTGAAGCGGCGTCATAGCTGTAGTTTCTAATTGCATGACATAGAAATTGTGTGTACAGAGCAGGATGGCAGCTGTACTTGCAAGTATCTACAAAGCAGGTTGTCCTGCAGAGATTGAGTCACTTAGGTCAGGTTCTGAAATCAAGGACCAACACAATCTCTTATGTTTCTAGCAGTTTCCCTCTTTATTCCTCTTTTCCTGTCTCTCTCTCTCTGGTTTTAACATCTGGAGAGCTGGGGCAAACTTAAAAACCGTACTTCAAAGCAATCTTATGGAGATTCAAGCCGTCTTACCATACTCTGAGCTTCAAGACTCAGACTGACAACTGTTTGGGTCTGGATTGTAGAAAATGTCAGAAAACAGAAATGGAGCTGGTTTGGGTTCAGAAACAAAAGAAAAAAAAGTTGTGGCTTCTTAATGAAACAGAAAACCAAGAATGGCACTAGAATTTGCACTTTTTTTTTTTTTTTCCTGGCTTATTTTCTGTAAGCCAGTGTATCACTCACTGATACACCATCAGTGATACCATACAACAGTCTAAGAAGAAAACACAAGTTGAAACCTATCACCTAAGTACAATTGTTCAAAATGGCCAAGCTAAACTGTGTCAAGTGACTTATCATAGAATCACAGAATCACAAGGTTGGAAACGACCTACAAGATCATCCAGTCCAACCGTCTTCACATCACCACTGCTACCACAAGCACTAGACCACATCTCGCAGCTCCTCCTCCAGACGCCTCTTGAACACTGCCAGAGATGCTGACTCCACCACCTCCCTGTGCAGCCATTGCAGTGCCTGACCACTGAGAGAAAAAGTTCTTCCTCATGTCCAACCTAAACCTCCTCTGGTACAACTTGTGGCCATTTCCTCAGGTCCTGTTTGTTGCCTGGGAGGAGAGACCAAACCCCTCCTCACCACAGCCTCCCTTCAGGAAGTTGTACAGAGCAATGAGGTCTCCCCTGAGCCTCCTCTTCTCCAGACTGAACAATCCCAGCTCCCTCAGCCGCTCCTCATAGGACTTGTGCTCCAGACCCCTCACCAGTTTCGTTGCCCTTCTCTGGACACGCTCCAGGGCCTCAATATCTTTCTTGACTTGTAGCTTAGGAGCAGATCTGTATTTAATTATTGCATGTAACTAAATTCTTTTGATCCCTTTCTACTAAAAGAGTGTACAGACACAATTTGAAGCTACTGCATCCTCTGAGTGAGCTGAAGCTCTACCCCTCACAGCTCAGGAAAGAATCAGTCTTGGATTTCTTCCGCATCACGAACAACTGGCAAATACCCTCAAATGAAATTCTCTGCCAGACTCATCATCAAAAGTTGTGAAAAGCTAGTTCCTGTCAAAAGTTTTACATTAGATAGTTTCTAAGAAAGTTGTACCTAAATCAGTAGTAAATGAAAAATGTGATATTTCAGTCAAAATTTTAGGTGCACATATATTTGGGCTTAAGTCCTGACTGTTCTCTCATTACACTGCTGGGAAAACTGATGTTCTTACGTAACAGCACTGATGTATAATTCATTTCTTTGCATTGGCTTGCAGATTGCAAGGAACTCTATTGATTTAAGGTGTTTCATCTCCGAGCATTACAGGAAAGAAACAAGTGTAAGCTCTCAAAGTTTGGATCTGTGGGTAATTTTCCTCAGCATAGCTATAAGTCTTTGTGAAATCCAGTAACCTGTTACAGCATCCTTCCATTATAGCTTGTTTCATTGCGATGTTATTCACAGATAAGTATCAAAAGTAATACATCCCATGTGACAGTAGGATGAAAAGGAAAGTAAAAGTGGGAATACCTGTTGTGACTACAGTAATAGCAAGTAGAAGCTGGTTCTACGAGCTGTCTGAAATGAACTCATATTTCAGCTCAAATAAGCAGTAATGAGCCTTGAAGACAAGTTAGGAAGATTTTTGCTCACTGATAGGTCAATTTAGTTAGTTATACCTTTGATGTAAAGGCATACTTTTCACCAAATATATGCCAGACTTGGGCACTAGAATAGTTTCCAGTAGATCAGTGGTCTGGTGGATCATTTGGTTTTGCAGAGGGGCAAGACATTTGCACATTTTACATGCCAGAAAATGGAATTTGAGCCCATAATTGCTAGTGTCACACTCATCTGGCTTCCTGAAACAGCCAAATAACTTAAGTTTACCTGAAGAATAATCTATCCTGAAATGAAACAGCAGTGCCTCTAACTTCAGACATTCTATTTTCATTAGCCCTTTCTTATAGTGACAATGAAAGGAAAATAATACTGCCTGAAGTTATTCAGGCCATGAGTGACAGTAGACACAGTTAATATGCATAATTACAATATTCATAATGAAAATTTTCATGATAATTAACAAAGACAATTATCCTCTTTTGTTCTGATTACCTAAAGATATGTTAAAGGTAGGCTTGCATAATTAATTATCAAATGTAAGGTTCCTTACACAGGCTTGGAGGTTATTTCAGGGAGCTTGCTCACAGAGGTAATCTCCATAATCAACATTGCCTGCCATTTCTGAGCTTATAAGTTAATTATTATGGTGGCATAAAGAGAAAAACATTTGGGACAGAAAGTGGAAGATAAAGCCCAGAAATCACTATTGTAATGAAAAAGCAAATTTACAGAACATTAAGCATTAAGCTATCATTAAGCATTTGGAAACATCCTGCTGGTATTGACTTGGAGAAGGGGGAACAGGCTGCAAAACTAACTTGCACAAAGTCCAAAGTCTCAACAGTTATGGTCAAGTGGAATGATAAATTTGACATGTTTCTCTTGAAAAACACACAGGCCATTAATGTAATTGGCCTTTTAACTAGCAACTTGCTTGCAGCAGAGTGGCCTATAGAAAAGTCTTTTCTCCTGTCTCTGAATGACCAGTGTGCGCAACACAAATTATCTTCTTTCTTCAGTATAAATATTTACATACACACACACACACACACAAATAACTGAATAATAACTGCACAGGTTTCAAAAGAGTCAAAATTTGTCTTTCAGTGTCACAGTACCACAAATACCAAAACTCAGTGCTGCACAATGACAATCTCTTTGAGGTTTGATGGCCAGGGTATCAGGGTGGCCATTCAGCCCCATGGAGTCTCTCCTTTTCCAAGAGGATGAAGATATCAGCGTCAGCAAATGCTTGGGAACAACAGTTTCAGAGGTGCTTCCTGCTGATAGAGCAGCCAACTCACCAAATGGTTTGTGAGGCATCCATGGATGCCCCTGAAAACTTCTTCCACCCTGTGCCTCTCTCATACCCATCAATTGCAACTTCTCAACAGTCACTTTGAACATCTTTGCAATAACTATCTCCATGGGTCTCCAAAGCCCTCACAATCATCAGTCACCACTTCATGGTATAAAAATGAAATGTCATCTTTTCAGAAAGACAGAAAAAACATTACTAAATTTTTATTTTAAAATCAAGCTACTGGCCTGACTGACTGACATGTTTATTCACCTGTTCCCTACCCAAGCCTTGTAAGGGGATTAAGTAGTTTATGTTAAATACAGGGAGGAATCTGCCAGCAAATCTTCAAGAATGAAATGGCATGGCACACAAGGATGTGTACCTATGTATGAGGTTGCTATCCTTTCAACATATTCTGCTGTATTTCATGGAACAAGATTGTTCTTGACAGCTGATAATGAGAACTGATTGAAGAAGTTGCACTGCTCCTCTACATAACCAGGCAAAGACAGCACCTATGTCTGCAAACTTTGGGAAGTGTGCCTTTTGAAATCAAAGAAATACATAGCTCTGAAGTTACTGGCAATCACCAAATTTATTTAACACTCAAGCTCCCCTACTATTTACCTGTACTTCTACAACACTTTTTTCGCCTCCCACCAGATTGGGCAGCCCCCCACCCAGCCTGGCCTTGAAACCTCCAGGGATGTTCACAGATTCTTTGGGCAGTCTGTTCCAGGGCCTCGCCACCCTCACAGAGAAGAATTTCTTCCTAATATCTAACCTAAATTCACCCTCTTTCAGAGTGTGCTATCGCTACACTCCCTGATAAAGAGTTGGTCCCCTTCTTTCCTGTAAGGGGAAAATTTTTTCTCCTGTGCTGGTGAGGCTAAGCTCCATTTTCTTTCTCAGAATTGTACTTCTGGTCTGGCAATCGTTTTCTGATTGTAAATACAATCTATCAGTTTTTAAAGACACTGAAAATAAGAAAAAGCCGAGCACTAATTGCTAAGCTAAGTGAACGTGCCCGCTTTCAGCTCTCACCGGTACGCGTTTAAGCTCCTCCTGCCAGGGCGAACCCAGGCCGAGCTCTAACGGACTTCACCTGTTGTGCAGCAAGGAGCTCATCGGTCCGCTGCTGCCATCTAGCGACCACAGCCATTCCCACCTCGACACGCTGGATTGCAAATCCGGGCAATTTTGAAACCGAGAGGAAAGGGGAAGCTGCTTCCCATCCTTACCTTTGAGTCACGCTATCCACATCCACAAGAGGTACTTTCATTTGGCTCGTCCGTTCTGGCTGTTCACAAGTGGCTCACTTTTTGCTGAGGCAAAGTGCTAGCAGCTGGCACTCAGATTTGCACACAAGGACTTTCTCCCCACAGCACGTCATGGTAAGACTTTGGGCGTGAGTGTTAAGAGCACCAAAAGCTACATAGCCTAAGATTAAACGAGGAAGTGCGGTTTGGGGCTGGGCGCTGCGCGGCGGCTCCTGCCCGCTCCCTCCCCAGGGCCGGCGCCTCCTGCCGCCGCGGGGCGGTGGGCGCGCGCCAATACCGGCGCGAGCCGCACGGCGGCACTGCAGCACGCCCTGCTCCCACCCGCTGCTGCGCCTTGGCGGGAGCTGCCGCCTGATGAGCGAACCGGGCTTTCCGCCACGCCACCCTCCCAAAATAATAGCAGTAACAACGTTGCTCTAAGGCCAGTTTTACGGCACTTCTGGTTACTGTCTGCACAAGGCGTGACCTTGGCTGCCCTGTGCAGGACAGCCCGCAGCGCCGTGCTCTGCAGCGGTCTGCTGGTGACACGCGGAGGTGTGAGCAGCTTGCTCTGTCTGCTTGCTGCCCCCTCAGGTTGTTGGGTTTTGTTCTTCCTTTCTTTTCTTTCCTTTTCTTTCTCTTCTTTCCTTTTCTTTCTTTCCTTTTATTTCTTTTCTTAATTCCTTATTTTCTCCCCTCCCCCAGAAGAAACCTTTTTAAATAAGCTGCTCTCCCTGCTGAGGCAGGGTGGAAAAAGTTCCTAAGGCAAGCTTACTCGGAAATATTTGAAATGACAACAGCCACTGAACCCTCATCACCACTAGAGTTTTTTGGTGAAACCCGTTATAAGCCTCTTTTGATAAGGAATTAAAATCGGAGTCACTCTTTGCTCTTGATCTGTAGTAGCAAGTCACTTTTATTCTTTGTTGATAAAGTTACTGGACCTTGGGAGCCTTTTGCTAAAGCTGTGGTGAAGTTTCAGTCTGAAAATGTTTCTGTATTTCCAGATTTAATCATGAGAACTCTAGAAAGAGTCTTCTGTAAAACAAAGCAGAGTTAAAAGGTTTTTTAGAGTTTCAGTTTTGTTGCCCTCTTTTCTCTATGTCATTTCTCAGTAGAGCAACATAAAGAGACACAGTGCAAGTCAAATAATCCGTGTAACTATCATGGATTACTTTCAATTCAAGATTTGGGTCCTGTAATTCAAAACCAGACAAACTCACTATTTCTCACTTTGCTACTTTCTTTCATTTAGCAGAAGAGGAAAGTTTTAGACAAAGAAGTAAAAACCTCATTTTCAAGCAGAAAAGAACAGGCTGAGAAAAACTACATTTATTCATTTAATTAATTGGACTGAAAGTAAATGATACTGCTTAGAAACTGAAACACAGAGAGCAGTTAGCAAAGAGAAGTGATATGATTCACACCCTACTTGGGACATAGGGAAGAAAGAGACTCACTACCTATAAATCAGTTGGAAATATTATCAGCTGGAAGTATTATCCAAGGTAACTATATCAATTCTTTCTATATATTTATGTCAATATAGTTCTACTGAAGATGCCATTTTTACTGTGGAGAAAAAAATCATTTTTTCTTCCTGTCTTCTGAAACAATTCTCTAAGATTTCACTCAGTATTGGATAGACAGACTGGCCTTGGACAGAACATGCATTCTATGAAATCTTTGTGCTGATCTCTGCTTATAGTAGGGAAGGTACTGCCCTGTTCAGAGTAGCATAATTTGAGAAGCACAACATGTACGTGCAGGTATGAGGCAAGAGATTGTAAACATGCTGGCTCTGAAGCAATGCTTGCTTAATCTGTTTCCTGAAAAAATATAGTATTTGATTAAGTGCAAACAATCGTGGATTTTTTTAGTAGGTTTCTGGAAAGTAGCTCTCACAGAAAGGTAATGGAGTCTCCCCCCTTGTAGATGTTTTTAAGCTGTCTGGACATGGTCCTGGGTAACCACCTCTAGGTATCCCTACTGAGCAGGAGCCTTGGACCTGATGATCTCTGGAGATCCTTTCCAAACTTAACTCCAAGAATCTGTAAAACACTCTCTTTTTTGCTTTTGAAAAAAAAAGAAAAAAAAGAAAAAAAAGGAAAAGAGAAGAGAAGAGAAGAGAAGAGAAGAAAAGAAAAGAAAAGAAAAGAAAAGAAAAGAAAAGAAAAGAAAAGAAAAGAAAAGAAAAGAAAAGAAAAGAAAAGAAAAGAAAAGAAAAGAAAAGAAAAGAAAAGAAAAGAAAAGAAAAGAAAAATTGTGGAGAAACGTATCTTTTTTTTTAACTTTCTCTTGACTTGAACTAGGCTTCCTCTTAATACTAAAATGAAAACCTAGCCTTTTTTATTACATTATTAATAAAACTATCCATTGAGTCACTCCAAGAACCTCATGGGAATCCACTATGTGTTGGAATTCAAAGAGCTTAGTGATATTCTGAGTATTAGCTCCTACAGATGCACTTCCTCTGCAAAATTGTACCTATTAGCCCAGTGCAGAATAATTCAGAGTGGTGAATCTTATTCTAGGTTTCTGAAATTCTACAGTACCTTTTTTTCCACTGTGTGTTGTTTGGTTCATCTTAGCATTTTTCGAAGATATAAAATGTAGGCATTTGATCTAAAAAAAAAAAAAAAAAAACAAACCCACAAATGTTAGATGTTAGATGTTAAATGTTAACATTATATTCCACACACAATCATATTTAGTAGTGATGCAATTAGGCCCTTTTGCTAGAATAGTAAATTATCTAGGGCTCGATCTCTGATACAGCTGAGATACAATCGCAGTATTTGTTCAATAGAAACTATATCAGTCTTCAGAAAATAATAACTGTGATGAAAACTTTCCAGGATTTGATCTTAAAATCAACAGCTTGAATCATGGCTAAGTATTTCTTTAACTGTCAGGCAGATTATAGACACCGAATCACCGGATCTCGTCGCATAAATAGCAAATGGAATTTGCTGTTTACAGAATGGGAGTACCTATGTTCAAGTAGCTATGGAATCCCAAATAGGCAATGAGACCCCACGCAGTCTGGGGATAAGTAGCAACTCTGTGGGTGCAGCTCTTTGTTCAAGCATGTAGTAGGTTGAGTTCAGTGTATCACTTCTCACCTCATGATTCTGAAGGGCTGGAAGTGGCAGAGGAGTGTTGCAGTGGGCACAGGTCACCAGCATGTCATAAGACTGAGTGTCTTTAAGAACTTGAGGTGATGTGGAAGGTTTGCTTTTTGTGGGAGAGTGAATACCAACCATCTTTTTGTTCTTTGGAGGTTTGAGCAAGGTTTTGGAGGTCAGTTGACGTTCCCTTTTTTTCCCTTTGGGAGAGATGTCTTTCCGTGCAGTTGCACTCACAGAGCAGGAAAAGGGAGCCAGAGAGGAAGAAGATGGTGGTGAGTCACTGACGGGTTTTGAAGTTGACTGGCCAGCAAGAACTTCAGTCAGATTATGGGTTGCACTGCAATTATTCTGCAGAAAGAAGGTGATACAATGAGGTGAACACTGCCATTACACCCAACTGTGTGTTATGCTGTGGTTTTCAATAGTGGTGAGTCATTGAAAGGGGTAGTGGAGAAAATGTCACAGTGATGCTGCAGCTGAATATGTGGTATCATTAAGTTATAATTTGAAGATCTGAGATACACTGCATTTTGTTATCTAATACACAGCTTTAAAAGAAATAATCTGACTGAAATTAAGAACAGAACCATTATCTTGTTCAGTTACAAATACACTTACCAGATGTTGGGAGTGCTGGTCATCTGGGAATGACCTATTACACCTCAGACAAATATTGTCACTGGCACCTTCAGAATGATAAAAGTGAGAAAAAAAAATACAGACATGAATCATCTAGACAGGCTGCTTACATCCACTCATAGTCACTGGTAACAGAGAAATCCATGAAATTAATTCCACTCGTCAAGAAGGAATTAGAGTTCTGACTTAATTTTGCTTTTGACTTTGGTCAAAATCAATCCAACATCCCTTCTCAAAAACATAAGGATATTTGCCCCTCCTGCACCCTGTTTTATGGCTCAGGATGGTTCAATCCTGCTTCAGCTGAGCTAATTCTAGGCCAGGACTTTGTATATCCCTGCTAATAAGGATTTTTCCCACAATAGTGTATTTTACCAACCACCAACTGGTTCCCATTCTTTTCTGGACCACTGTCAGGATTCATGAATATTTTGTTTTTACATATTCTATCCAATAGCTTAGGCCAATAAAGCTGCTCTCAACTTTAAGAAATTAATGGCTTTGAATATGAAGTAAGAGGGAATTCTAAATCAATTCTTCCCTGTGTGACAAGTGGAAAGAGGAAGCTCCACTTATTTTCCAATAGAAGGATTTTCTTTTCCAGATTGTAATGGTTGCACAACAGGAAATACACAAAGAGCTAGCAATCAGTAGAATCACTCTGGCTTTACAATAACCAGCATAATAGAAATAAATACTTAGCCCTTTCACTTTGACTGGTTAAACAACAGAATCCTTCAACCTGCATTACTGAGAACTGTAGAGATGGCAGGAAATTTTTCATTTACATTTAATAGAAATGGATCAGTCCATAACAATGAGAAATTTTACTCACCAGTGGGGTCAATAAATTTTGCATTAGTATATGCTTCCTTGGTTTCAAAGATCACATCCTTGCAATAGGACAGACCACTGTTCTGACAAGTATCTTTGTGTTTGTTCTGGTCTTTGTACATTACATATTTGTTACACTCCCAACACCGCTCTGTTCTGCTGGCACAGGTGTTCAGGTGTTCCTGCAGCTTGTTGAAGGGCATTTCCAATTCACAGATTTTGCATTTCATTGCTCGCTTGTGACATTCCTTGGTCTGTACATAAATAGAAGAAATTATTCCAAATTTTCTATCACTACCATTGGAAAACAATAAATGACTGTTTAAGAATGTCTTCCCTATGGAGTATCTACACAGTCAAAAGAAAGCATAGCTGTGTTAAGAGCTCATCTATCTGGGCTACCTTTAATTTAGGAAGGCAATACAAGAAAAGAAAATAGGAATCATGTGCTATGTCACTATAGGCTAGCAACACAGCACAAGTCCATCTTGAAAATTCCAGTATTTCACTTACCACCTCCAGGGCAAAACTACTGAGTCTTTTGTTCCTTGAAATGGTCAGTTTAAAGATAGCATAGACAGGTAATTCAGCTCTTTCATTGGCCTTTCACTTACGTATTAAGTTCTTATGTGAGCAGTGACTCTTGCTTTGTATAACCGGCTTTGGAAAAACAGATAATATGAGTGTGTGAGTAGAGCAGAAAGGCCTTTGAGCAGCTCTCAAAGAACAGCAGCCTGAGGTGCCAAGGATGATCAAGTAATATGTTATCACAGAACCATACAATCCTTAGAGTTGGAAGGGATGTCTGAAGGCCATCTAGAATAACTCCCCTGCAACGAACAGGGACATACACAGCTAGATCAGGTTGCCTAGGGCCTTATCCAGCCTTACCTTGAAAATCTCCAGGGATAGACTACCATCATGACTGGATGGACAACCATTATAGGGTATACTTAAATTCAAAGGAAAAAGGTAGGTCAATGTACTACCACTATTGAGAAGTTTGAGATTCTTCATGATCCATAACACTAGTCAGGGATTTACACATTTTTACTGTTGAATCCATCAGTGTGATTCTTGGTGGTTGGTTGAAGGTGTCAGCCTCAAGAGTGACAAGTGCTGCACTCTGTACTTACCTTGTGATGCTCCAGCTGGTATTGCTGAATACTTTGGCAACAAAAATTACATCTGACCTGCAAATGAAATACACAGCAGATCACTGGGAGCATAAGAGGACAGTTAGTGCTTTCATATGTTGTTAATACAACATATTTAAGCTGCTGATATATATTTATCTATATATTTATATTTATAAATATATTCATATTTATATTCATATATTTATAAATATATAAATAAATTGTATATTTATATATATTATACATTATAATATATATATACATATATTTTAAATATATTTAAAGTATATTTAAGAAGCTGCTGAAATGATCTCTTTGTCATTTTTATCCCAATCATCAAGAAGCTATTGGTGAATTATTTTTTGCTCTTCAAGCCTGAGCTATGTTTATGTGATTCTGAGGAAAACATGTCTTATGATTCTGCAGAAAGTTGTTGTTCTGTGCAAGGACCCAATTCTGAAAAGCCCCAGGTGAAATGCAAAGTCTGTGTTCGACTTTTTTTACAGAAGCTTAACTTGAAAGTGTAGGGCTGATATTCAGTTAGTCTAAAACTTATGAAGCGTATTAGTTTTCTAGAGATTTGCCATGAGAGCTACTCGTGTAGCTACACAAATAAAATCAGTAGAATTGCTAAAACAATGAAACTAGTGAAATGGAATTTAAAAATCATGCCTGGGTATTCACACTTCAATATAGTACCTCTAGATAGAGGATTCCTAATGTTATATTAAAAATGTTGTGGCCTCACAATACGTAAAGTTGATAAATTCACTCTGCTTGTTCAGTTTTGTTTGAAAAGGAGCACTGATTTAATTTTGTACAAGGTTTATATCATATCAGATATTGTCTGTCTTTCTCTGTTCAGATCTTTTAAATTCATGCTACAGCAGGCACTGTTTGGTGTTCTATGGTTGAAATAATGCTAGAGTAATAGCCAACAGAAGGCATCAACTTTGTACTGCATGCTCTGGCTAGTTCTCAAGCAACAGGCATGTGTCCATACCCGATCTGTAATTTGCTTTGCTGGGAGAGCTGAGATACTATTGTGTAAGCTGAATTCTCTTAACATGCCTGCGCAATAGTATCAAAAGATGCTTCAACCGCGACATGTCAGACCTTTTCAGATTTTCTGCTCAAACAAACAATTGTAGAAGTTCAAATGTAGTTAATAGAGGGCACTGTACCACGACTGTATTTCAAGGTTGGCAGAGCTTTATGTTGATTGCAAGAAGAAAATGGAGCATTTCTTACCTGCTTGTGTGCTTCTGTGTGATGGTCTTTCATATTTTTTCTGGCAACTGGTTCATCACATTCTGAACAGAGAGTGAGAAACCGCAAGCAGTGGGCCTCATGGAGGGAGAAATTGGCAACAGACACATCTCGTTTGCTACCAAGAACAGAATGGGAAAGAGAGAAGAGTAACAAACCAATGTGGTGGGTTGATCCTGGCCAGCAGCCAAGCACCCACATAGCTGCTTGCTCACCTCCCTGTACACATTGCAGTGAACCCTGGACTTTGTGGCAGGATGGCAGGACATACTGGTGCCTGACACATGACAGTCAGTGATGGTCATGGGAATATAGCAGCTAGAGGCAAACCCATACAACCTTCCTGGCCTACAAGATCAGGAAGGTTGCCTGAAAGGACATGCACACTTCCAGCTCTGCTGTTTAGAGAAGGTATCTGAGGCACAGTAGCTGATGTAATCTGAATTTTCTGCTTGGGCCCTTGTTCCAAGCTCTGACATCATGTCTGGACACAGTCTACCCAGTACATTTGCTGGTTTCTCATTGCAGATGGAAAGTCCAAGATGAGGCAACATAAATCAGCAACAGCTTTTCCCAAGCCCCAAGACAAAGCATAACAGCATAACAGCCGCCCAGGGCAGCCAAAGCAAAATAAGCCCAAGGAAGAGGAAAAAAAGTAAACTCCTGTAGTTTTCTTAGGGAAGATAAGTTGCCCTAACAAAATCAGCCCTAGACATCAGCAGGAGTTTGTCATGGTCAAGATGGATGAACAATTAAATGGATTTGCTATCAGAATGAGTTTTTAAGTAGTTACAAGGACATTTATCAGAAGTTTTAGACAAAGTTTATTCAAAACATCCCCTACGACCTTTTAGTATAAAATGTTTAGGCTCTCTTTGTGAAAGATTGTGCACTGGTTTTCCTTTGTGACCCAATAAAATTGAGGTTATCCTATTCTTCTACCTCACTGAGTTTTAAATCTCCTTAAATCTCTTTTTAAACACAGTGTTTCACAGTCTTCATTCACATAATATGCCCAGTGGCCAAACTACTAGTTGAGACACATCAGTTGATGCTATCTTCATGGCCTCTTCTAGCCTTGTACTTTAACCCCATTAAAGACGTCGTTTCACTTAATTACAAATGTAGCAACATAAGGGAGCATCAGTCATGAGGGAAAACTGAGACAACTGCAGTGTTTGGCATGGTCTGTGCACTGACTCCCCTGTCAGGTGCTGTAAAACTACCCACTATGATATTACGTAAAAAGAGAAATTGGGCCTTCTGTACTGCAGCATAGGAAGGACTACAGTGGAAACCCCTCCACAGGAAAGCAGCAAATAAGCAGCAAATTTGTAATGTGGAAATGAATTAAAAATCCTTCCTGTTTGCGACTTGGTAGCTAGCATACAACCCTCCTGCTCTCTGGCTCTTCCTCTTCTCCCCCCCTCTATTACAGGAGACACAGATAACATACGAAAAATCCTGGAAGTGTCTGCATACCCCCATGCTTTGGAGGAGTGAAATGGGAGAAAGGTCTCTTACCAATTTTTGCAGAATATTGTCCCTTCAGCCATAATTTTTCTTGTTATTCTGCTGGATATCTTTTCTTCTAAGAGCAGAGGAAAAAAAAAAGAAACTGAAAGCGTCTGTTGCAATAACTCCACTAACTCCAAACTGAACCAAAAAAAAAAAAAAAAAACTTTAAAGAAGGAACTGCAATAGTGTCATAGTGTCAGACAAGCATGAGTTTTTCACATGAGCTCCACATACAGATTAGTTCAGTGGTACTTATGAGGGACCTATTTCCTTCATTTCCAAATACATTTATTTGCAGTATGGGGTATATACAGCAGGCAGGGTCGCTGTCTGAAGCTAACTGATGCTTGGGAATGAAGGTGTTCTCCTGCCCTGCTGCAGGGGGTGGGTGACACCAGCTGGCCTCTACCCCACATTGCCCACGCTCCTCTGCCCTCTCCTGCCCACTGCAGGTGTCCACCAGGGGCACAGAATTCCCTGAGGAGGAAGGTGGGAAGCTGCCCACCCACCCCTTGTGTCTTGGGGGTCCAAGTGGCAGTGGTATCCTCTCTTCACCAGAGCTTCACAGAGAGGCCTCTGGGTCCAGACGACTTCCATAACTCCTTCCTGCCCAGTGCAAACAGGGCCACAGGGCAGCATCTTCTCTCTGTGCCTGGAGTGGCAATAACCACAGGCAGCTCTGGGCCCCAGCACCCCATATCACTCTGTAGCTGTGCTGGCAGCAGCACAGGTGTAGCATCAGCACCTGCTTGCAGGGATTGTGGCAGTCCACCTGTGAACTCACCCCAGTAATATTTTGCTGATAACTATGACATCACAGCTTACAAGGTTGTAGTCTGGACGGTTGCCAGCAGAGAGGGATAGGCAGCACTACAATACAAACCCTAGGGCACTGCAGGTAGGGGGCAGCCCCTGGCTGGCAGGGCTGCCCTGCGGGTGGTGGGCTCTACCTGCAGGTGTCCCTGGGTCCCTGGGTTCCATGCTTTGTCACAGTCTGGCTGATGTCACCATGGCCACTGTTTTCTCAGCATGTTTTGGTCAAAGAGCTACAGGGCCTTTGCTGTATGGTTGGTTTGCATCAAGCAAGGAGGGCTGGGGCATGCTGTGCCCCCCTTCCACCTCTGGAGCAGTTTTACTAGCATCCAGCCTTACAAACTCATTTTGAGCCCCTGGGGCTTGTCCAGCCAAGTCAGAGCTGTGCTCGTGTCACAAACAATTACTGCCAGCTGGTGGAGAGAAAATATTTGCCCACCAACACCCCAGGCAGAAGCCCAGCATTGGGCTGACAGCCCCACCTCACCAAACCTTTGCAGCAGGGCTGCTCGGCTCTGCCCTTATAGGCTCCCAGGCCCTAGTGTTTCCCCAGTTATTCCTGGACCGCTCCAGTATTTCAGTACATGAAACCTCCAGCCTGTGCTAACTGGCTTTACATTTTCTCCCTATTCTGCCATGGCTGGGACTGTCTGCTGGCATGAAGAGGCCACAGGAGCAGCAAGTCCTGCCCATCAGTTGGTCTCAGCTGGGGGCTCATGAAGGTGTACAGTTTTACAGGGATCTTATAAAGGAATGTAATTTGGAGAGAAACAGAATTTCCTATCTTCATTTCAATACCAGTACTCATCTCCAGGATCTCATGATGAAGGCCTAGCATTTCATGTACTTGTTATTGCAACTGATACCTCACAGAAGCATGATATAAGGAGCTCTTCCCTGATGCTATAAATCCTACCAGGTATAGAACTGTAGGTACAGGAGATGCAGAAAATACAAATTGACCTTCTCTATCTGTAAAACAGGGCAATAATATTAACACTTCTATTTTGCAAAGGTGTTGGGAAGAATCATTCACTAGTGTTTGTATAATGTACTGTAATGGTGCATACAACAGATGTCCCATATGTTAGTCAGAAATTGGCCTGGTTCAGTTCCCATACCAAAAAACACTCTCTGACCCCATTTCTCTCTGGGAAAAAAAAAAAAAAAAAAAGGAGGGTGGGGGTGGGGAAGGGGGAAGAAAAGAAAAAGGTAATCAATTAAGGCATGTAAGCCATTATCTAGATCTGGGAATAATGAACATTTGTATGAATTCTGAGATACAAATTATGTAATGAAGCAGAGAGAAGAGTCTTTTGAACAAATATGTTAATGAGATGGCAGCTAAGGGAGAGGTTATAGGATTGCCAATTCCAAATCAAAGATTTTATGTCATTTTCTTTTCTTTTTTTTACCCTTTTTTGTAGTCATTAGTCTACACTACTTTTTATGTGGTGCACATTTTAATGTGCTTTAGGGCTTCTTGCAAACTATATGAGAAATACCAATTCTAGGTCAAGAATGCCTGATCAGCAACACACACTGACTGAGAAAGCCCCACTGACTCAATATTCATAATGAGGGCTTTTATGTAGAGAGTTGTTGGGCACAGGGTTTGTACTGAAAGAACTGTTCGTTCAGAGTCTGAAAAGCTTTTCTTGGAAAAATATCAGATGCTCCACTGGGAACTTAGTTGAAAGATACTCCTAAAGCAACAGAATGGACTGTCAGTGGCTGTGAAAGTACTGACTGGAGGAGAAGCAGAAAGTAAGGAAGCAGTGATGTTTGCTGAATGCTGGAAATAACTCTTTCAATTTAAATTCTATGTAAACTTACAGTGCATAACATTATTGTACAAGACCTCTTCTAGGCATCATTTTAATGCAAGCTTCACATAGAGGTAAGTTCTGCTCTAGGTGTTTTTTAAAATGAGATTTTCAAAAGCCTCTGTAGAAGACTGATGTTTTTCTGCTGCCCTACAATGCCTTAAAGTCAGCTGGTTTAATTTTTGTTTCTCAGTGCCAAGTATTAGAGGTCTTACAGTCCTCATTTAATATAATTTTGTTAAACTTTTGTACCTCTGTGTGTTGCACTGAGCTGCAACACTGAAATAACTTAAAAATGAAACTGTGAAGAGTTTTTGTCTTGAGAGGAATTGCAGCTATCTAGATCAAATAGATTTCTTTTTAAACAAGCAAACTGTACTTGTATACTTGGGCAGCATCTGAACTAAAGGCAGAAAATACATTTATCTGTAATTCAATGTATCGCCTGCTGCCTGTAAAACTTCCTTGCCACAAACCGTTCATATCCAGCAATAATGAGAATAATTGGTATGAATGGCATGTAGTGATAAGAAAAATCAGAAAAGTAGCTTCTATACTAAATTTATATTTTTCATTTTTCCTACCTGGATGGTTGATCCTGGAATTCCTGCTTCCCAAGAAGATTTGACATATAGTCCCTTTCTACTAACCCAAACAATGCAGGCCAGTGTTTGTTAATGAGCCTCCAGCAGTGTCCCACTTCTGAGTGAAACTCTTTACAGTGACTCACATTGTATGTAAATGCCATTTCTGGTATTTATAATACAAAAAGGAAGATCACAAGGCTCTGCATGTTGTTGACAGTGTTGCTAAGCTCATCTATGAATCTGCTGTCTCTAAAGCAGCTGACTGTTTCTGCCTCTGTTACTATTCCCACTCAAGCTATAACCGGCCCAGTCTCTCGAGCTGGCTCTAGAGCTCACTGAACACTTCACTGAACATATTCAGCTCACTAACTCAGCAGAAAACTCTGCTTTTTTTGTTGGGTTCATTTTGTGCCACATCAATCAATTGAGAGAAGACTCCAATGAGTCCCAGTACAACTGGCTAAAAAACTGCAGGTTGTGCCATCAGGTGAGCTTGGCCAGTTGCTGGAAATGATCGGCCATAAATTTGGATTTTCTGAACTCAATTTATCCCTCTGTTTCTCCTTCCAAAGGTACCCCCTTCTGCTAAACATTCAGTATATGAACAGCAGAAGATACTAAATCATATTTACACTGGTCTGTCAGACAAAGTGAACTCTATTACTAAACCACTAGAGTTAACTCCTTCCATTTTCTCATTCAAGTGCTTTTCTTTGTTGACTAGGGAGTATTTTTCACTGGAGACTGGACACAGGAATGCAGGTTTTGGCTGATTCCTCACTTTCTGCTAGTCTCTGTGCTGGCGTGAAGTTTCTCCTCTGTTGGTAAGTAACCCAGGGGGATTGCTGCTAAAAGTTCGAATATTTGGAATTTGTACAGATCCAGTTGGCTACTATTTTCCTTAATGAACACTCATTGCTTTTACAAACAGAACAGTAACACTGGAGTGTCTTGCTTTGAACTTCAATCACTCAAGATCCTCTACTCAACAGAGGACAAACAGCGCACTCTATAGTCGGAGCTCCCCCATTGCTTGCTGTAGAATGAAATTCTTTATTTCTGAGAGTAATTGCTTGGTATGACTGTACAGAGTCCACAGGATCAAATTGTCATCTTTGCTGCCTTCCATTTCAGGTGGCTTTTGTCATTACAGAAGAATTCTTTGTCTGGGGCCCAGTCCCTCCCTCCTCCACTCCAATCATTTCTTCCTGCCATGTCAGCAGTGTTTGCCATCCTCTCAGTAGTGCTGTCACTTCTGAATTTGTATAGGCTAAACTAACCCTAACCCTAATCACTGGACCGACACAGCTTAAAAATAACTTTTTTGGTTAACCTTTCTGGGATATTTTTAACCCAGATCATGGACACAAAATCTCTCATAAAATAATAGGCAGTGAAACAACCACGCATGCCTGCACAGACCTTTGTTTTAGGGAGATCCACACTGCAGGATTAACTCTGCATTTCCCCAGGGGAGCTCTGTTCCCTCGCCACTGTGTAAATGGCTCTCCCTTGCCATCACCTTGTGCATCCAGCACCTGGAGAAGTCTGGGCCAGCATTTGGTCCTGCAGTAACATGCAGTAGGAGAATCAGTGGTCGCTGGCAGCTAAAAAGCAGGCACTACGAACAGAGAGATTTTCCTGAACGTTCTCCCAGTTGGGGCGATAATTTGGAACACGGCTATCGAGCTGCTTTCCTTGTTCGCTGAGAGGAATGGAGAGAGGGGAAAGCCCCACTTTGTGGACGGGACCCCATGGGGACCGAGCCGGTGGATTCGACCTCGCTCCGGGTCCCGCCGAGATCTCCCAGCTGTCGGACGGGATCTGCGGACGCCTGGTCCGCGCCCTCAGGGCTGCCTGTGGGAGGGAGGAACCGCAGGGCCGCTTGACCTCACTCTGCGGAGCGGGCGCGGGGCAGGGTGGCCGGGCTGGCCCCCGACGGCATCTCCCCGCCCGCTACTTCGCTCGTGGGCCGCGTCCGCGCCGCTCTGCGCAAGCCCGGCCCTGTCCGCGCGCGGGCGGACCCGGTGTCCCGTCGGGGCGCGGGCGGGTCGCGTCGCCCCCCGCCATGTCCCTCCCGCCGCGGCCCCGCCGCCCACTACTTAAAGCGGCGGGAAGCGGGTGCCGTGCTGCTCGCGCCCCGTCCGCGTCTCTCCACAGAAGATGGCCTCGACGTGCCCACGGCCCCTGCTGAGGTTCCGGTCCTTCGCCATCCTCTTGCTCGCACCGCTGCTGCTGCTGCCGCTGCCGATCGCTGTGCCCACGCGGGTAAGCGCCTGCGGATTCCGAGCGGGGACTCGCCGCCCCAGCGGAACCCAGCCACTCTCCGCCCCCGGGGCCGAGCCCCCGGCTGCCCCTGACCCAGCGCGGCGGGCAGGCGCGGTTCGGGTTCGTGTGGGATCCCCCAGAGCGGACGATCGCTGTGTGAAGCGCTGTCTGTTCGGTCCCTGGCGCTGTATCTCCTTCGGTCCCTGTGTAAAGCGCTGCCTGCTGCGTCCCTGGCGCTGTATCTCCTCTGCCACCTGGCACCCTGTCCCAGAGGAGTTTCTTCTCAGCCCGATTAGCCTCTCAGTCCTGGGGCTCAGGGATGTACTCTATTGCTTCTGCTCCTAATGATCTTCAAATGGTGCTGGTGCTGGGCAGTGGAGCTCACATAAGGAGCCCAGAACAGGAGCCCCATGCCCATCTGGTCATCAAAGGAATATTCCATGCCAGAGCCTGGGCTCTCACTGGGTACAATTCTTTTTGACCCAGAGATAAATATATATATAGTTGGCTTGGATGTGTAGAACTGCACTCCAGGTTATGTAGGAACAGCTGTCAGTGGGCAGTTAGGGGGCTGAAAGGGGAGACTTCTGGGCTCTCTAAGCCTGCTGCTGAGACACCGAGATGCTTTTAAGAGCGCTCCTGAGTGCCATTCTTCATCCAGTGAAGCCCTAGGAAGCCATGCACTATGTGTTATGCAGTGATTATAAAATGGGTTTGAATGTAGCGTACTTCACATCCATCTTCCTCTGGTGATGGGGGTGTCATAGCTCCTTTGCTTTCAGCGCAGTTGCACCAGCATGAAGCTGGAATGAGCTAACAAGAGTTTTATCTTTAAAACCTTGTAGCATTCTTGGGAAAATGTGAAACCTCTGTTTACAGTATTTTCACCTACTAGGGCGTTAGCTATTCTAGGGCTAAATGCAGTCTTTCTTCTAAGTGTAATGATCCATATATTTTAAACTACAGGAGGAGCATTATGCAGGTGTATTTTAAACCTGTTTACAAACAGATGAACAAAAAAACCTTTTGGCTTACCTGTCTAATAACAACCTCGCTCTTCACTTGAATGCTGGTGCCTTGAGGAAAGGAATTTCTGGCTGTTTGGCACTGTTGTGATCAATACTAGGACAGTTTCCTGGAAAAAAATAAAAGAAAAAAGAGAGAGAAAAAAAAAAAGAATATATCTACAGTTTCCCAGTAATTGTAGGAATATTGTGTCATCAGTCTTATCTGGGAAATTACAATATTACACAATGGGAGAGTACCATTTCCATCAGTAGCTGCTTTTCAGCTCTCAGTGAGAAGACTAGTCGTAGTGATTGCTCTGGGTTGTCCAGACACACCAAGGAAATATTTTGTCACTATTCCCATAAATCATAGACGTATATAGATGCGGATACAGCTACTTATTTAATCTCAGAACTTTGGCTGTTCAAAGTAGCTGTAGATGTTTGAGTTAATTTATAAACATGGCTGTATTTTTGAACTTCATGTAAATTATTTACTCTCCACTATACAAAGCCAGCTTTTTCTGTATTGTTTTATTTAAAGTAATATTCTCCTAGAGTAGTTTGCGTGTCTTTCATCTTATCAAATAAATTAACTACAGTATCTTCTTGCACTTAGTTACTGTTGTACAGCTTAAATTCAATCATAAGCTCACCTCACATTTATCAAGGAAAGAAATTAAAATAGGATCTGTCTGATATCTTCTAGTCTTTAATGAATCATTTCTTTCCAAACTTGTCCTGCAATTAATCTCCTGAGAAAAAAATTACTTACAAGGACTGTTTTCTATTTCTTCAACTCCTCTCAGTTTATAAATACAACCTTACAGCAGTTTTTAAATATCACTGTAACACCATTAATTTTTGCAATAAAGTCCTATTTGTGCATTAGAATCAGACCCTATAAACAGATACCCTAAATATGAACAAACTATGAGCAGAATGCTTTGACTAAAGCTTTAAAACATTGTTTACTGTAGCTAATGAATGCTTGCTTCCCCTAACAATTTTGAAAGTACAAACCAAGGAAGCCTAGGTTAGAGAAATGTGTGACCAATGGTATAAAGAGTCATGTTAGAACAGGGGATGAGGGAATCCTCTTATTAGATAACTTATTAGATAATTAGATCCCTTATTAGATAAACACAGTATGATTTGGGAAAGCAAGTTAATATCTCATATGTCCTTAGCTGCTCAAAAAAAAAAAAAAAAAAAAAAGTTAAGAATTCTAAATGGTGAGAGTTATAATTCTAGATTGTTCAGTGATACAGTTTCTGGGTTCAAGTGTATTACTAAGACACACTTCAAATATATCTCAATGTCAATCAGTCTTCTCACCTATACCAGGAAATACTCATCTATAAGCATCCATTTAAAAACAGATTACTAAAAATAGAAATGCCCAAATCTTAAACACCGTTAGAAATTCTTGGCACCTTGGTGTGAAATTTGCTTACCTCAACTGCCAAGAGGTAATTGCACACTGCAAACTGCACTTACCTAGCTGTGGAAGGTTTGTTTTTTTTTCATGCCCTACATTTTATGTAAAGGCACTAGAAAACACACAATGGTCAAAAAGACTTTTTATGCAACTGAGTTCTGATCAAGACTTAAAATGTACAAGTTTAAATCCTTCTGTCCTTGTTATCTATTTCTGTGTAACTAGTTAAGCTACAGACAATTGAATGTTTGGTTCCCCTTAGAAGAGATAGCAGTGTGTTTCTTATCTGTAAGAATAATTTTCTATGCTTATATGTCTTCCATTATATTGCAGGAAGCCAAATGTGCATATATCATCATCATCATGGCTGTGTATTGGTGCACCGAAGTTATCCCACTGGCTGTTACTTCCCTAATGCCAGTTGTATTTTTCCCTCTGCTTGGAGTTCAGAGCTCTAAATCAGTAAGGAACAGTTCTTACTTCATCCATATCTGATAAAAGGATATCCATTGCTCTGATTCCTCACTGGTAGGAAAGCACTCCATTTCTGGTGCTGTTTTTGAACATGTTGAGCAGGCTTCTGGTATGGGAAGATTCTGAACCAAATATGTATTTTCCCAAAATATTAAGGATGTGGGGCTTGGGGTGGTAGAGGGAAATGTCCTCTGGGCATAGATCCTGATGGAAAACATCCCAATAGTGCCAGGAGTTTGTATGTTCAGAACCCACCCAATTAGAGAGCACTGCTAACATCTTCTGGGAGATTTCAGAATGCATGAGGCAAACTTCCTCTGGCAGGGTAGACAGTACAATGCCAGCAAGTACACTGTGTCCCCTCTGAAGCTCATGCTGCTAAAGGATAATTGGCTGTTTGTGCTAGTGGAAGAGTAGTGCTTTAGCCCGAGCGAGAGACACTGCATTTAGGTACTGTAGCCCAGGTTTATTATTGGCCAGCAATAGTTAGGATGGGTGAGGTTGTTAGAAGTTCTGGGAAATCTATTTTGGAATTTGGCATTTCTGGTACCTACATGATACTTTGAGCCTCTATCAATCTTTTTTCAAGAATCAAGAGTTCCGGAATCTGGAGGCAGTTCTAAGGCTGCCACTGCTCTTTCTGAATGTTGGGGTGAGGCCTGGTGCACTAAATGGCATTGAGAGGAAGGCAGGAAATACTAGTGAAAATAGCAAGAGGCAAGATTTGGTCCCCTGATCTATCTTCTTTGTCTTACAGGTGTGTTTGCAGTATCTAAATGACACAAATATGCTCTTTGTTGGAGGGCTGATAGTTGCAATTTCTGTTGAACGGTGGAATCTTCACAAAAGGATTGCGCTGAGAGTCCTGCTGATACTTGGGGTGAAGCCTGCACTGTAAGAACATTACATTAGCTCTTCTTTACCTGTGTCAGTTTAGCAGAGACCTAGGTATACTGTTCAAGAGTCAGCATAGGAGGGAAGTTCCAAGAAGCTCTTTTGCTGCACTTGTACAGAGTTTCCAGAGGTGAAGTCTTTTGCAGGAACGGTTAATTTGCCCTTTATCCAAAAACATAATAATGGTAGGGTGCCTGTGACTGCTGACTTGAATGGCATGAAAATACTTTCATTTTTATGTCAGCTCCAATCTCTATAGTTTCTCACATTTCCTACTGGATCCATGGTTTGATTCTTGGATAAGATTATTGAGTGGAATTCAGTTTTCAAAACACAAGCATTCACTTCTGATTCAAATAGCTAGACTGTCTGCATATCATCAAAAAGGAAAAGACTTGTCTATAATAGGGCAGATGATTCGTGCACGAGAACTTCTTATCAACTGCAAAGCAGTAAGAATCTGAGTGGAATCCAAATACCTGTTTGTTCCTGTCTGAAGACAGTGAGATAAATCTTTCTCTTCCTTCTTGTTTTAGGCTGAATTTCTGTACAACCACAAAGCTATGGTTTCATCTTTATTGTTGCTACCCCGCTGATCTATTATTGTATGTGCTGGCATTCACAGTTCCTATGAAATCCTTTTATCATGACCTGAAGTCATCAGTGAGGCAGGATCACCACCAACATCTGTGTGAATGGAGACATGGTCCTCACCTAAAAGCCATGTGCTCCTGTCATGCTTAAGTGGTGCCAGTTACACAGCCAGAAGTGTTGCAAAGGTGGTGGTGAAGAGCATCCACTATCCATTAGTTTGCATCTACAGATAAAGCCAAGTTTACCAGATGCAAAAGCGGTTTTCAGTCACAATGACAATAGGCAGGGAAGAAACACAGTTTTATAGTTCACTTCTACAAAGCTGCCATTTCATTTTATTTTAATCTGGATAAATTCTGGATTCTTGCTACTGGGAACAAGGTGGTGCGGACTTAATCATGCACAGATCAAGGAGCTAAATGCCTTTCTTGGATTCCCTCAATGAAGATGGCAGACCTAGCAGGGAATCTGTCTCTGCTTTGTATTGTCAGAGACAACACACATCCTTGTCTAGACTCTGCTCTCTAAATTACAGTGACTACAAAGCCTAGCAATGTCTGTTTTTCCCTCCTTTCTCCTCTGCTTGTTTCTCTCTTTTCAGCCTCATGCTGGGGTTTATGATAGTCACTGCCTTCCTGTCCATGTGGATAAGTAACACAGCGACCACTGCTATGATGGTTCCCATTGTTCAGGCTGTCCTGGATCAAATGGACAACACAGAGAATGATGTGACCATGATGGAACAAGCAGCTGGCCAAACAAATACAGTGATTGAGCTGGAGGAAAAGAATGCATCAGATTCCACTCCAGTGCAGGGTAAGGGCCTGCTAAAGGAATGAGTTGATTCCACTGAATCAACTGTTAGACTCAGAGCTCACATATTGAGTTTCTCCAATTTCACTGCTCTGTTGTGCGAGTACAGAGAGCTATATTATTAAATACTATTAAAAATCAATCTGTAATGCCTTTCTCTTTCAGAGAAGGAAAAAATGTCTTGGTGATTTTCATGGATGTGATTTCATGGAATTAGTAGTTTGATCAGCCATGATTCCCTGTGAGACTGTGTACAAGAATGAGTTCAAAGATTGGTAGTGGATACCATGTCCCACACTTCAAACCTTCTGCCTGGGACAGAAGGATTATATGTCTGTGGAAGACGCAGTGTATGAGGCAGTTCACATGTGCCAGTCATTGCCCTGTTATGATGCTGACTCAATTGCCATATTTGTTTGGACTTTGGAAGCATAGCTGAGATACAACAGCAATCTCTGCTTTTTGGTTGTGTGATATCTTGCCTCACTAGTGAAGGGAGAATGCACAATTGTGCAAAGCTCAGGCACAATTGCATGTGTTTATGTAACTCATGCAAGCTGAAGAGAATACTAATAGGTCAGAGAGTGCCCTTCAGGCTTTCTCATTGGTAGCTTCCAAACAGTTGTATTAACATAATTTTTTAAGTTAGCCTATGCTGTTTTTAGTGTTTATTTTTGAGTTTCAAAAACTTCTGCACTTAAACTAGAGTTAATAATTTTGCTGGATTTCTGTACACTTAGAAGGAACTACTTGGCTTTGATACTTAATTTATCTTGAACATGCAATGAAAGCAACAAATTTGAGTGAAGAATACCCTTGGCTATTGTTAAATTGTTTGTAATTGCTATACAATTACACTTGATACGTTGTCTCACTCAGTCCAGTCAGATTTAAGGATTAAATTGTTAATCTCAGAGCAGAACGGGCACAGCAGCAAAATTTCACACTGATCTAAACAGTTTGTGCCAGGCCAGAATTATGTTTGGGGTGCTTTTGGTTTTTGGGGTTTTGTTTGGTTTGGTTTGTTTTTGTTTTTTCGTTTGGTTGGCCGGTTGGTTGGTTTTTGGTTTCTTTTTTTTGTTTGTTTGTTTGTTTTTTCTGTCATATTTGCAGCTGCTAAAACTTCTTGAATTCTTTCTGTGGTATTGAGAGGATTCTCATGACTACAGTTTCTGGGTGATGGTAAGCCTGTCTGTGAAATAGGAAATTGCTGCTTAGAAACTGTGGCACCAAGATGGGCAACAGCATCCTTGGATCACGTAGAACCAGATTATCAACCTTTCTCCTCAGCACCTCATGAACATAATTCTGAAATATTTGGGGAATTATTCTGTAGGGTTTTAAAATTAAAATAATTGGCATGCACAAACTGGGAGAACTGAGTCTGCAGGCCCTGACCTGAACTTTACACCTTCCTAACTGTACCTGAGGCAAGTTATGTTCTTTGTATTTAGTCATAAGCAATGGACAAGTTCCTGATGGCACCAGATCTTCTGAGGAAAAGAAAATGAAGAAAAGTATATGTAAGGGAATGACACTGTGTGTGTGCTATGCTGCCAGCATTGGAGGAACTGCAACACTGACTGGAACAGGGCCAAACATGGTGTTGAAAGGCCAGATGAATCAGTAAGTCATTCTTGCTATTTCTTTACTTTTACTGCTACAGTTTTGTGACCAACACATAAAAGTCATTGAGGCCATTTCAGTTTTTAAACTATTCAGTAACCAGCTGATGAACTGAAAATGAGAAATGTGTGTAAAGTGACGGGTCTTATTGTTCTGCTCCAGCACTGTTTAGGTAGCTGTGTGATGGTACGATAGATCTGAGAAGCTTAGAAATACTTGTTGGTAATTGACAGCTGGCTGAATATGAGATACTGGTTCTTCTGCCTCCTCTTTTTCAAGTAAAATGCAGCACATGAACAGAGCAACTGCAGTGGGGATCTTGAAAAGAATGTATGATTAAGTCTTCTCATAAACACACTGAAAAGTGGTAAAAATAACTTAGCTGCTGTTGTATTATTATTTCTTCTCCCTGTGGCTATGTAAACTATATAGATACTGTTTTAAAAGAAAGGAGCTATCCACAAAATAATCTTTTCTAAGATGGGAACTGTTGAGTCACAGCCTGAGCCACTGATGGAGCCCCTGGGGAAAGGATCCAGTCAGCCCTGGGAGCACAGGGGGAGCAAGGCAATTCACCTGTATGATAGGAAGGGGTGGAGCTTGGCTGCACCTCTCTTAGACCTCATTTGAGGGCTGGCTGTCAGTGGGAAAGGGTCTCTTTTTGGAGTTCTCTCCTTGGTGAATCTTTCCCTTGTGAACCTAGACTCTTCTGATATGGGTAAGCAATCTTCTTTCTTTCTTTTATAGAACTTTTCTATTGTGCTGGTCCTTCTGTCATCATGCCTTTGTTGTAACACCTTTCCCATTGTATTGATGTATCCAATTGCTGCAGGAATTTATTTAGATGCAACCTTCTCTGCAGTGAAAATTCTGTAGACCCTCAATGGTTGTTCAACGTTCCATCTTTCTACTGGAGTACTTAAACTGGAGCAACTACATTATCCATTGGTTTTATCACCTAGTTAAAAATTTGCTACTGCTATTTCTTCTCCAGTGGTGGATGCAGGGAAGAACTGAAAGTTGTTCATGAAACTCTGGCTTCAGTCTTTTGAGCCAAGTAGCGACTTTGTCTTCTACTGAAATGAGCAGAAGTGCACTATTAATTTCAAAAGAAATTTCTTGTTTTCCTATTACAGTTATGAAGGGGGAGGAAAAAAACATCACATCATGGAATAAATGAGCAGATGTAGAGATCTTTCAGCAGTGCTTGTCTTAGTATGACCTAAAATGTCAGCATGAGCGCCTGTCTGCTTTAAAGTAGAATGTAGAGAAAATTATCACAGTATCATTTAATTTCTATTCTGAAATCTAGAGCTGCCTTTCTATTCAGTTAGGCAGTGAGTATTGCCTATGATTACTAGTAATGGTTGTCCCAAATGTACATGTTTAATTGTCACCACAGCATAGTGAAGTGAATGCAGATTACTGAATGTTTTGACATTAATACAGAAAACATTTTTCTTTTCAGATTATACCCCAACAATAATGATGTTGTGAATTTTGCTTCCTGGTTTGGATTTGCCTTTCCAAACATGATTCTGATGTTGGTATTAGCATGGCTTTGGCTTCAGTGCTCTTTCATGGGATTCAAGTAAGCATTTAACTACTTCATATCATTTAAACCATTCAGCTAATGCAGATCAGGTCACTTGCAAGTTTCTAGATAAAACAAAAGCACTGGCAATTTATTCATTCTGTAACTGGGAGTAGTTGCATTTTACAGCAGCTTTTGAAGTTTGGAAACCTTTTATGTTTGGGGAGAGTCACACTAGGTAAAAGTGTAAGACGTTCTTAATATTCAGGCAGAATTGCCTTTTTCAATTTAAAATCTGAGAATTTCAGAGCATGAAGAGCATGTCTATATTTTGCTGCCCTTGATTCAACAGAGTTTTTCATACTAGGTTGCACCAAATTGGACAGACTTATGGACTCCATTTTTCTGTGAAAATTGGCATGTGCATATGAAATACTTTGACACTGCTATCATTTATCTGTTCCTGCCCTCTGCTTTAGTCTGTGCCTGTGCCTGGAGAAGGGACAGCTTCATTGTGGAAGGCATGGTAAATTCCTCTAGTGTGTTAATGCTTACAGTGTTTTCTTCTCCCTTTTCTTAAAGCTTTAAAAAAAGCTGGGGATGTGGGACAGTGAGAACTGCTAAAGAAAAAGCTGCATACAACGTGCTGAAAGCAGAAATGAAGAAATTAGGCCCTATCTCTTATGCTGAATTCAATGTCCTCGTAATGTTTGCTTTGCTGGTTGTCTTGTGGTTTTCCAGACACCCAGGTTTTGTAAAAGGCTGGGCTAGCAGGCTCTTTCCAGAAGGAGAAAAGTAAGTTTTGAGGTTTTTTCATCCTATACTCCCCTGGATGGGAATCAGATTCCCCTTCTCTTACATTCTGTTTTGACTAGGGGGTCATTCATTCCAACTATATTTGAATTTGAGTTTGTTGGGCTGGATTCTCTCTCATGCATGACATCTACAAACTGTTTGACAGTTTGTATTGCAATGAAGGCTGAAGACTGGGACATGGGGCAGGCTGAGCTTTCTAAAGGAAGATAAAATTCTGCAGTGCTTATCTCTGTCATGCAGAAGTACGTCAGTGTTTTCTTTGCATGTTTTACAATTAGCTGTGGTGTTTAAGCATTTGGTTCTATCATCTCTAAAAAATAGCATGTATAGAAACCAATGGGAAATTAATTCTTCGCTTTCAATAGCTTCTTCACCTGATCTTATGTAATGTGACATATTAAGAACATAAAACTTGTGATAGGAAGATCTTTCAGGTAATTTTCTTGCAAATCACTGGAATACAGTCTTTGAGTCTTGGCTTCTTCCCAGAGAGGTAACCCTGCCTACAGAAGCATTTTCTTATGTGATTTTCATTTATGATGTTTGTGCTGTGGCAGGTCTAAGATACCTGAGTCATGAACTAGCAATCCGTTTTGCTA
Source organism: Chrysolophus pictus (assembly GCA_037305975.1). NCBI lineage: Eukaryota > Metazoa > Chordata > Aves > Galliformes > Phasianidae > Chrysolophus > Chrysolophus pictus. Next base: position 10,013,435 of record CM074594.1, read on the forward strand.
ATATATAGACCCCAAACAGAAAGACAAGGAACACTGATTGCAATGCTGGAAGGCAGCCATTTTCTGGAAGACAGATGTCTTATTTTCTAAGCTATCTTCTCTTTTCTCCTTTAGATATATCACTGATTCTGCTCCTGCTGTGTTTATTGCCCTGCTACTGTTTATCCTTCCTGCTAATAAACCCAAATTCATAGGCTGGAATTCAAGCACATCTGACACTGAACAGACTGAAGAAGGTATTTAAAAGAGGCATTGTAACGTTGTGAAAGTTACTCCATACCAGCTAACATGGTAGAAACATACTCCTGATTTGCATGCATTTCTTCAGGGTACATCATTTCACAAACATCCTTGCGCAGGGCTGCGGCAAGCTCCCGGCTTGTATGCGTTATCCTTACTCTTACATGTGCAGGTTTCTCAGTAACATAGCTCTGCCTGCTGGACCTTTCCCTTGTATCTTAAAGAACTGGAGACAAAATGGCTTCACTCTCCTGAAATATATTCTGCTTTTCATTTCTCACTTCAGATATTAAAAAGCCATTTTTATCAGCCCCGCTGCTAGACTGGAATGTGGTTCAGAGGAAGATGCCCTGGAGCATTGTGCTGCTGCTGGGAGGAGGTTTTGCCTTGGCTGATGCAAGCGCAGTATGTTCTGATATTTATTTTTCTCTAACTCAGAGGTGGACTTGCTTGGTTTGTTTTCCTGTCCTGTATTACTGGGCATGCACCCAAAGGCAAACTCAGTAGAAATGTTTGCATTTGGAGGTAGATACAAATTAGCAAAAATTAAGAGGAAAGGTGAATATTTCTGCCTCTTTTTCAGGAACTTGCATGCACTGATCAAGTTTGTGTGATTTATCTGAGCCCTGGATGTATTAGGATCTTCACTGGCTGCAGAGATAAGAAGAGCAGCCTTTCTTATTTGTATTGTCATCCTGATCCCATCCCTGACTAGAAAAAATAGAAGCATAAGTAACGTTTGTAAGATTTCCAGAACCATTTGAGGTTTGTTTAAAGGACATAAATCTTCAGATTTAAACCAAACTATTTCTGAACATGTCAGGAAGAAAATGATTGTGAGTAGATATTTACAAAAAAATCACATACAGTGGGATTTCTTGAATCTATTGTGAGTGGCTGTTGCCAGGCAATGTGCTGTGCTCCATAAGCCCACTGTTTGATCCCGTGTTCATAAATTCACAGAAAACGCAGCTGATTTCCACAAACAGGAAAGGATCTTGAGGCAAACTATGCTTTTTGATGCATCTTAGTACAATGAAGTAAAGTCATAGCCTTAGATATCAAGAGTGTCATGCTTTGGGGAAGTTTGTATTCAGATCTAAGTTTTGTGCCTAGACAGTTTTTAAACAATGGGGTAAATTAAAGCTCTGGTCTGTTACATTCATTCACATTCACCATATGTACATTATTAAAGCTCTGGAATATTGCAAGCTATCTACTCAAAGGCTCTGTAAGCTCTTTGAATCAATTGCTGTATTTTCATAACATAGAATACTCACACAGCATTGTTATCTTCAGAAACATTAAAAATGCATTGTAGGAACCTTGCGAGTGATTCATTAAGTATTTGCAGTAGTCTCAGCAATAATTATTTCTGCTTAGTAAAAAACCAAAAACAAACAAAAAAAAACCATGAACAAGTATTTTGGCTCTAGGAAAATCAGGGAAGTGTGGCTGAGTGTTATGTTCAGTTGGCAAGGAATTCCTTTTTGTGTTTGTGACAGATTATTGAGGGGCAGTTATATAATTTGGGAGCCACTTAGCATTATTTGTTAGGAACACTACACATAATGAGTTTTCTGCTCCTGAGCCAGGGAGTCTAAACCTCACTGAAAAAGATACTTTTTTTCTTATCAGAACTCTGGACTCTCAACTTGGCTGGGTCATCAGATGACTCCATTAGGATCTATTCCACCCTGGTCCATTGCAACAGTACTTTCCCTTATTATAGCAGTCTTCACCGAATGCACCAGTAATGTTGCCACAGCCACTCTCTTCCTACCTGTCTTTTCATCCATGGTAAGATTGCTTCCATCTTGTTATGCTATCAACTGACAGATCAGGAGTAAACCGACAGTCTCTAGTGACGAAACATCATATTTACTTTCTTGAATTTTGCTCTAATATTACTCTGAAATCCAGTAATGAAATAGTCTATCTGACAGCATATCCTGATAGACATTGACTTTATCTGATGGTGGTAGAAAGAGTCAAATTTATATCTCTAAGATTACTGCTATATTTATAACATTGTAAGCAGATGGGCAGTAGGAATACAGACTTCATCCAGTTTGTCCTATCCATACACCTGAAGTCTGAGATACTGGCTTCTTGGGCAAAGAAGCTAGCTCAGGAAGCCACTTCAAGCCTGCCATAAGGAGCGAGAAAGTGGAGAGTCACTTTTTTAATATAAATCATACTACATCAATTATTTCTGGTCATTTTATATTTGAGCCATCAACTCAGAATGGAAAATCTAAAACAAACAAAAAAATACCAACCACTTTCTTCTATTAATCCTTTTGGAGGGATCCTTTATCTTCATCATTTACACTAGAATATGGAAAGTGGTGGGCTTGATCATTAGGAATACATTTTGTGTATTAAGACAGAACAATTTTAAACCTTAAGGGAGGAAAACCTGATAAGTTTTGCTCTAAAAGCAGTTGCAATTGCTGCCTTTTCTAACCAGTATGGAAATGCAAGCACGAAGGAAAAAAAATAGAATATTTTGTTGTTTAACTTAGAATAAAGTGGCTGTACTTTCCAAGTCATTTCATCAGGATAGAATTGTCCAAATAAAGGTGCTGTGCTCCTAGTTGCTGCAGTTCTGAGTCCCACAGTGTAATGTCTAAAAGTGTTACTCCCCATGCTTTGTAATTATAGTTCCATCCTTGTATTAACCCAGCAAATGCTCTAAAAATGCTTCTCAAGGTCAAAGAAAAGATTGCTGGGTAAATTTGACCAGAACTCCAAATTATACCATAGAGCAACAAGAAAGAATCAAACATTCTTTTAAGTACTGCGGGAGAGAGAGACCAAAGTTATCTTTAAGCGCGTGTAGATTCCATAATAAAATGCTTGAAAATTACTCTGGTGATGTAACACCAGGGAATTAACTGAACCTATGTGTCTTAGAAGTCTGGGAAATGTTCTCTTTTTCTTTGGAACTCTTCTAGCGTGATAACTGTCTTTGTCTTGCTGCAGGCTACATCTGTCAAGATCCACCCTTTGTATGTTATGCTGCCGGGTACTCTGAGCGCTTCCTTTGCCTTCATGCTGCCTGTTGCAACACCTCCAAATGCAATAGTGTTTTCCTATGGCCACATCCGGGTTTTGGACATGGTAAGATGATGAACTGCCTAGTCTCTAGTCTGAAGTTCTCCATTGTACTTCCCCTGAAATATGACAAGAGTTTAATTTTCTTGGCCTAATATTTACAAAGTACCTGAGCGCTCTTATGGGCTGTAACTAATACCTTACACCCTTCTCTTTACTACAGTAAAGATTGGCGTCTCTGCAGCAATGTTACCTTTCTCATAGACTTTAGCAGACATACTGTCTATTTTCAGTCCAGCTGAAAATTCAAAGCTGACAAGTGTAAGTCTCTTAAACGCCAAGGTGTTAAAATGCAGCTGGTGCTTTCCACTGTCTTCTGGGGCTTTTGCAAAGATAAATAAAAGAGTTGAAAGTAGAAGGTAGCAAGTCCAGTCACCCTGGACTTTGGTCCTCTGGTTGCCTGTGGATCACACAGTACCGGCTTCTGTGCTGAACATCCAAACATTATTAGTTTTCTAACTGAAGACTTGAAGGGCATGGAAGCTACTCTTTAACTAATAAGAGCAACTTCTTGAATGTCTACTAAATCTCCTAGACCTGTTGAACAGCAAAGCATTCAATGGCTTTGGACAGTGCGTTCCCTAGTATTTCTACCTAAGCAAGAACATAGGGCAGTGGGTACTGTGGCTATTTCAGTACTTTAATTTGACTGTATTTTTCCTTTTTCTTTTTCATTTCTTTTTTTTTTTTTTTTTTTTTGTATAAATATGCCTTACTATAAGTTGCTGTGCTGATGTTTGGTTGTTGTTGTTGGTTTGAACTTTCATCCTTGTAGGTTAGGTCTGGTATTGTAATGAACATCATTGGAGTCTTCTGTGTCACACTGGCAATCAACACATGGGGAAGACCTATATTTGAGCTGGACACATTCCCAACATGGGCAAACAGCACAACTAATCAGTGAGCAATGAAGAATTCATGTTATACAAGGAAAGGCCCCTTAATCCTATTCCCTGTTGCCTGAAACATATAGAGCCTTGTCACTATTTCAGATCCAATATTAGCTGCTACCTTCTGGGAGTCACACATCAGATCAAGTATGGACCAACTCATTAGAGTCATGCTGGAGACAAATGTGCTGTTTAATTATGCAACCCTAAGGATGGTATGTTTGGATCATAAGTATGGTCAAGTGATCCATTGCATTTTCAACCAAGGTCAAGATTTAGAATTTATCTAACTTATTAAATAAAAAGAGGGTAAGCTGTCGTATCAAATAGTTTGGAGTATTTTATCACTGGTATGTACTTGTAAATCATTGTCATTGGACCCAGTTAAGAGCTGACAATTCATTAACTGCTACATATCAACAAGTCAGCAGCTGTACAGAGAAATTCCCAATGTCACTTATTTAGGTGAGTCTGTTATATTTTAGTCTGGACTCAACCTTGTGGTGAGCTGTTTCCAAGTCAACATGCAAATGTTTTTCATCATCTTGTTTTCATTCCCAGATCTCAATGCATTTAGACACCATTATTGAGGGTCAGGATAACGTGATGCCATGCCAGTCATAATTCTGTTGAAGTCTTGAGCAATTATGTTGGTAGTGTATTCCTTGCACTGTGGTACTGTCAGGGGCAAGAATCTTTCCTCCCTTGGCTCCAGGTAGATGTGGTTTCACAGGCTTTGTTAGTGCCAGCTTGGAAATGACTGGTGTCGCCTAGGACTTCACACCTACTGGGAAAGCTCCTGGATTCATCTTATTAATTAACTGTAGAATTTTGAAGTGGAAACAAGGCAAGAGAGAGGCTCTAACTGAAGGTCTTGCAAACAATAAGGGGCACAGATGATAGGACTTGTGCTGATTGTGTACTTTAGAATCCAGGTCCTGTGACAAAATTGTAGCACCTATTCATGTAATTTCTGAAGCAAAAGTCTATCAAAAACTTAGTATTGGACTAGGTGTATCTTGCCATTGTGTATGAATGATATTTATTTAGCCTTGAAGATGAAGTTAGGATGTAAGGCATTGTGTTGCAGTAGACACATCTATGATCATGACCCAAGTTTGGTTTCTGGATTTGCTGTACAACCTTAACCAGGTCAATTTACCTCTTTTTGTCTCTGTTTTCCATTCTGAAAAGATGTTACAGAACTTATCTACCTCATAGGATGTTGTGAAGAAATAAGGGTCAACTTTTAAGGGTAATTCTCCACCTTGAGGGGAAAAAAAAAAGCCACATCTGGCCTCTAGCACCATAATGTATGTAGAATATTTAACAGGTTTGTAGTTAACACGAATGTTCTTTACATAACTGTAAAAATATTCATGTTTTGCCTTTAAAAGTGAGTCAAGTATATATATCCACAAGATCACTAGGTGCTTTTCCAAGCAGAAAACTTCTTCAGTAATGATTTGAGTTTCATGCTTTTATCTTCTATGGTCTTTCAAGGTGCTGGGCACCATGAACTCTCCACTGGCTGTTGTTCCTGGTACCTCCAATAGCACTCTGTCTACCTAGCTGGCTGCATATGGTGCAGCCTCATACCTCTTCCATGGAATGATGGGACATGTGGATAAACACTTGCAAAGTCTGACTAAAGAAAAAAGTAGTTCTAGTGCCAAGAAATGGCTTGATCACAGGTATTGGTCACCACCTGAAGGTTATCACAGTAGTCATTTAAGGCTGTAAAGCCAGAACCAACTAAGCACCTCATATGCTTTGGAAATTATCACTTAATACCAACTTGCATCTGTAGATATCTAATTGCATTTGAGAAAGTGACTTTTTTTGCTTTCTGATAGTCCTCATAATATGAGGACACTTCATCACTGCAAGATTCTTCATAGTGTTTGATCTTCACTGTTGCAAGTGAGATACAGTGGTCCTTGTGTGGGTGGGTAACACTGAGCTTGCCTGTCTCAATTTATACAGATCCAAATTCCTCAAAAAATGGTTTCAGCTTAAAGGTATAGGACAGGTACTTTCCTCTCCCATTTGCAGAAAGGAATGTTCTGAAAGTATCTTGAAGGGAGGAAAGTGCCTTCCTCTCAGCTAGGAAAGTGCTTTCTTCTGTTGTTATGCAAGTAGAAAACATGTTATTTTCTGGAATGGTTACACCGGGTGAGTTATTGACAGAAGTGTCAGATCAGGGAGAAAAGTACTCATGGTGGATTAAAGAAAGGACTCTGACATTGTAATAAATGTGGTGCACTTGATGTGTCACTTTGTTGCCCTGTTGATCTCAAGAACTTCCCTCTGAGACATCCTTATGACATCTTATAAATGAATATTCAATTTAAATGGCAAATTGCAGAATTAGAGTCAGACAAATAAAATATTACTAGGGCTATCTTCTGTGTGGCACAGATTTTCACCTGTGTGACACAGCATATCACCTGTTTCTGCATTACCTTTCACTGTAGCATAATATTGCTCCAGTAAGATCCACAGTAGTACACGCCATAGAAAATCAGTGCAAAGCAGAGATTTCAGCACTGCTTCAACAATCTTCAGACCTATGTATCAAAGCTTCCTTTCATCATCTAATTGATAACTTGAGTTTCCACCTTTAAAAATGCTCAGGCAGAACCAAAACTGGTGGCATACGCTACAAGCTGTCCTGTTTATTCCAGAGTAAAATATGATAGGAATCTAAGAAACACAACAGTTTTTTAAGAAATATACTTGCACAAAGTCTCCAGAATAATGTGCACAAACACATTTTTCTTCAGTACCAAGCATACATGTCATCCTGCTCCTGTGCCCTGAGTAAATAAATGTGTTATTTACAGTAGGTAATGCAAAGACAATGCTTTGTTACTGGAACTAGGTTATGTTTATCTTCCAGCACTACAGAATAACTACCATGAGACTTCCCCATCTTACATGGCATTTATTTTTCTTCAAATCAAAGTGTTTTAGCTTTATGTACAAGTTGTCTTTAGGTAGTGGCATAAAAGAATCCCTTTTCCTCCCACTTCAAAACATTGACCACTAAAGCCAAAAGAAAGCATGGGAGGATCTTAATGTGGACTTTGTTAGTACAGGTTAGTCAGCCATACTGAACCAGCAAATAGTTCCTGTTTTATCATGTGTGATGTGACAAAACTACAGCCCTGGACATTTGGAAGTCATTTGGAAAGTAAAAGGTTTGCAAAGCACATTGCTCTAAGATGATTAGGAATTGCTAAACAATGTATTTGGTAGCTTTTTAAAAATAGATCTGACTATAGGAAAAATATTTGGTTGCCCATCTAGTTTTTTTTGTCTTTTTTTATGTGGCGCTGTGTCAACAGTTGCCCATTAGTTATAGTGTAAATGGAGAGAGTCTATTCTGGTCATAAGGAAGAGGTCATTTCTCCTGTAAGGAAAAAAAAAAAAAAAAAAAAGTTATCCTTCCTGAGTTTACTTTACTTACCCACATTAAATTACTCAGTGGTCTTTTTCAGCATGCAGCTTCTCAAGGAGTTTTCATAAACTCATGCAGGTCGGAATGTGGGCCTCATAAAACGTTATTTTATAGCCAGACCATACTGTTGACAGAACTGAGTGTACCAGGTACTAGAACAGCCAACATGTGTGAACTATTCTTTGTGAACAATAATGTGGGTTGGGTCTTCACAAATATTTTGGCAAGCAAGTTGAATATCAAATTTTCCATCAGACACAAAATTCATACTATTTTTCAATTAAGCAATGATTATTTCTGGAGCAAGTATGTATTTTTTTTCAACAGTTTGTTTTGGTCATATGGTTAAAAATAAAATTTTCTCTGAAGGTGGCGGAGGTTTTAGCTCCTCTTTTAACAAAGGCTGGGGAAAAAAAACAACAACTTAAACTTTCCTGAGAGTAGCCCCTTAACCTCAACTGTCTTACAATGTCTCATTTCAGAGCTTACCCTTGACTCTTTTTATGCATAACTGTCTATATATGGGAGTTAGATCAATAAGAACAAATCATAATATATCACCCTAATATACTGAAAATGTGCCAGTTAAAAACAATCCTTTGGGAATTCATACTGGGAGATTTACCCTTGTCTAAAAGGTATTCAAATAAATAAATATTGACCTTTTTTTTTCCCGTAGGTGATTAGGGCCCAGCTATTAGGAGTTGTTTTTGTTTTCTTTTTCATTTTGGACTGATAGGAGCTGATGACAGTCAGCATTCTAGGAGTTAATTTGATACACATGTCCTTCATGAAACACCTCTCCAGTCTTTACTAATTTATATATATCACTGCAGCTGTTATCTCAGCTGTGGAGTTCTTCCATTGCACTGCATTTTAATTGATCCACCAGCAGGTTGGTATCTGCACAGTAGAATATAGTTAGGGAGACGGTCAGGATTCTCTGCCTCCTGAGAAGCTTTAAGGAATTAAAATTACAAGGGTGGTTTTTTCTCTCTCTAGCTTTATCACCTCCAGGAGTGGGAATCAAAGGTACAGAAAAAAGGCCCTAAATATTTTGGGAGGCATAAATCATAGAGTCCTAGGATGGTTTGGGTTGGAAGCGACCTTTAAGATCATCTAGTATGTCAACTGAACCACTGAACTTGGTGTCATCTGCAGACGGGCTGAGGCTGCACTCAATCCCACTGTCCATGTCTCATACAAAGATGTTAGCACTGGTCCCGGCACTGATCCCTGAGGAACACCACCTGCTGCCGGTCTCCACTTAGACACTGAGCCATTGACCGCGATTCTCTGAGTGCAACCATCCAGGCAATTCCTTATCAAGCAAGTGATCTGTCCACCAAATCCAAATGATAAATAAAAGTAGATGAATTGACAGTGGTGACTTTGAATCCCAGGTGAACAGATATTCATTGTGTACTATTTCCCTTTAGTTTTTATAATTGCTTTTATAATTCAAGAGTCATCCCAGGATGCTAATCTTGCAATAGATTTTTATCTTTTCTCTTGAATTTCCAAAGCAAGTTGTAGAGCTAAGGTGGTGTGAGACCCAAAGTCAGTTAAGGAAATGTGAAGTATTCTATCAATCTCAATATGCTCAAGAGAAAGAAAAATAATCGAGGAACAAATCCTGGCACATCTGCTCCTTTTGTTCTTGCAACAGTAAAACAGGAGGTCTGCAAGATCAAACAGTTCTGAAATTATTATTTTAGGAAGAGATACATTCCTTAGTGTTCTCTACAAACATGTACATTAATTTTTTATGACTATTATTTTTTTAATGTAGAAAGTAGCCTAGGAAAGAACAGATTCAAAATACAATAGGCTGCTTTCATTAGGCTTAAAAAAAAAAAAACCAAACAGCTGACAAAGAGGTTATTAATTGTAACATATGAGCAGGGGGCCAAGAGAGACTGAAGAACTTATCCCAGAGAAAATGTGATTCTATACTGATTATTCAAAATATTTTAATTAAGATTTTAACTCTGCAATACAGCAAGAAATAAAATTGAACACAACACAAGGAACGTGTCAAGGTATGTTTTACACTGCTGTATAATTATCCATAAGCTCCACATTATTTAAGGCCTAATGTTCAGAGATTATGGGACTTGTCTACATGAGTTATATTTAGATTTGCTCCCTAAGGAGTTCAGCATTTTTGTTTCCCTAAATGCTGTACAATCTTAACTATAAGTATCAACAGGTCGGCTAGCAAGCAACTAAAGAAGGGTCTTATGTTCTTGCCAAATATTTAGGTAGGCATCCATGAAATTGTAACTATTTGTATACCATCTTTGCAATGACCAAGAATTAAAGTTATTTTCATCATGGGTGGATGAGCTTGTGGGATATTTCAAGTTTTACTTGCCAGCAGGAAGGAATCCCACGAATCGTAACATTTTCATTACCAAAGACCTTGTGTTTCTAGCACTCTTTTCTTCGGCTATAAAAGTGCAATACCATTTCAAGTGCAGCTGTATATTCCTGTACAAGATCAGAAGAATCTAGTTCTCTTGATTCTCTCAAATCAGGCAGGTGAGATGATAATGGAAAAAAAAAAAAAGAAAATCCAAACAATTAATTAATTTCTTGTTTTTTTATTTAGCCCCAATGATTTCACTAGCATGACTCATTTTTATCTAAATATTAATACTTATGTCTATCAGCATTATAGATCTGATTGCAGAAATAATTTAGTGGAATTAAAGACCCTGTTCTCTTGAATAAGAAGACTGATGGGCTAGCAGTATTGCACACTGGAAATGCTTCTGCTAATAACAATCCATCTTAATACTGCATGTGGTTTAGCACTTGTCCTAAGCATTCTTAAGTCTAAAGTTCTTTGGGATCTGGGTTTCTAGCAGAGGTTACAGCAGTTTGGCCCATTCAGCATTTCAGGGATGAACAAGTTGAATATGCATGATCTACCAACTTTATTTTTCTAGACAATTATGCTATTGCTCTTCCTCTCCCCTCAAAACTTCAGGAAAGCCTTGAGGTTTTGACCACCTTCACTTGGCAAGAATTCAGTCTCTGAGCTGTTAGAGAAGCTCTGTGCAATAGTCTATTACTTATTTCTGTTGTTCATGTCTGGAAACTGGGAGGAGGGGGATTAAAATGTATTTATCAGTTACAAAACCTACAAAAGCAGTTTACTTGCTGTTTTGGTATAGCCAAATCCAAACAACCTAAACTAGACATCCAAATTTCAGTTAGACATCCAAAATTTAGTTAGTCAGTACTTCTGCATGTGGGGTGATGTTGTGCTCATCTAGCTCTTGAACTTTTAGGCTGTTTAGGAGGAGAAGGTCACACTTTCAAACTTTGTTGTCAGTTGTGGAGCCAGGATGCTTCTCTCTTTTTTTTTTTTAAATAAGGTCCCATATTTCTTGGCTCACCACAGAATTATTTCCTTAAAACACCTTAAAATTTGCTTCAAAATGACAAGCAGTACCTTGTGAAGATGTTCACTGCAGTGTTGTTCTAAAGTTCAAAGCATATTGCTCCTTACAGAAGGCTGACCTCAAAGTTATCCGCATTCTACATGTCCTAAGAAGACACATTTCTAACCAATTTATTAAAGAAAAACAAAATGCTTTCTGAACATATGCCTTTTAGTTTGGAATTCTTGGCTTCATATTGGCCTTCTATATATGGAGGAGTACCATAGTTACATGAGTACACATTGCCAGGTCTGTAAGCCACAGACTTCTAAGTCTTTCTACACCTTTTTGCCAAACTTACTTCTTCACTCAATGGAGTTTAATAGTCTTCAAATGAAGACTGTTCTACGGTGACTGTCATAGGTGCACTTCTGAAAGGTATTACCTGCCTGTTACTTGACCTAAACAAACAAACAAACAAACAAAACCCTTGATGAATAGTTAAGCCTTTAACTAAATATGCTCTAACAATTGTTTCAGTCAGTGATAACTATGATCTTGCTTCTATTCAATTACAATTATAACATTGGAGTAAAAAAATTGCAGAGTTTATACTGGCTGGTTATATTTATAACATAATGCTAACATAATGCATGCTCTGTTCTCTGTTATTTAACTCTATTTGAAGCAGACTACTCTCCAGTCTGCAAAATTCTGTATTACATTCTATGAGTAAGGTCTTTTAAGATGTCATTATCCATGTCAATATAATTTTGCATTCTAGAAAAAAAGCAGATGTCTGAGGGTCTAGCATTGGGCATGAAGTACTTACTGTTCAACGAGATCATTGTTTTCAGTTGTAAAGCTTTGCTGAACCTTTTCTTTTTGATGCAAATGCATTGTACTGTGATATCATGAACTTAGCATTGTCTCACTTCCCAGTTTTCATCTTCAAGAGCTCATAGCACATCATACAAGACTCTATTTTCTCCTGTGTATAAATATATAATTCCTAAATATATAATTTATAAGGATATATCACAAACTTGCTTTTATTGTTGCTTACCTGATGCTGTCTATAATTACTACAGCTGCAAAGTGTCCTTTCTTTGACTGTAATTTTTAACTTTGAATAGCTTTATTTGCTTTGGGTAGAAAACATTATCTAATCTGTTTGTTAGCCAGTGTCTGTTTTATATCTAGATCTACTATTAGCATATGCTCAAAATGCTTCAGGAAAACAAGGGTTCAGTGCCAGTGCTCAAACAGAGAACAATAGGGATAGCAGTTTAGCTCCTACAAAAGGAGAAACTGAGGCTGTGATGTTTTGATTTCATGATAATAAAAAAGAAAACTCTTGGCTAAGACACGCATTTTAATCTCTTCCCTGAAAGTCTGACTAAGCTAATATTTAAAAGCATAAATAAATCCACCTTTTCCTAGAGAACGCTCTTAGTTTTTTGTAGTATGACTATAACTTTCAATTTTGTTCCTAGTTTTGATGGCCAAGAATTGAGTTCTTTCACTTTACTCTGGCAAACCTACATAGTAATTTAATTCATGTGACCAAACCTTTCTTAGGATTCTCTCCTCTGAAGTCAGTCTTGGGAGATAAATCACATTCCAGAATAGCACTGCAGATGCATGGGATCTGTTTGATCTCTGCTTTTAGACGAAAGTCTATGTTTACTGGGGAGTGACTTGCTAATTTTGCTATAGTAATGGTAGTACTCCACAACCACTAAAACCTTGTAAAAAAAAAAAAAAAAAGTCCTATTTTATTATGGAAAGCAATGCAGAAGTCTTTTTTAGGCAGTCTTATAACCTACTTTCTAGTAGGGCTAGGGGGAAATAATTACACTACCTAGAAAGAGATAGCATTACAGAAAAATGCTAAAACACTGAAAATAGTTTAACAACTAAAAAGCACAGATCACAAATTTAAAAAAAGAATTAGTCAGGATTCACGTTGAGTCTGTATAGTGCATACTGGTACACAAGAGCCTATTAATGCAATCATAGCAGCAATGAAACTCAGCTAGCTTGACAGTGTTAAACCCTACCAGTTTTTGTTTTAGCCAAGATACGAAAATCGAGTGTGTGACCCCAACCATAAATGCAGCATTAGGAATAAATTTGCAACCCAAGTGCTGGGCTCTTTTCTAGATGCAACAGTGCAGTCCTGTTCCATGTTCCAGGAGTGTTTGTTTAACTGGTTTCACAACTTCTTAATGAATGAACTGATGAACTGCAGAGGTTGACTGAAATCAGCTTACCATAAGTTGCTATGGGGAAAAAAAAAAAAAAAAAAGGTCCAGCATGCAGAAAGAGTAAGAAAAGCAAAGAAACAACAACAACAAACCAACCAACAATCAAAAAACAACCAGCAAAACAGGTCTGTCTGTTGGAGCGATTCTGTTGGAGCGATTCCCTCCCTTCCATTTCCTTCTGCTTTGGAAATGTTCAACAATGGCTCGTCCAGCGCAAGGTTAAAATGCACGTTCTGGGCATACAGTCCTCTTTTACCCTTCACTGCTCAAGCACACACATGCCTAGGAAAAAAACCGAACACTGATCCCAAAGGTACCTTCTAATGGATTTGGAATGTATTGCTGGTCTGGTAACAGCTTCCTTTCAAGATAAGGGGGGAAAAAAAAAGTTACTCCAACTTTATTTTTTTTCAAAAGGTTGTTTTCTACACAATGCATATCATTAAATCAGTGATGTTAGAGCATCAACAGCTCAGATAGGAATATGAGGCCCCCCTAGGAGATCTTCAGTACTGACGGCTTGCTCGTGGCACAGTCATGAAAACATAAGTGCAAAAACCGACGGGGAAAAAAAAAAAAAAAAAGAGGTCTTCACGCCACGTCTCCGCCTCCCAGAAGAGCTACAGCAGTGCCAGGTCAGTGCCAGGTAAGAGCCAGGTCAGTGCCACGCCCGTTCCCCGCAGCCGACGTGGCTGCCGCCGCGCGCCCCCCGCCTGCCTCGGCGAGATCCGCTCCCGCGGGCCCGGCCGCGCGGCGCAGCTCGTTGCCAGGAGACGCCGCCGCCTTCCCATCTCGCCTCGCTGCACCGTCCGCCGGGCTTCCGTCTGCCGACAGCGGCCGCTCCCGCCGCCATTTTGAGCCCGGGCGGGGGGCGCAGTCCGGCTGGCCGCCATGGACGCAGGTGAGCGGCGCGGCGCGGCGCGGGTCGGGCAGAGCGAGCGATGCTGGCCAGGCAGAGAGCGCCGGTTTGCCCCGCTGGAGTCCTTCGCGTCGTTCGTGGAAACACCGCGGCTCTTCCCTTCCCGGGCGCTGTGGCTGCCGCGCGGGGACCTCCCGCCAGAGCAGCCTCCGCGGGGCTTCCAGCCCGCCCTGATGCACCTCCGGGCGCGGGGCTCCACCGCTCTGGGCAGCCAGGGCCTCGCCGCTCTGACGGAAAAGAATTTCTTCCTAACATCTAACCTGAACTTCCTCTTATTTTTTTTTTTTCAATCTGTTCCCCCTTGTCCTATTGTTTTCAGTCAGGGTGAAAAGTTAAGCCTCCATCTTTCTTTATAAGCTCCCTTTCCGTGTTGAAAGACCACAGTAAGATCTCACAGTAAGCCCAGCTCCCTCAGCCTTTCTTCATAGGACAGCAGAATCTTGTGCTGACCCCTGGGTGTGTCACCGCTGTCACTGCTGTCACTGTACGCCATTAGCGTGAGAACACTGCAGGATTCTCACTGAAGTGAGACATCTTGTACAAAACAAACAAAAAAAGCAGCCTCACAGTAAGCATTTCTTAAATTATGTGCAAGGAAGCGTTCAGTGAGCTGTGTGTAGTACTCTTTACTTACCTTCTCAAATTTTCCTTGTACCAATACCAGGTCCCTTTCTCTTCCCTTTTCCTTTATTTTACACAGAGTCAGAGGGCATTTCTGTTATTTGCATCGTGTTTTAGTTGTTTAAAAAACAGCACACACATTAACATGGCCCCAACACAGATTCATGTAATAGAAAAGACTGTGCTAAGCGAGCCCATGTTTACTGTAGGCTCTTACTGCTTTACCTCCTCTCTAAATGTTTGTTTGTATGGCTCAAATTGAGAAACTGACTTCCAAATCTATCACGTGGGTCCAGTTTTTACTTTTTTTTCTCACCTAATCAGATGATACAGGAAATCGACTTCGGTTCCAGTTGGAGTTGGAGTTTGTTCAGTGCCTAGCAAATCCCAATTATCTCAACTGTGAGTACTTAATGTGAGGATCCTGAGAAGTTAATATTATTTAACAGCTTAATGATTACAGAATGACTTCAGATAAACAGTGGGGGGTGGGGGAGTGAGGGGGGTTAAACAAAGAAAAGGGAAGAGATCTTTAACAGTATAAAAGTAGTCTGAAAATGATTTAATTTGTCCAAATTTCAAAGGTGAGGTGGAAGAGGAAGGAAACGACACCTTTAAAATGTGAAATGAATATTTATTGAAATAAAATGCATGTCTAGTGCAGAATAAGTTCACATCTGTAGTAAAAAATAAATAATATTAATTTCATTTCAATCTAAGAAGTACTCTTTTATCTGAAACCAGAATTTAACTAATACTAATAATAGTTTCAGGTAGAGTACTTAATTTCTTTAGTTTTCTCTGACAGTTTTGATGTGTCAGAAGTTCCTATTTTTGAACACTTCTCACATCCTTGTTGCCGTATAAAAGTTATATGGCAGAGGAGATGAGACTAACTTACTATGCTTAGAATGTTGACTTAAGATATATTTTTTCCCAAATTGTAAAAACTTGCAATGATAAAATTATGACTCACGTGCCTCTTTTGTATAGTTTTGTGAACACATATTCGTGAAGTTTGGCAAATTTTTCCTATTTCTGTAGCTGACAATTCCTTGTCTGTTATTTCAGTTCTTGCACAAAGAGGATACTTCAAAGACAAAGCTTTTGTAAACTATCTTAAATATTTACTGTATTGGAAAGAACCTGAATATGCAAAATACTTGAAGTAAGTATTGAAGTCCCTTAGATTTCTGCATTTTAATGATTTTTACCTTCTGTTATGCACTGTACATATCTGATTTCTCCCTGCAACCAAAACCTGCACTGCGTTTATATGCAGTATAAATTTTCCTGTTTCCTGTAGTCTTGAATAGACAGAATTAGAGAACGTTTCATTCTTGCCTTATGCATGGAATTTGCCTTTTGCAACCTTTATCTGCACTTTGTATCTGCATAAAACAAGATTACCGAGCATCATGGGACAAAACTACTTCAGCCCATTAAGTACATACTAAGAGTAATTTTTGCACTGTTGATACCTACACAAAGAATCATTTTTCGTTTTTCTGTTAAAACTCTTTCACAGTTTTTGAATAGTTTTTGTTTACTTTAAATGAGCTCTGGAAACAGCTATTCTAGTTAATTTGTATTTGTTTTAATGAAATCTAATCTTTAGAAAAGTTATTCTAATGAGGTATGTGTATGTATTTATGTTGTTACTAGATTCCGTGTTTTCTGGCTTTGTAGTTACTGTAGGTATTAAGTTACAGTGCATACGTACAGCCCCGTGTTTCAGGTACTTGAGTAAAGCACTAAATGACTAAGATAACAAATTGGAGAGATACTGGAGACTCCAGTGTTAGTGTACCTTGTAAAACTTGTTGCTTTTTTTTAAATCCAGGTATCCTCAGTGTTTGCATATGTTAGAGCTGCTCCAGTATGAACACTTTCGCAAAGAACTGGTAAATGCTCAGTGTGCTAAGTTTATTGATGAGCAGCAGATTCTTCACTGGCAGCACTATTCACGGAAGAGAATGCGCCTCCAGCAAGCACTAGCAGAGCAGCAGCAACAAAACAACACCTCTGTAAAATGAAAAGCACTTGAAAGAGTGATGATAATGTGTACTTCGCATTAATTCAAGTATTTACAAGAAAGGAATGAAGTCTTTGTCTTTTATAGGTTTTGCTGTGTGTATACATTTAATTTGTGATTTGTCAGGTGACTGTCTTTCACCAGCTTGTAATATTTTTACAATAGGAGACTGAAACACCTACTTCTACCATTTCTTTTGTAGCATGGGCAATCTTGTTAAGAGTATTACTTATGCTATTTGTTCCTTTTGAAAACCAAGCCTACTTTTTGAGGGCACTGACATTGCTGTATCAACAAAAAATGTAGTTCAGAAGTTTCTACAGTGCAGGTGTGTTCTGTGGAGAACAGTGATATGAACATCATGACTAAGATGTACTGCTCTTTATGAGCAAAGCTGAAGTGATTATGGTTGTTGCACAAAATTTAATTTGTAATTTTTTGCCTGGAAACAGAGCTGAGCTATTACTTGTCCATTCTGTTTACTTGCTTTTTTTTGGGGGGTGTGAGGGCGTGGGCAGGGGTGTTTTAAGAGTTTTCTTGACACTGTATTTTAGAGACAAAAAACGAAGTGTGAAGAGAGAAGGATCGCCAGAGTAGAGCAAAGATAGGTAATGATAAACCTCAGTGGAACAGATAGAGCAATGGCCTGTTTCCTTCTTAGGTTCTGTTACAAAGAAGTTGTAAACACTTGCAAAACTGGAGAAACATTTATCATGTGTTCTTGTATAGCTGTTGGATTGTTGTTTTTCTGTAAGAATGCAGATCATGGTAGCTGTGAGGGATTTCATTTTCATATTTTAGATTGTGTTCATGCTGTATTCACATTGTATTTCATATTCTTGTAGAAGTAGGTGTGGCAGTGCAATCAGTGACAGGGAGACTGCTAGCCCTCAGCTCATCATACTTGGTGCTGAACAGATAAGCCGTTAAACATTGTATTGAAAGTTTATCTTGACAGCTTCAGTAGCTGCATAAAATTAGCTTCAGGAAGAAAAGGTATTTTTTTCTGTTTCTTCTACCTGCTCTTCTCCACCTCCCCCTCCTCCACTATTAAAGGTGCAACTTAGTAAGTAAGTATTACTGTTAAGTAAAAGTAGGCTACTACCTTGGTTTGTATCTTGAGCTTGGCTTCTTAGTAAAGAGACTTGGCAAACTCAAATTAATTTCAACGAAGAAAAGAAAACAGTTTTTTGTTGCAAGACTTTAGTGGAAGGTTTGAACCTAGAATTTAATGACATTCATCTTGATTAGCTAAAAGTAATTTTCCATGACAGTTTGGGGGGGGGGGAAAAAAGTGAGGATTCCACAAAAGAGCAATGCAATTAACAAGATAAACATCTTCATAAATGATCGACTACTGGAGGATTCAATCTTCAGTAAACAACATACGCACAAGATCTGCTTTAAAACATTCTTCTTCAACCAACTTCTGAGGCTGAAAGAAAAGATGTTTTTAGGAGTAATTAAAAAAATCTGTTCTAGACTAGAGCTATTCGCACCTAATAATATTAGCCATACTACAGCAGCTGTTATTGCTAGATGGCAAGTGGGAGTTGGTGTGTGGAGTGGAGAAAGCAGCGTAAGGATAGATGAAAAATGCCTGTATGTTTTCTGTTCTTTGAAGCATTCCTACAAAAGTAACTGTTGATTTAAATAATGGGTCCAAGTTAAAACTTGGTATGGTATGTGTTTTCATTACACAGGAGAGAGAGCTGTAGTGTGTCTGAATTAGGAGTACGCTACGCACAATCCTACTCCACTCCTATAATCCACCATTTGGAGTTCTTAATAGTGGAGAAGCTGCAAGTCAGAAAACTAACAACAGGTTGCTAAGTACTTAGCCTAACCCTCAAACAAGATGTGTTAAGTGTATGTATTTTATTTGATAAGTTCATTACAGAGAACATTCTACAGGAGGGAGGTAGTTCCCTGAGAGAAAACTAATCTGAGCTAGAAAAAGCGCATGGATAAGAGTGGAAAGGTGTCCCACACTGTCTATTCTGAAACTAGTATCAGAAAACATGTAGATCCACAGCATACAATGAATGACTTACTGTTCCGTATTTAAGTAGCGTAGGCACTCCTGTTAGTTTCAGATTCTTCCTGAATTCATTGTTAGGGTCTTTCCAGCTGTTAGCAAAGAGTGTAGTTAAATGGAACTTGTAAAAATACAGTTTGAAATTTGACTGTTAAAATTCTTCCAAATGGATGATTCTGCCTCCCACCTCCCCAACCTCCTCATTAGAACAAGCATGCAAATAGTCCACTTAAGGGAACTGTAGACCTCTACAGTAACAGAACTAACTCAGTCGTTAGTACCAACAGATTAGTTAACCTCCAGGCCAGGAGGAGCTAAATAATGTCAGTTGTTTGCATTAAAACAGTTACTTACTAGGCTCTGTCTCCAACAAGACAGTAGATGAACACTGATTCATCAGGCATGTTATGAAGTTCCTTCCTCACAACTGGTTCAGCTAGAGAGTAATTTCTCAGTGTTAATACGCCATGCTACAGAATCACGAGCATTTAGTCTGACCAGCAGTGCTGCTAACTAACGCTTTGTCTGCTTCGTGCCCGAGATCGATGCTGTTTCACGTGGTCATCCATAAGCACTACAGAACGTATGCTGCCAACGTTAAAGGGACGGGCCTTCGCACGAAGGCCAACTGCTGCTCTAACAAGTCAGAACATGCGATCTGCTGCCTGGAGGAGACCAAGCAGAACAGCGGCAAGCTACTGCCCTGCGTCATCCGGCAGGTACGATCCAGAAAGTTCAGTGCGATGCATTCTGAGGACTTGCCTTCGGATTCCACTCCCGGACACAGGTAAGTAATTTCTGCCTTTCGTTAGGCAAAGCAGAAGTAGATTCATGCACGATTTGCATCGAATGCTTTGCCGAGACAGAAAAACCATCCAGAAAAACCAATGCCAGCCTCTGCTGAACAGCGTTACGTCCCACGCGTGGGCGCTCGGCGCTGCAGCAGCTGCGGCGGCTCCCAGCCACGGCGGCCCGATTAAGGACGGGGGTAACCGCAGCGGGAGGCGGAGCCCGCGACCGTCCGCGCGCTCCGAGGTTCGGCCTCCGCACCGCGACCGCCCGGCGTCCCCGCCGCGTCCCCCACGAGGCCCGGCGCCGCTCCGCCCGCCTCAGACCGACGAGGGCGGCCGTGCGCCGGCGCCACGCGGGCCGAGAGGAGGTGGCCGGAGTTCCCAGCGGAGCCCCCGCGCCCCCCGGGCCTCACCAGTCACGCAGTCCGGGCACCAGCTCCGGCCCTCGGCGTCCTTGTCGCCGCAGAAGAGCGCGAAGATGGGCCGGCCGTGGTAGCGCTGCGCCGTCTGCACGAACTCGCCGTACCCACGGACCTGCTTCTCCTCCCAGCCCATGGCGCCCGCGGGAGGCGGCAACCGAGGGCGGGAAGGCGGCCCCGCCCGGGGTACCGCACTGCGGCGCCGCGCTGCTTCCCGACAGCCTCAGCGGCGGCGGGCGGCCGCCCGCAGCGGGTTTGAACCGCTCCGCCCAGCGGACCGGGCCGGGCTCCTGCAAGGCGGCCGTGCCTTCCCGCCGGTCCTGAGGCGCGGTGCGAGGAGCGACCCCCGGGTCGCCCCCGGCGGGGTTCGGGTCGCCGGGCGCAGCTCGCGGCTTTCCGCGGCTTTCCGCTGCCCTTCTGACCTCGGGCGGGCGCGGGTCGGTGAGCTCTGGGGTGGCGGCGACGGGCGGGCGGGGCGGGCCGAGCTGAGGAGCGGCGGCAAAGTCCCGATTCGGCTGCTGAAGAAGCGGCAGCTTCGGTTTTTAGTTCTCAAGGTCAGATGCAAGAGATACAATTTTCTGATGGTCTCGACACACAGCTTATATTTCAAATTCTTCTCTTTGAAGAAGCCCTGTGATCGACGTTCCTTTGGCGGTGAGGCACGAGCCTGCTGTCCCGAGCGCTGCCTCGCTGTTCTCACAGTCCTGCAGCGCGCTGTTCCCCTGCAGGTGGGTGGCAGCTATGGAAGTCCTGCAGTGTTCCGAGGAGCCGTAACGTGAGCTCCACGGCCTGCGGCGCCGCTCCTTAGCGTTTCTGGGGGTGCGTAAAAGAAGGATGTAATCGGTAAATGTTGCGTTAAGCAGCAGGAACATACCTTCCATTCTGCGCGCTGCCTGTTTAAAGACACTTGATCTATTTCCTGTTCCTGTGTGCTTCCTCAGGTTGGTTCTCTATCTGTTTGTTATGCACATGAGACCCGGAATTCCTTTTCAGAGATAGAAATAGCGTATGATTATAATAACTGCTAATTATAACTATAGTAACATATGTTAAAATAACTTTTCAGCATCAGGTCAACGTGATGGGACCAAGTAAGCCACCTTTGTCTGATGCTCCATTTACACCCACTACCCAGCTGTACAGGAGTGAAGCAAAGTCTTTACGGACACAGGTATTGTTTGACTATTTTGGCAGTGCTGAAGTAGTTTTCATTTGTGATCACTACAAAAAGATGAATGAGACCCACTTCCTAGGAAAGGCCACTCGTGAATGTGAGATCTTCATACTTGCTTTCACAACACTGTCACTCATAATCTTAACCCTTTTTTTTTTTTTCTTCTCCTGTGTGGAACTGAAACTACACCTGTAAATACTGTTTGTCTTAGCCTCCTACTTTACCACTTAGTCACTGAACCTAGAAACTTTATTCTGTTACTGCATTTTAGTTTTCCATTTCTCCTTCATCGTGCATCCATCATCATTTGTCCATCTGTTACCTTTGTAACTCTGTTTCTGATATGATACAAATAACACCTTTTTATGTTGCTAATGTAGTTGTCGTTACAACTTATTAATTTCACAGCTAGAATTCTTTAAAGTCTTTGCAATGGCATTGTCTGTTACATGGTCATTTTGGAGCAGATTTTTCACTGTGGGTGCCTACCCAAAGGTGTAAATATGTATGCAGTGTTACTTACAAGAATACCTACACGCGTAATTCAAGGTCATTTTGAATACTGACGTTTATTTGAGTAGAGGGAATCCTTGCATGTGCTGCAGAAGTACCGTTGTGACAGAATGCACTTGTATGGGAACTGCTGAATCATGGCCTGAACCTCTGATTGATCACTTGAGGCGAGCAATGAGTCAGCCCTGGGAGCACAGGTGGAGGCAATTCACCTGAGCTGCTGGAAGGGGTGGAGCCTGACTCCACCTCTCCTAGACCCATTTAAGAGCTGACTACCAGTGGGGAAGGATTTCTTTCTGGAGATCCCTCCTTTGGAGTTTTACAGTGAGCCCGGGGCAAGGGTAAGCGCTCTATCTATTCTCTTTGGAATAATAACCTGCTTAGCCCAGCTCTCTTATTTCTTAATTATAACATCTGTATATTCACTGATTATGCAGCACTGTAATATGAAAGAGGCTTTGTTTTCCTTACGGTTGTGTACTAGAGGTGCCTCATTCATGTAAAGGGTTCTGTGTAACATCAATTTCTGTTTACACTTTAAAACAGCTCCAGTTTAATATGAATGTTCCAGCAGTTCCGGAAAACTTATCTCTCAGATTTTCTAACCCCCATCCAATTATAATAGAAAAACTGAAGTCGTCTAATGATCAGAGAAATCTAGGTAGAAGTGATGACCACAGTGTACAAAGCTCTGGCATGTTTTCAGTGATATCTGAAGAGAGACTGAAATTGGCCATTCATCTAGCCAAAAGGGACATAAAACGAAGGCATCTTGAAGAGCAAATGAAACAACAGGCGTTTGGAGATGCTGTCAATAAATCATTGTTGGCCCAGAAGTCACAAGAGCAGAAGAACAAAGTATCTGAAAGTCTAGAAAAGAAAAATGGGCTTGAGTCTCAAACTCAGCTGAAATGTCACCAGAAACTTGTCCAGCCTTCCAAAATGAAGACTACCACATCTGGTGCAAAAGTATATTTCTACACACCAAATGAGAGAATGCTAATACCAGCTGTTTTAGGCTCTTCACTCACCCATAATACAAGACCAGACCCCAAGACAAATGTTAAAATAAAGGAAAATAAAAATATCCTTGAAATCCAACGGCTGCAAAAAGAATTAAGAAGTTGTGTCCAGAAAATTGAAGACCTAACTAAAAAAGGTGTAAGACTGAACTGTAATTATTATATGTAAATGCATGAGAGTTTGTTGATTTGTTCTTTTTTCTACTCATTTATTTGTTTGTTTTTGACTTGGATTAAAATCGGATTCATTCTGGGTTTTTAAGAATAGGAAAAACCAGTGGAATGGTTAGCCAGGATAGATAATAACAAGGTTTAATATCTTTTGAGTATTTGTAGTGAGTTCCAGTTCAGCTTGCAATGGCAGTAAATTAATGGCAGGCTATTTAATAATCTAATATTGGTGTAGACATATTAGCTCAAGCTTCTGACTGCAAAATGCAGTACAGTGATTAACCACATTCTTAGCTGTGAGAGTCAACTGACTTACCTAATTTATAGGTGTGTGGTGTAATGATTAATGTCCTTTCTGACACTGTATTGGTCTAAATATGAAAACACCACAGAGCTGCTTATGCTTATCACCTCCTCTAGCAGAACAGAGGAGAGAACAGGAAGAGCAAAAGCAAGGAAATTCATGAGTTGGGAAGTAGGTAGCTTAGTAAGTGAAGGAAAAGTGGAAAAACAAAGCAGATGTGGGAGACAGCGCATGATCGCCACTGCATCAAGTAGTCCAATGCCCAGCCAATCTCTGGGTAATGGCTACGTTTCTCCCTTCACCCAAAACTCTTATTTTTTTATTGCTGAGCATGCTGTTATACAGCATGGGATATCCCTTTTTTTGGTTTGGTTCAGCTGTCCTAGCTGTGCTAGCTGTCAGCCCTCACAACTTCTTGCATACTCCCTGCCCACTCACATGGGGGACAGAGTTGGAAAAGGAGAAAGCCTTGAAACTGTGCACCTGCTCCACAGCAAAAGACAAAACTTGGATGTGTTCGCAGCACTGTTTTAAGTCATAAATCCAAAACAGCTCTGTACGTGTTACTATGAAGAAAGTAAACCCATCCCAGCCAGACCCATAACATTGCATTGGTCCCTTTATAATAACTACCTGGAGGTTTAAATTTATTTCTAACTTGGAGCGTTTTACTTGCAAGTTTGTCATGAGATTAAGGAGTCATGAGTAAATTTGTAAACTGTATCTGAAAAGGTGTATTGTATAAGAGTATTTAGTCAAGTATTAAGCAGATACATAATGTAGAGTTAAAGTAACTAGCTTGCGTTACTACTCCAGGATGCTCTGCATGAAAGATTCTTGTTGCTAAATTATATTTGTTCATTTGGCTTAAACAAGATTTTCACATCTTAAATTAAGACATAAAACTTAATATTTCATGCTTCTCAGAGAGAGATGAAGAAAACTTAGATGCTGATGAGCAGCAACAAACTTTCACTCAAAGGCAGAAGCAAGCTGCACGATCAGCTCAGATGCTGTATGTACTCCAGCAACAGGTACAACTAGCATTTCAAGTTGGGATGTTTATTGTGATAAATTTGACAGAAGTGAACTGAAACAAGACAGATTAATGGGAACGTGTTTGAATTTCCATGACATTCTAGTTTGGGTCTGAGTGGTGTGACCGATTTCACTTATGAGTGGTTTTAGAGATATGAGCATCGCTGTTGGGGAAAAAAAAGAACTTTCATTCAGATGTTACAGTGAAAACATTGTTCATTTATAGACATGGAGCTAATTCTAACTGATTTTCCTCACTCCCTCCTCTTGATGAACAGGTGAAAGAAATTCAGGATGATTTAGAAAAACTGAGTCCTCATAAAATCAAACATACTAAAAAGGTAAGATGAAATTATTGCACAGAAATGTATTTCATTTGGTCTCATGCTGGGCTTTGTTCCTTCCATCTTCTAAGTCCTAAGATCTGCCTACAGTATACTGGTGTGGAAAAGACTGTTGGCCTGCTTTTATGTGGTTTCTACTTCATTCCACTTGCTTTTCTGAATAACACTCTGTTCTACTCTTGATTATTATTTTTAATTTCCCATTCATGTCACTCAGTTGTAGCCATTCTTTCTGATTTTCACATTAGTCCATGATCTTTCAGAAGGATAATGTTGTGATAATTGCTACTGTTTGGCAGTATTGACTCATTATTCTCTTGTGCTTTTCCATCCATCACTTGTATTTTCTTTTCAGAAAGAAAACATTCACTGGGGGGATGGAGAATGTCCTACAGTTGTGGTTTTGTACAGTGGGATCAGCCCCATGACTTTATAGGTATAAAACAGTAGAAACACCAGGAGTTATAACACAGTTATAACACTATGCTGTTTTAGCTGAATCTAACATTGAATTTGATATGTGCAATGTTGTGTAATACCTTCAGAAGACTTCTTAAATGAGTGTTTTGTTTTCCCTGAAAAGCGGCCTAATCTACATCTGAATTATTCCAATTCTTGAATGTTTATACACGAAATGTTGGTAACAATTCTATGAATAGTATCAATAGTATCAGTACTTACAGAAACTATAGGTACTAACATATATATTTTTCATTTTTTCCAGTCCCGAGTAGTATCCAGATTGGCAGCAGCACACAGAGGAGCTATACGAGCCTTGCAGGCATTTGCCAATCAGTTTACTGATCAAACAGGGCAATGGATTCCTACCCACTACAAGGAGCTGGGCAGTCTCATTCGACAGCTGTCACTCTGTTCTGCCAAACTAGAACTAGATTCTTCAACTTCTGATGTTATAATAGATATTTTGATGCAAGTTGAGGTAGGAATAACTGTTCTGTTTTTGCAGAATATCTAACTTTTTTTAATTAAAGGCCATGTTTCCTAATAGATGTGCTTCTGATGTTCGTATATAAGAGAAGTCTAAATTAAGTCACATCCTGTTCACAGAAGCTTACTGCGGCAGTTTGTGTTGATGATGTTCTTGTCGTTATTCACTGTCCTGGTAGGATAAGGACTGGTAGTGATAGTGGTAACAGAACACAAGTTTCTGATTCATTTCCCACTTTCAAGGTTGAAAGAATTGCCTTTTATATGTTGGTTAAATATTAAATGTCTGTTGTTCTGCTGTGCATCCTTTAGTCATCAGGACTAGCAGTGAGTCTTTCTGCCTCACATACAATGGTGGGTGCAAAACTGTGTAGACAGTAGCTACAATTTAAAGCTCTCTGCCCTTCAAATGAATTTTGTTAGTAACAACTGATGTTTTATGACATCTGTTAATATACAAAAGTTCTGATTCACATTTCCTGCTGTAGTTTCTAGTTACAGCTTTTTTAAAGTAATAACTTACATAACCTGAACTATTCTGTAATCAGTATTTAATTATTTCAAATAAAAACAGCTGATCCCATAGCTGCAAAATATTTAATTTACCTTAAAATATTGTTCTAAATGTAAGAGCTGTGATTTTATTGTTCTGAACTGCTTATGAGCACTTTAACAGTGGTTGCCTCAGAATAGGAATGGAGGTAGAATTAACACTGTACTTCTCGATGGAAAATGTGTTTGTCTTATCTTAGTCATGTGGGCATTTTTTTGTCTGTAGATCTTGTGTCAATTTATTTCTTAATGTACTTTAAGTAGATAACTTTCTAGTCAATTGTAAATTTAAAAAAAAATGCAGACCTCTTCTTACATGATTAAGTTAGTCAAACAAAGATGCTTCTGCATGAGCAAGCTGTCAGGATTAGTCACTACAAAACAAACAAACGAAAAAACAACCAACCAAACAAAAAAACCAATAAAGCCACCAATAAAGCCACATTAAAAGATTCCAATTACTCAGAATCTCTTGAATTTGTTTTTCTTTATTATGCCATGTTTACTGAGAAAGTAATTAGAATTATAAATATCTGATGCAGGATCTGATTTCATTGCTGGAAGAGAAACAAACTCCCAAAAAAGTGAAGGAATGTCTTTCAACATCACGTGGCAAATCTCCAGTGAACACTGTGACATTTCCAGCCAGAAAGCAGCTAACAACTCCAAAAGGAGAAAATAAGCCTCTCATCTTAAAGGAACGACATGGACAAGGACCTAGAAAACCTTCAGCTGCCAGAGGTCTCTTGATTAGTTTGTATTTTATTACTATATTGTTAGTTAACTTACACTCTGCAGTTCAGTTTTTTAGTGCGTTACATATTGCTGGGCAGAAGTGTGCAACACAACACTCCATATGCAGTGATCAGGTTCATGTAGCTCTGTTATACTCCTAGTGTTTTTTTTTTTTTCCATAGCAGTTACTGTTAGGCGATTAACTTGTAGGTTTATATGCCTCTTTATATTATCATCATCATGTTTTTATTTTTGTCTAGTTCCTTTACAGTGGGCTACACTTGGATTGCTTTTCTACAGTGTATACCTAAATGACACTTTACAAATTAGTTTTATTGATGCACACAGAATATATCAAATATTTATATTGAAAATACTATATGAACGCATTCTTTTGAAATGCAGTCATTGTTTGTTAGCAAGTTTCCAGCAAAGTTACTGTTTTTGTAGAACCGTTTGGAGTGAAAAGATGTACTAAAGCTTTTGCTGAGAATTTCCTTGGTTTGTGTAGTTTCTCTGTTTTTGAAAGATTTTGAGAAATGTGGCTTTTGTTCTTAACAATCCATTCATTTCTTCTGTACGCTAATCACAGTTTCAGTACCTAGAGGCACATTAACTAACAGTTAACTGAAGTCTCTATTTTCCACTGCCAGATTGAGATGCAACCTTTGGGAATTACTTCTCTTTATTCTTCATTTACCTTATATATGAAATAGACTTTATTCTTTCCCAGTGTTTTTTGAAATAATTGATATCTACAGTATTTTGCCACCTCATGAAATCTGTTATTGCTTACTACATGACTGTGCATGTGTCTTTTTTTGTGTATGTGTATACGTTTATATGTAAATGGAGAATGTGTATGTTTTCTTGTATATTTATTCATTTGTGTACACATGTATGATGCTAAATCTTCTCTTCGATTAATCACTGTAACAATGACAGTTAATTTAATACTTGTCAGGAAATATGAGATTTTTGTTGTTAATTTTGCTTTTAATTTTGATATTTTTATATTATAGTAGAGCTTTAAATGTTGTGGTTGGGTATATCTAGTACAACAGAGAAGTCGGATATAGACATTAAGATGATTCTTGCCCCTTGGAACTTACAGCTGAAAATTTCTTAATTATTTTTGGTACAGATAAACATCAATATGTTGCAAAGATTTCGGCAGCTCAGAAGATGAACAATCACATTCATATGTTGCATGATAAATTCCAGGAAGCAAATGATCTACCTGCTCCAGAAAGAAATACCATTTTGCAGGGAAGCCTAGATGCACTAGTGAGATCTAGAGCTGTAAAAAAAGATCCCATTCTTCAAAGTGGCTCTTTAAAGAAGAAAGACATGTTATTACCTGCAAAATCACAGGTATGCAAGTTTTAAAAGAATTTATGCTTGCTTCATCTTATCCTCTGGGATTTGTTATTAGTGTAAGGCACTTCTTTTGTACTTTGTACTTCCTCATATATATGTGTGTGTGTGTGTGTGTGTATGTGTATATTTTTTTAATCTGAGTTTAGAAGTATAGGGAAATAAACAATGTTATTTGCCTCCATTATTTCTGATGATTATATTTTATCAGTTTTTTGAAGTTGTGTCGTTGCTTATCAACAGTGAATAACAGGATGAACAAGGAGAATTGTTTGCTCAAAACTGGTTTTGTTTTTGAAATCAACATGATTAAATTTCAGTTAGTATCTAAAGCTGAAATGTGTTCTTCTTACTGATCATCTTTTGTCATGTAAAATTCCTTTAGCTGTATTGTTGTGCTAATGTTAATGTTAGTCAATGACATTTTTTCTGCTTGAAGAATTTCAGTTCCGCACTTTTGCTTCATGTGTGCTTCCATGTCAGACACCATTTTATCAAGCTGCCCCTCTGTCTGTTGCACAGAAATAAAATTTAACAGAATACTGGGAGGAAGGTTCAACCTCTGCTGCCATCCCACTAATATCCACTTCTGATGCTGTGGGCCAGCATAATAAAACAAGGCATTAATTCTGGAGTGGACCTCGCAGTTTGATGGCCAAATAAAGCATTACCTTAGAATTGCTTGCAAAAATCGTAATAGCCAAATTTAAGCATGTTTTGTTATGGCACAGTTGTACATGTCTTTAAATGAGTTCTAAATCCTCCACGTGTCAGCTGTGCAATAAAGTAAAGAGACATGATTTCCAAACAAATTCTAAAGCAGAATACAAAATACTTTAAAAACATGCATCTCTGTTGCTTAATTTTTAATGTAATTGTGTTAATTTTAAGGGAATGCCTAAATCTCTAAAACCAAGGCAGGTGCAGCTTCCAGGAAAGCATGCTCGATTTCAAGAAACAACTATAGCTTTTCAGTTAAAAGAGAACAAACGATTTGTTAAGGAGAGCAGCATACCCTGGGTGCCTCCAAACTCTACGTTACCTCCTGCTTCACCTAAACGGTATGTTCATAGTCCAGTGGATCCAGTGTTCACCCTACTTTTCTGTGGAAATAGTACTGTATCTGTACTAGTAAATAGGATGGGTTGGGCCTGTCTCTCAGACTACAGAGGCAAGTGGCATAGCACAGCTCACAACTGGATATTTGTATTTTTTTTTTTTTTCCACTCATAATGGAGTGGCCTCATTCACAGAGCATGGGAAAACATTGCCCTATGTTTTTCCTGGGTCATAGCTGAATATCATCTGGAAGTCACAGGCCAAAACTGCAGTAGGCAAAGCACTGACAGTGTACATAGCATGCAGAATGGTCATTCACTTGCCATGCTGGTGCTCTGGTTAAATTTTTAAATTTATTTAACTACTATAAGTAGTTAACTTATGCTATTTGTGTCTGCTGGTCCTGCTATAATGGTTTTTGAAACTCATGCGTTAATTTCAGTTGAAATTGATGGTGGTAAAAGTAACAATAGTATGTTCCTTCAAGTGTCATGAAATTACTTATCTAAATGAAGAGTTTCTATTGGTGCCTTCTCTGGAGGAAGTAATTCAGTCATATTAATCACAGAATCATAGATTATCCTGTGCTGAATGCACATCCACAAGGACCATCACATCCAATGCCTGGCTCCACACAGGGCCACTCAAACTCTGTCTGAGAGTGGTGTCTCAATGCTCCTTGAGGTCTGGCAGCTCAAGGCTGTGTCCACTGCTATAGGGTGCCTGTTTCATGCCCACATAACCATTTCCTGATCCCTTCCTGACCTTCCCACGTTGTAGTTCCACACTGGTCTCTCAGGCCCTTTCAGTGTTTCCAGAGAACAGAGCTCAGCACTGCCCCCCTGTTCCCTATGAGGAGCTATAGGCCACCATGAGGCCTCCCCTCCTCTAGGCTGAATAAGCCAAGAGACCTCAGCCTCTCCTCATATGCCTTGCCCTCCAGACTTCATAGTCCTCCCTTGGTTACCCTCTAATAGTATTACATCTTTACACTGTGGGACTCAAAACTACACACAGTGCTCTAGGTTTTGTCTGTGGAAAGCTTACTATTTCATAGAAGTTGTTTTGAACTATTAGAATTATAGCAGTGAAGTAATACGTATTCCTTCCTTTTCCCAAGATTTCATTCTTCTCAAATTAACTTTGTTAATTAGTCCCTCTCCATTTCTTAAGGTGCAATTTGTTGGTATGTCCCTCATTCATATTTCCATCTAAATATTTTATGTTTTCCAAATGTAGTTAACCTACTATCTCAGCACTGCAGTGAGAATACAAATGTGATCTCCTGGTTCCAAAAGGAGAAAACATATATTTTTTTTCCTTGTCTGTGATATGGTCTAGGTTTGTTTATGTAAAAAATATATTCAGTATTCTGGAGAGTCAGGTTCCCCGCATTTAGTTTCCAGTGCTGTTTCTGGCAGTTGAACCAGAAGATCCAGCTGCTGGATCTGAAGTAGTGCGCGTTGATGAGGAGCTTGTCTATCTAGGCAGTATTTGCAGATAGCCATGAAGTTGTCTTTTCACTAGTAGTATAGACATGACTGAAGATCGCTGGTTCTGAGATGAATTTCCTGGCTTATATGATATTGAAGCTAATATTAATTTTCTCTATAAATGTTTTCAAAATTTTTATAAACTAATATTGAAAATCCGATTATTTCATTCTCTATTTCTTATGAGTGTTTTGTAATTTTCTTTATGTAATTGTCTTATATTTGAAGACTAGCACGGCGTGAAGCAGAAGCTTCAAGAAGAATGAAAGTTCTGACTGATCTTAACAAAAGAGAAATGAAAAAAGTACGAAAGTTAAGGTAATTACTTGCTCAGAAGAGCTAATAAGTGGTACCAGAACTTGACATAATCTTCCTACCATCACTACCAGCAATATGAAACGCTTCTCAACTTTCCACTTCCCCAAAAAGTGGATTTATGGTTTTTTTATTTTTGTTTTTTTTACCACTTGTTGTTATACCAAATTTTAAAATTGTTATTTGTTCTTATTTTGTGTGTGTGTCTAGGTTGCAAGGTGCTTCTCCAACTCAGTGTGCAGACAAAGTTGACAAAGCAGTATGTGAGCACCTAGAACTTCCATTGGATAGGGCACAGGTAGTACAGTCAGGCTCATGGCAGTATTTGAAGGGTACATTTATAAAGGGTCAATATTATGTTTGTTTTCAATGTAGTGCAATGAGGAGTTTTTTGGAGAAACATATCAAATAAATTATATAGTCAGTACATTTTGGGACACTTGACAAGTGTATTTCCATTTTTGTACATAGGCTTTAAATTATTGTAACCAAAATTGGCAAAGCTGCATTCTTTTTTTTAATCATCTTTTCTTAGTAGTTTATTGTCAAGTAGTGAACAATCATAACTGTTCTACACTAATTGTGACTGGACTTGATAAGGTTATCTTAATAATTAATATAACACCATGTTTAATGTCTAAGTATATTTTTCTCTACTAGTAATTATGACTAATAATACAGAAGGTTCATTATTCTAAGTGGATTTATGGTTTATTAGCAGATGAATATTTCCTTGGAAACAAACTGTCATTTGAAGGATCCTTCAATTATAAGACGGCTTTCAACTCATGCATCTGAGAAGGTATATTCTATCTACATGTCACAGAGAGAAGCTGAGTTTTTACCTTTGCTGTGTGGCAGAATGCGTCTAGAAAAGTAGTGATAATTTTCTGAACTTGACGTTTTCCAACACCGTATAGCTTACCTTATAGCTCTCTACCTCCTACCTGAAAGGAGGCTATGGCAAGATGGAGATCAGCCTGTTCTCCTGGGTAACTAACACTGGGACAAGAGGGAATGACTGCAAGTTGTGCCAAAGGAGGCTTAGGTTGGATATCAGGAAAAATTTGTTCTCCAAAAGAGTGGTCAGGCGCTGGAACAGGCTGCCCAAGGGGGTGATGATGGAATTACTGTCCCCAGATGTGTTCAAGAAATGTTTAGATTTTGTACTAAGGGACATGATTTATTGGGAAATACTGATGGTAGATGGATAATTGGACTGGATAATCTTGAAGGTATTTTCTAACCTTGGTGATTCTATGAACAGAGATAGCATAGCATGGCATGGGGGGAATAGTAGGGCAAGGGGGAATAGCTTTAAAACTGAAAGAGAGGAGTTTAGGTTAGATGTTAAAAAGAAATGCTTTAATGAGAAGGCTGTGAGCCTGTCTCATAGAGAAAGGCCCAGAAAAGCTGTGGCTGCCCTAACCCTGGAGGTGTCCAAAGCCAGGTTGGAAGGAGGGCCCTATGCAGTCTGATTGGAGGGAGTGCATCCAGCCCATGGCAGAGTTGGAATAAGGTAATCAGTAAGGTTCCTACCAACCCAAGCGATTCTATGATCTAGTTGGTAAAACTGGACACAACTAAAACTTACAGCTTTGGCCTAGGTTTACTGACTTTGTACTCTTCTATATTTACTCATTAACTTTGGCAGCTGCTATGGGACTTCTCCTGTATGTTCTGTTAAATGCATATTTTGTAATATGAGGGCCTTCGCTTCTTATTCTTGAATACTGAACCTGTGTTTAGGAACTTAGAAACTTAGTTATGTAGAGAGCTTCATCCATATTCAATAATTTTTGTTGGTAGGAATATACCAACCTGTTTTTATTGATTTGGCTTACTATGTGAGTGGAAGAGAAACGAAATTATTTGGGTTTTCACTGAAAAGCTGTAATGATATTTGGCTTCTTACCAGCAAGTACTGTAAGAAATGTGTGATTTATAAGCATCATTTTTTTTTTTCCCTCAAAGTTTTTCTATTTCTTCTTTTTTCTCTCTTTTTTTTTTCTCCCCCCCATTGACTGTGTATATTTTGCTTTTTTTTTGGCAGGTTGCAGCAAATGCAGATATTCTGAGTGAAAAGGTACTGGATGATCTTTTGGAAGATACTGCTCAGGAGCTCTGGAATATGGAGCAGCATAAGGGACTTCAGGCTGAGAATCTGTTTGTGACTGATGGTCCTAGTCTGGAAACAATGTTGCAAAGAATGGAAGAAATTGAAGTAAGTTTTTAATCTATTAATTGGTCTGATAGAGCTAGTTTCTCGTTTACTGACAATAATTATAATACCAGTAGGTATCTGCGCTCTTTAAAACAAGATCAGACTAAATTGTGGTATGAAATGGGAGACTTGGAAGGAGTTTCTTCTTCCAGCAAAAAATTGTGTAAGAACAGAAGGATGCTTGACCTCATGGTTTTATTGCTAACTTTAGGATTGGCAGACCTGAGTTTGCTTGATTTTTTTTCCCATGCATTACTTTTTTAAACTTTAGTAAGCTTTTCCAAAGTTTTTGTTTCTAATCTTATTTCAACCTTTCTGTTCAGTTAAATTTATCCTAAATTAGAACTACTGAATTTAGCACCATTTACTTGATCTATTCGTAAGCTGAAAGCATGAAGCTTACAGTATGCAATATCCATTTAAGGTGCTTGGGCATATGTTTGAATTCATTGGTGGTAAGGCAGGAAAGCCCATCAGTTGTTTTACTAACTGCTGTTGATCTGAAATGGGAGTAGTTGCCATGGTACTGGCAACTAGTTGAATCTTCTAGTCTAGGATTTTGAATGAGATGATTATCTGTGATTTCATCTCTCCTTTTACTCCTTTTCAGTACTACATTAACCATGGAAAATAATCCTGGTTTGATAAGGAGTATCATGACCTGCTTTCCTATCAAGTGATAACTGTTACTGCTGAACTGTTAAGCATGTATTAATTGATTACTTTTATATGTTTAAAAACAGAGATATCAGGAAACTGTATGCAGGAGATTCACCCAGATTGTGTACAGTGATTCAGAATTCAGGGCCCAAGAGGATAAAATTAGTAAGTAGTTTCTTCAGTGCAACTTATTTTCTTGGCATCTCTGTCTTTGAATTCAAAGAATTGAAATTGAAGTGATTATATGTGATCATATATCACTTTTGTAATGCAAAAGTGTGAATGCTTCTACATAAGGTTTACCAAATCCCAAAGAAAGTATGCAGAGGCAAGTTAACATTCATCAGTTTGTTAGAGGTACCCATGTTACCAAAGCTGGCTGACTGGCAAGATGTCTGTGCCTGGCATATTATAACAGGGGGAGACAATAAAGCAACATGAATCAGTCTAGTCAAGGTTATTCACAGAAAACGAGGATACTCAGTTGCAGCTACAGAGCAGTTTTTCACAAACAAGTCTCTTGTAGGTGCAGAACCTAGAGGCAGTTCACTTGTGTTCCCAAGGAAATACAGGTTCGTTTTTCTTTTTTTTTTTTTTTTTAAAAGGCTAGTTGCCTGTTCAGTCCATGATTTGTGTTTTTTCTGCACAACTATTCAGACACATTTTTGATTATAGGTGCTCCTTTGAGAGGAAAGTTTCTGAAAAAAAGCTTGTTTAGCTTGGAAAAGAGAAGGCTCTGGGATGACATCATTGTGGCCTTCCAATATTTGAAGGGAGTGTGTAAACAGGAGGGGCAATGGCTGTTCACAAGGGTGGACAGTGATAAGACAAGGGGGAATGGTTTTAAGCTGAGACAGGGGAGATTTAGGTTAGATATTAGGAGGATGTTTTTCACCCAGAGGCTGGTGAAGCACTGGAACAGGTTGCCCAAGGAGGTTGTGGATGCCCCATCCCTGGAAGCATTCAAGGCCAGGCTGGATGTGGCTCTGGGCAGCCTGGGCTGCTGGTTGGCAACCCTGCACATAGTAGGGGGGTTGAAACTGATCGTCGTGGTCCTTTTCAACCCAGGCCATTCTATGATTCTATGAAATACAGTGCTAAAAGAAGGATCCATTCTGAGAACAGGCTATTATTTTCAGTTTGCTTCTGTTGAGTATACATTTGCATGCAAAGCACTGCTAGTGTAACTTAGTTGAAGGATAGGAGTCTTTAATACATACCACCAGTCATCATATGTTAAGTTTTAATGTTGTCCTTTTAAAGGCATTTGTCATTCCTTAACTTAGATATTTTCTTTTCTTATAAACTGTGGGTAGTGATTTTAGTGCAGCGAAGATTTTACACTATAGTCTGTAATTGGTGTACATACACTTTAGCTCATCTGTCAGCTGTTTGAATCTACTTCAGAAGAAAGATAGTTTATTTTCTAAGTTTGAAATCTCCTGAAGCTACTTTTTTGTTGTTGTTTTTGGGCTGGGGATTTGTAAGTCTAAATCTTAGAGTGTTCAGTGTATCCTTCTTTTATCCTTCTGTTTGATTAAATACAACAATGAAGCTACATCAATTTAACAAGTTGAGGATCTGGTCACATACTATCTTTAATGGAAATACATTGTTTTACACCAGGTACAAAATCTATCAATAAGACAGATAAAGACTTACCCCAAATCTTGTTTCATTTTTTCTATATATTGGATTTACTGCCAAGCTCTAATATACTACATTAACTTTTGAATGATATTTTTCTGTCTGTTCTAGAGAAGTATTCACTGATAAAAACAAACTACACTTGCACTAAAGGAAGAATGTCTAAAATGCTTAGCTTCAATATACTGAGCTCCTGGATATCCTTTCTTGAATTTTCATTTTTAGGGATTTGTCAGATTCGTACTTGTCTTTTTTTACCTGAAAAATATGCCTATGAAGGAAGCAAAAGTTTTTATGAGGTCCTAACTGCATTAACTGTAGGGTTTTTTTCTTCCAAAGAAACAAATTTTAATGTTATCTTTTTTTCTTCTAGATCAACAAATGGCATTAATAGCTCAAATACCTACATCTCCTCATTCAATTCAGATAACCAAATTAACTAGACAGACAGAACCGGAAACTGACATTTCATTTGAAAAACTTTTTGATGACAAGTAAGTAGAATACTTTGATGTAGACAAAGCTGTGGTGCATTTTTGCTGTGCACATTCATTGTAGTGTTTGTGTTAGAGGGAATTTTGCTTACTGTTTGAAGTCATTTTCTGATCTTTCAAAAAAAAAATACTTAATAATCCTGATTTAATTTAATCTTTTGTATTTCCAGTGGCACGGATGAAAACAAAGAAGTTCAGGAGAAATTGCTGACTCAAAATGACATTCTGCAGCCCTTGACTCAGAATTCTGTGCAGAAAAAGTCTCATGTTTCTTTCTCAGTTGCAAAGCCTATGCTCCAGAGCATTCTGGATTATAGCAGCAAATACAAGCATCACTTAAACCTTATTTTCCATGAAGCAGTAGGCAGCTTCAATCCATGGCAGATTGCTGAAAGGTACGTGAACTACCTGTATTTTTGAAGTGAATCTATCAGGTGTTTTTTTCTGTCCTTAATTCTTACCACAAGAGGGCACTATAAATCTTCCTGTATAAAATAAGTGTTAAAAAAATGTTTAGAAGAAACAGTCCCCTGCTATGCGGAAAAGGTCCTGGATACAGTAGCTTTATTATATTTTAGAATATTCGCAAAACTCTGAAGATAAACTTTACAGAGGCCAATAAACAATTGTGTTTTTACATTAAAATAATTTTCCTTTCTGTTATGTCCACTGTTGTCTGGAGGCCACTTACCTCATTTTTCCTTAAACCTTATTGCTTTCTGTAAGGCCTCATTCAGTGGCAACAAAAATCAGTTAGATGCTTCCTATTTACTTCAGTGGCCTTAAAATGAGCACCACAGTATGTTAATTATTACTCCTAAAGCAGACCTATTAGTCTGCCTTCTGTGCCAGGAAAGATTGTGGAGCAGATCCTCATGAAAGCTATGTGCAGTGGAAATGCAAAGTCACAGCCTGAAACAGTAACTGAGCATCTGGTGGGAAGGCGGGGCCAAACCAGGGAAACTTAGGTGCAACGCACCTGAGTGACTGGAAGGGGTGGAGGCAGGATCCACCCCTTCCCAGACCTCATTTAAGGACTGGCAGTGGAGATGAGGGTATCTCTTGTTGGAGATCCCTGCTTGTTGCAGGGAAGCTGGATTAGATGACCTTTAAAGGTCCTTTCCAACTCTAAGGATTCTATGGTTCTAATTTGGGTTATCACACAACACTTACAAGAACACAACTGTTCTGTGATAGTGGAATCTTTTCTTAGACTAGGCAGTAGAAAGAAAGAAAAAGCAGCCTTTTTAGATCAGTGTTGATATCACTGGTATGAATTAGTGAAGCTCGAAATCTGACCTCAGCCTTTTCCTGTTCTTTTTTCCCCTTTTCTTCTACCTTAGTCTTGCAGAGGAACTAACAGACGAAGCCCTGTTTGATGTGGCAGCAGAGCTGCAGGATGTTTGTGAGGATTATGCTGAAGCTGTATTCACATCAGAGTTTTTGCAGCCAGCACAGTAAGTGCATTCAATTCTGCTCCAATACCAAATAAATCAACCCCAGTCTAATGGTTTTATCAGACAATCTAATTTTTCCTATTTTTGCTTGCTTGTTCTTTTTGTCTGTGAGATTTTGCTCCCTAAAATGAGTTAAATCCAACAAGAATTCATGTCAGATTTTTATAGAACCAAGATCATAATGTTTTTCTTCTCAGACTTTCTGGATTTATCAGGACTATCTTTTTGTTGTTGTTTCATTTCTTTGGCCAGTATTTCAGTAGAATGATGTGAGCTGTTACAGGTGAATTTTGTATGTTTTGATAGGTATACGCATCCATTTGTTTACCTCTGGTAACTTCATCCATTTTTGTGTGTAAACTACTGATGAGAATAAAATACTGGGGAGGGAGCACTGGGTTTAAGCTATGTCATAGACTTAGCTGTACTGTGCCTCAATTTTCTTTCAGTTGGGAGAATCTCACTTAATTACCTCACAAAGGAGTTATGGGTTTTAGTTTATTTCTGTCAAGAAAATGCATTGAATTTTTCTGATAGTTGTGTTGGAAGAGCAATTCATTATTGATAGGAATCTAACACCCAGATGGAAAAGTGAAGAACAAAAACTGTTGGATTTGCTCTTTAGCGCTTTGTGTTATATAATAAAGACACTGTCTGACCACCATAAGGAATATATGGGCTAGTTCTTTTTACAATGTCACAATCCAAGGGAAGGATTCCCATGGCACAGTGCTAAGTAGAGGTAAACTCTCACACTGGCTGTAGACAGAGCTTGCACTCTTAGAGTGAATGAAGTACCTCTCCTGTTTGTTTTAGAATGTCACTAATACATTATGCATGAATCCTTTGAAGAGAAGCATGTGATGGAGACTTCCTTTTTTTCCCTTCAAATTAGCTTAAAATATTATTTAAACCCAGCACTTAGTGATCCAGCCCTACATTCTTTACTCTTAGTCTTGATTAAAATCAAGAACTACAAAATAAATGAAAACTGCCTTTTCTGCAATATAGTTAAGAAGTTAATCACTCTACTAGTTTGGGTTATGCCTGGAATGAGCAATGAGTAAGATTTATGGTGCTGTTTTTGGGGAGCTCAGCCCTTGAGGGTAACCCAAAAAAACACTATGACAGTTTGTATCCTTTAAGTTTCTTTTCTGTAGTAGTGCTGCTCTCATTAGAACAAATTTGATCTTCTAAGACTATTTTTATTTCCTCTTATTTGAACATATTTTATTAAAATAATTGTTTTTATTGCGGACTTTTACTGTTTTGTTTGTCTTGAATTTTACACCAGAAGTAACAATGTAAATATTACTGTTGTATGACTTTATGTGATTTCTTAAATTCTGAACACCACCTTTTTATTTATGTAGTTGTATAATAAGTCTAATTTAAAATCAAAAATGGTAAGACGTAGTGTCTGTATCTGCATGTACGCTCATGAAAGTATTGTCAAGGTATTTTGTTTTTTAATAAACAATGTGTCTTTCATAGGACTAAATGTATTTTTAATTTAAGATAACTTCTTTCTGAAACCATTTGGAACAATCAGCACCCAACCTGGCAGCTTTTCAAGACTCAGACTACCCTATTTCTTCAGTGTAATGTGGTTTTCTGACAAAGTAATTGTTTTCTCTGCTGTGAGTGGTATCCTCTGATAAAGTGAGTTTTTATTCTGAATGAGACTTTGTGGTGTTTGTGTGCTTTCTTTAAGAGAAAATCTGTGGAGAGCGAAGGCTTTAGGTAGACTCTTCTTCACTCTCTTCCTCCTACAGAACTGAACTGATGGATTTTGTACTATTTACCAATGCAAACTAGACAATTCAGGGTGGAAATTTTGTAATATTAAATTTTGTAATGTTAAAGTTTTGAGTTGAAGTGACTGTGTGTCATTGTTCTAAAGGGACAAATCAGAATCAAGCTTGATGAATATTACATATATGCTTAATTTTTGTTAAGATATGTTCGTGTAGACTATATGGGCTGAAGCACATAGTGCAACCATAATATTGCTGCAAGTGTTAACTGTGCATCTAATGATCATTGTTAACTGATCATGCATTACAGTACTGTCATGCATCTGAATTCATAGTTTCTTTAAAGCTGAGTACTGGGAGGCTACAATAAGCACTTTCAGATTCAGAATGTTGGATTGATAGGGAAGAACAGATTTTATTGGAAACTGTGCTGTTTCTTATTGCTGAAGGTCTTTAGGAAGGGTTAGATATCCAAAATATATTATCCTACCTGGTACTGAGAAGGATCCCTTCTATGGATCTGTAAGATCTTCTCAGGCCTGTTTTTTTCATTTTTTACATGTAATTTTCTTCAGTGTCAGGGCTGTGAAAGGGATAAAACAAAAACGGGATGAAAGAATTTAGTGGTGGTGTAGATGTATGGATGACTCCCTTAAATGCCAATTGCTGCAGTCATATGTAGCTGAAGTAAAACTGAGGTTTATGGAGTGGTTCAGAGTGACATAGACAACAGAAGTGCATCAGAGCAGTTTGGTGCAAGGGCCGTGCCAAACCTCACAGCATCACAGTGTTGGCGTAGTCATTTCCCAGCTGGTGCTGTGGACATACTTGGCTCCTGGCTTGTCCTCCCTCCTGCTGCTCCCTGATAGGTAACTAGGTATTATAAGGAGCAATGAAGAAAGTGGATGACTCTGGAAACCCTGTAGGAGGATCACGAAGACAGAACTGCTCATCTGAATTCTGTGAGCAGTTCTTGCAGCTCTCGAAAGCACACAAACTGCTCTCTAAATATTTAATTGTAAAAGTTAAATCAGCATGCTTCTGGGAGTGAGATGGTTATGGCAAGTGTTTGTTCTACCAGCGCTTTGGAAAACTAATTTTTTTTCTATTAATGCTGGACCTAATTCTACTGCCATTATTGTCACTGTAAGAACGTAACTTGAACTCCTTCCCTCTGTTTGGTTTGCCTTTTCTCTGAGTTACTCCTAGAGGCTAACTTACTGCTGTTTCTCTTTTGACTGCTTTTCTCCTTTTTTCTTATTTTTTGGGATACTTTTTGAGATGATTCACCAGCAACAGGAGAAGGGGTTCTGTTCATAATGTGCACGTTAACCAGACAAACAGTTTGCTTCAGTATATTTCCTTTATTCTTGAAGAATAAAGTAAATTTCAAGTACATGTTTCATCAGAAGACCCTACGTTATCTCTTGCAGCATGCTTGGAGTGCTAGGTTGAACTTAGGTTTTAGAATGCTAGTCTGGTCTTAGAGAATGAAGCAGGTTGAAGGACAGTGGTCCTGGCTGATCATTTGTCATCTGTTTCCTTGTGTTTCAGCTGTGTGTCATGTCTGCCTGTTCTCTCTCATATAATATTTTGCTACATGTAGGTAAAAGGAGCTCCTTGACCGATGCTCCTACCACAGTGAGAAAAGCTGCTGACCACTGGGGCTCCTGGGCACTACTGTGATTTTAATGTGGAATAGAGATTGGACTGGCAGAACCTTCCTTCTGAAATACCTCATTGAGAAGAACTCGCATAAATGCAAAGTGTTATTTCATTTCAAGTTGTAAGTACTATTCTGTGTAGAAGGAAATGCAAGATGGTATTCAAAGTTCAGTGATTACTTCCACCTGTTTAGTGGAGTTTGTCTCTCATGGTCACATTCCTTATTGTTTTATCCCTAGGAAGATGTCTCTTTTCATTGAATAAACTTGGTCACTGCTGCTGAGAGATTTTTTATTTTTAATATTTTTCTTTTTAAAAGCTCTTTTAAGCAGCTCCCTGATTTGTCAAGGTATTTTTGAACTTGCATAACCTTTTAAGTAATTATTACAAGCCTGGCTGTAAAAATTGCTGAATTCAGAGATAATTCATGAGCTGTATGAGTTTCCCTTAAAATAAATTCCAACTACACTGCAAATGTGCAAATCTAGCTGTAGATTCCAGCTTAACAAACCAAAAAAATTGCATAAAATTCCCACGGCATTAAGGTTGTTGTCAGTTCTTACCTTTGCTTCACTGTTCATTTGAGGAGACTTGCACTTTCAGCCTAGCTGTGCCAGAGGCATACATACACACAAAGGGGACACTCTGATGGACTGGAGTACGTGTCTTTGGTGGACTGCTGCACCCAAGAGGGCTCTGCTGTTGCGGCTAATGGTTCAAGCGGCCAATACAACACAGTTTTCTAGTGCAGGAAAGGAGCTGGGTGGGTTCAATGGATCTGTTCCAACTCGAGATATCCTGCGACTGTGATTTTGTGACTGGTCACAGCTCAGGGATGCTGGTGTTACTGGTCTCAGTCTGTAAGAGGTGACCAGGTAAAAATTCCGTGGTGACCACTGCAGCTTCGGGCTGTATTGGGCAGTGTTCTTGATGTTTTCTACTTGGCTTAAAGGAGGCATTGCACAAACATGTCATTCATTTCTTTCTGCGTCTGGGAAAACTGTGCGTCTCAGTGATAAGTGCCTACCTGCATGGCAGGATGTGTACCAGCAGGAGGAGGGAGACTAGTCCCTGTTCTGAGCCTGGGTTTCTGGAGCAGGCCGGCTCTTTGGAGGATACTGCAGGTGGGTATTAAATGGTCCACCAGACTGTAAGATTAGTATCAGAACTGGGGGAGGAAATAACAGGAATAATATAAGAAACATGTTGAGTTTGACTAGCTCCTACTCGTCTGCAGTGGACTGTTTAATATAGGGAGAAATGGTGGGTTTTTTTCAGGACATAGATAATACAGTTGGTTTTTTTTTTTTAAATGGTACTTTGTATGTGCTGGGAACTGTAACTGTTGACCCTGAACAAATGTAAAGAAATGTGTGATACTGTCATGCTCTGATGCTTACTTAGAGCTGAAGTCTTACTTGGTTATAGATTGCCATATACCCAGAGTTGCAGAGAACTCAGAGGGGCTAACTACCCAAGTAACACCTTTGCTTCCTGCAGATCTTTTGCAGCTTCACTTGAACTGTTTATTACCACAGCCGTAAAAGTATTCATAACATAACTGACTGCTGACAACTTAAGGC
Source organism: Chrysolophus pictus (assembly GCA_037305975.1). Taxonomy (NCBI): domain Eukaryota; kingdom Metazoa; phylum Chordata; class Aves; order Galliformes; family Phasianidae; genus Chrysolophus; species Chrysolophus pictus. The sequence goes on from CM074594.1 coordinate 10,056,165, forward strand.
TAGCCTAACTGTGCCATCTCAGCTGTGAGAGTCACTTAATTAGCAAGAGCAGATCTAACTTCAGTCTCAGTGATGCAGATGGCATGGCAGGATGGTGTGAAAGTCTCTGTTCTGCAGGGGGGGGATAGCTACAGCCTTGGCTACCCTTGTTTTCACTGAACATTACCAGGTCCAGGCATTTGTCTAGTCTTATGTGCCTGATGTGAATTTCTCACAGCTATGCATTCTGGTATCAGTCAGTGCAGCCTTGGTGGTAAGGGCTGTATGACACAAGATTTGTGGTACCTGGGATTAACTAGAGCTAGCAGCAACCTGGCAGGCAACACAACACCTAAGTCTGCTCACCAACGCATGTATCTTTCTGCTAGAGAATTTCCTGTGCCTCAGTACTACAAAATCTTTGCTGGAACAAGTTTCCATCAGTTGCGATCTTCTGTTGTGCTTCTATGGGCTATGATTTTGTTCCCTTTGTTCTGTTTTTTGGCAGAGTGTTTCCACTCTCCTCTGGTTTGTTGGGATCTTTTTGTCTTTTTTTTTTTTTTAAATTTTGGCTGTAGGTGAAATATAAACAATGCAGAGAGAACTCTAAAATGATTTAATGTTATACTGCCAAGAATTGCCATTTCTTGGATCTTGGACAACTTCTCTGTTAGCTTCACTGGCATGAGCAGTCACAGTTGTTGCTGCCAGAGAATTTCTCAGTCATTCAAAGTAAAACAGCATAGTACAACCCATTTCTAGTGAGTTACTGATGTTCAGATCTACCACCTGCTGTTTTCTCTGATTCAATGTTGTGTCTTCTCCTTAGAGCTGTCTCTCGATTTCTCTGGTGACTTCAAGGTTATAGCAGCTGAAATCCATCCTGACCATTGCCCTCTTCTCAGCTGCTTTGCTTGAGTCTGCATACTCTGAATCCCCATACCTGCTGATGGAACTGCACTCAGCATCCCTGCTTCTTGAAATAAGAAAAGATTACAGCTTTGGGCAGACTGTGTGGGCTCTAGTGGACAGAGCTCCCATTTCTCTTCCTTAGCATTCTCCTGGTTTGGCCCTGAAGGCTGTTTAAACTAGATTGAACTGGTGCCTGTGTCACTAGGCACAACTGAATAGAATCCAGACTTGAATATAGTCCAGGAGATATTAGCAACCAACTGATTTTCAGCTTTTTCTGCATAGGCCCTTAACCATACATCCAAAGCCGCTTTCCCTGTCCAGTTTGGGTAAGTTTGGCTTATGTGGACAGCTGCTTCTCCCAGGGGGACAATGGTGTTAGAAGATAATATTCTTCTCTGAGTTCTCATCCTCTAATGGCTCTTACATATGCCATTGCCTATTGTGCTGATCTTGTTTTGCAGGAGTTAATATGTAAACTATGTTTTATACAAGGTTTGATTTTAATGGACATCTTACAATGCTATATAACCTAATGATGATAGGAAGCATCCCCTGATAGAGGCTTTGTCTTCACAGAAGTTTCTCTGCTGTATTGCAAGAAAAAGCACTTGAGTTACCAGTAAACCTGAATGTGTTTAGAATTAAGAGAAAATGTATTTGGATTTAGATTATTTTCTTAAAAAGCAGTTGGAAGTAAAAATATCTTTGAAGACATTCCAGCTCAGGCTGTTGTCTAGTTTATATTTTTCTTACATTATTGTTTGGCTTTAACTCTTAGAGAGGTTCTATATCTCTGCTGTAATGCATAGAAAAGAGGCTGTGTGCCTTTATCTACTGAAAGGAAATAGTTGCACCGTCTGAAGCTTTTGCAACACTTCAAAAGAAAGAAAAATGTTCTGGAGGTTTACATTTTCAAGGGCTGGCACTTGTCTGCTTTCAAAGTTCAGGACAGCACAGAGTAATTCTTCCCCTTTCCCTTGGAGGAATTGTAGTTCTTATTGCCTTCAAAGGCTGCAGGTAACTGCCTGCTCAGGCAGCCATAGGAAAACCTTTTGTTTTTTTTCCAGACTGGACAGCAAAGTAGCTGTTCAGTGTGAATGTGTCAGAACTGTTGTGTTGCTTGTGAACAACAACGAAGGTTATGCTTTCTCATATCCAGAGATGTGCTTTGCTACTGTGCAAAGTAGTAGCTTTCAGAAAGCTTTCAGCTTTCTTTGGGAAGAATTATGGGTGGGGAAACAGCACATCTGCAGTGATTCCAAGATGATAGAGTCATGATGATAGAGAAGAATGCTCTGTAAAAGTATATTCTTTGAGTACACTGAACTGATATGATTTGTATTTAAAAAAAAAAAGGTTGAACAATGCCATCAGATTACTAACACATTCTTCTTTCAATAGTTGGGTCAAAATTTGACTTTAAAATGTTTTCAAAGAGGCATTAATTTGATAAAAGGCAAGGACTGCATGTTATTGAAGGTGCTTTATCTAAGAAGCTGACAAGGAAAAGCAGTGTTATCTGTGTAACTGGTACAGCAGCAGTACCTCCTACCCCAAGTACCAGCCTTTGCCTACTATCATATTATGCAAACGTAGTAGCTTGGGATATATCTTGTAGTCTGCCATCACTGCAAGGTTTAGATTTGTTCTTTGTTACGTAAGTTGAATGGTCTTATTATTTTTTAATTAAGAACCTCAGAGCATGGTGAGCAGAGCTTTAGGAATGCAAACCTGGACTTGAATGCTGCCTCTAGCCATGTTGCTTTGATTTCTGTGTCTTCAAAAGGGAGTACAGGACAAAGGATGGGGAAATTTAACATTTACCCTGAGTATTTATGTTCTCTATACAGTTCAAATTCTCAGGGCATTTTAGAAGAAAAATTATTCCTCCAGTAATATTAGCCAAACCTTTTTAGAGCACAGAATACAGTAGTTTTCGAAAGCAATTTGTATAGTTTGAATCTCATGCAGATGTTAATGCCGAAATTGTTGCATCTTGTGTCTTCTAAGGAAAAGACTAATTTCATGTAGTTCAGTATTTGCATTTACTGAGAAGATAACACAATGCAAAAATCTTACTGATAAAATGATTTTGGATAAATTGTGAAGACATTCTGTTTAAAAGACTGCATTGTTTTGTGCCTGCATAAACTGCTTCACATCTCTAAATAGAAGGCAGGTTCTATTCCTTTCTCTCCCAGTAAGGTTTGAAGAGCATGAAAAAGGAATCACCTTCACTTTAATGTCGGACTGGTTATTAAATTGAGTGCAGTTAATGAAGGACAGAAATGTTAACATAGATAATAGCCTCACGGGAATCTCCCTGGTTGTGTCTTACCTGCAAACTAAATTCTTCAAAGCCCTAGAAAAACTTCTCATGGAAAATTCTGTTCAGGTGATTGTAAGAATCTGTTTTGGTGTGGCTTCTATGTGGAAGCTAACATGGAAACTGTTAGGTTGACACCTCTGGAAAGTTACTGTGGTCCATGTCTGTCCAGACTGAATGCAAATATGGAAAGGATGAAGACATTAAAAAAGCTACAGTGCAGGTGGGATCAGTGTCTGGTTTGTAACAAATACATCCCTGGACACACGTCACTGATAGATTCTTGCTAGCATGAGCTTCTTGTATGGGTAGCTTTCTTGAAACAATGCTGAAGTGATGCATAACTCTTGTGCTGGCTTTCTGCATAGGTGACAACATCACCTTTGGAAATGAGAGATGAAATTCTGCCCCTGTGTATGCTCACTTTGAGTTCAGAGAAGTTGCACAGGCAGAAAGCAAAGTTTAGTGCATGCTTGCTCTCAATAACAGAGAAGACAAATGCTCTTTGTTTGTCCCTTTCATGCTGTTGTCATGATAGGTTTTATGATAAACATACATTTGTCGTGCATTTGATAGCTGTAGATAATAATGCATTTTCAAATGCTTGTTAAAAGTAAGCTGCAGTCTGTTTTTTGTTCTGCTTTCTATTCCAACTGGTACTGGGTTAGTGTGAAATTAAACTAGATATTTTAATTCTGTTTATTACTGGCCTGCTCCTTGATAGGTCACATCTATTCAAGACAAACGGTTTGGAAAGTACTACAACTGTAGGGAGCAGCACAGAGTAAGTAGTGCAGTACTCCCTTCAAATTTATCCCCATCTTTCAGACGTTTTTCTGCTGAGCTAGTATTTCCACCAGACCCTTGAATATATTATCCTTGGCCTTTCTTTGGGATTGCTTAATTGGGCAGTTTAGTGACGGGTTTTTCTGCCCGTCTCCTCCCGTTATTCCTGTGAGTCAGGCATCTACTTCTTGCGTTGAGTTTCTCCCAGTTCTTAGGAAATGGGAGGAGCTGGCTGTTCTCTGTTTTCCCCTCGGAAGCGTTAGTGAAAGCGAGGGACGCGAAGGGAGAGAAAACAAGTTATGCCCTGAAAGTTCCCCGCTTCAGCTTGTGCAGTAGAGCGCTGACTTCCAAGGCAGTGCCTTGTAGCAGTTCAGCCGCGGCATCCGCGCAGGGCTGGGCAAGGAAGGGCCAAGGAGGTTCTGCTGCCAGGCCTCTGCTAGAAGCCGCGCGGGCAGCGCCGCAGCAGTGACGAGCCGCGCGCACGGCGACCACCTGGCGCTGCGCACCGGGGCCGTTCGGCGCAGGGCGGCGCGGGAGGCTCCCGCCGCTTTTCCCTTCTCTGAGGTGCGCCAAGAAGGCGGCGGGAGTCGCGCCTCGGGCGCGGGGAGGGACGGGCCTCGCGCCTCGAGGGCTTCCGCTGCGAACATCAGAGCCGCCAGAAGCGCGCGGCCTCCCCCCGCGTCCTGCGGCAGCCAGGCTCGGGGGGCGGGCCTGCGGGCGAGCTGGCGGGGTCGATCCTCGCGCGCAGCTTTCTCCAGGCCGATTCCGAGCAGCCGCGGCCCATGGCGCGTGGGAGCCGCTCGCTGCGCCTTTAACGGCGGGGGCTGCGCGGCGGGATGGGGCGGTGCGGAGCCTCCGCCGCGAGCAGATGGGGCGGCGGGGCGCGGGCTGCCGGCGCGCCGGGAGGGTCCCGCGAGCGAGCAGCTGACGCGACCGGCCGCGGCTCGGCCCGGAGCGGGTAGCCCCGAGATGGCGAAAGCTCTGCGCCTGGGTGAGTGAGCGTGTGCTGGATCGCGGGGATGGCGCGGCGGGGCTGGGCAGCTCTGAGGGGGAGCCGGAGGCGAGGCGCGCCCGCGGGATCCCTTGCGGGGTCGCGGGGCGTTCGTTCGAGCGGGGCCCGCGCTGCCTTCGCTGCCTGTGCCGGCGATCGCGGGGTGCCGTGTGGGGCCGCGGGGGCGTCGCGGGGTCCGCCTGGGCGCTCCTGGCGCTGGGAGAACGCCGTGGCCCGGCGGAGCCGATGCGCGCCGCTGCCAGACCTGGGAGAGACGGTGCGGGTCGCGGTAGCGCGGGCTCCTTTGTAAATGGTAAAGGCGTGCTTGTCGAGTGGTACCTGCTCAGAAGGAAGGCAGAAGCAGCCCGTCCTGCTGCTTGTAGGTTTTTGTTTTTCCTTACCCAGAGCGCAATTTGGAGGAAATCGGCACTCTAGGATTCAGGCCGGAAAGCTTGGAGGCAGTGATGCCTCTGCACCAGGTGGCACATAGTTGGTATGCATGAACAGTGAGAAACCTCTCGCTTGCAGTGGTAGATTTCTTCGAGGTTGCACACAGAGCCCATTGCTTTGGGAGGTGGTGGCCGAACTGTGCCGTGACTGAATGCCTGTTGGTCTGCGTGTGAGGCTTACCAGGTGTTCACTGCCAGCACTATTATCTGCTTGTGTATTTTACATCAGTATGGTAGTATTACAGCTAAAACCGAGTGTTTCCTTCCAAACAGGATTCCCCTCTGCCCCTGGGTAGACATGGATTGGTAGCAACCTAAGAAATAGCACTCAGGAATATGGGAGCGTCGGTGACTTCACAAAATGCAAAAAAATTGGATGTAGAACTAGATGGTTGGTTTTATTCTTTGATAAATTAAGGGTTAATCACTCTACAACTTCCTCAAGGGAGCTTGTGCTGAGGAGGGGTTTGGCCTCTTCTCCCAGGCGGCAAACAGGACCTGAGGAAATGGCCACAAGTTGTAACAGAAGAGGTTTGGATTAGACATAAGGAAGAACTTTTTCTCTCAATGGTCAGGTACTGGAATGGCTGCACAGGGACGTGGTGGTGTCACCATTCCTGGCAGTGTACGAGAGGTGTCTGGATGAGGAGCTACAAGATATGGTTTAGTGCTTGTGGTAGCAGTAGTAATGGGAGGACAGTTGGACTGGATGATCTTGTAGGTCCTTTCCAACGTTATGATTCTATGATTCTGTAATCTTAATCAAAGTGGAAAAAGTCACGTTGGTTTTTGGGGCATTCATTTCCTGACATTTTAACTTTGATAGGAAGATAAGGAGATGGTGTTTTCGCTTTCAGTGGTATTTTGGTATTCTATTCTACAGACATAGCATGCTTGTTCATGCACAACTTTGCATGCAAATTTTCAAGGATAGCTAGGTAGCTATTCTCTTGTGCATGATGAATTGATTCCACACACTTTGGTAAGTAAAATGTGGTTTTTGATGCCAACTTTATATTGTCACTGATTTTCATCTTCAATAAATTAAATAAACGTACCTTGGTTAGCAGCATGGCAAATCTGCTGCTTTTATAAAATGAGTTTATACATGAGCTGGAATATGCACAAATGCACAAATGTGATTGTTGTGTTTGTGCTTTCCCTGCCTTTCTGCCACCATTATTTTGTCACAAATACAGAGAAAGACTGTTATTCTAGTGGCTGTTAAATGTGTTGCTTGATCGCTTTCAAATGTCACGTGTTTATGAAGGGCTTTCAGAAGTGGTCAGCTTGACGTATCCACCGGATCTTAAGCAACTGGAATGAAGTAAAGAAATGCTCAGGTGCATGCAGGATTGTAAGTTTCAGAGCATATAGTGGCAGCTGCAGATCTACCTGACACGTCCCTGTGGGTGGTGTGGTATCTGTTCTTTGTCTTCTATTTCATTTTTGTAACAGTAGTATTCTATTTCATTTTTGTAACAGCAGTGACTCAAAAGTACCAGATCTTTCACAGAAAGCAAAAATGTCTGCTCTGTGAAAGTAGAGCCTTTCAGATGTGATGCAGGCAGTCCACCTACAGTTGTTGCAGGAAAAGGTTAGAGAATATTCATATGTTCCTTGTTTTGGAGAGCGAGTCTGGAGGAGGTGGTGAAGTTAATTTCTGCTGTGAAGCACTGGCATCCGAAGCATCAAGAAACAGCTCTGAAAGATGTACTGTATTTACAGGAAAGCTTAGTTTAGGATTTGGAGCCTGAACCACCACGTTTAACCACCTCTCACTCTTCCCCCATTTCACTGGTAATTCCATAAGGTGCAAGACTGAAAATGTCACTGGTACCTTAAAATAGGGGCTCAAAGACCTGCATAACTTAGTTTCTTACTTCATTTTCTGTTCTCAGTGAGCCAAACATATAAACCTATCCATGCCATCTGTTGCAGAACTGTCAGATGAAGGATGTACAGAGTAGGTAGCAAGGGACTTTTAGTTGCTGAAGTGCTGTTTACTGGAAAGGCACAGAGTGCGGAGATGGTTGAGGGGAGCTGATAATATTTGGTATTTCTGCCCACAGAGTTGTCTGGATTGTTCTTCCAGTTAGCTTTTTTACTTCATAGCAACAGAGCCTGCTTTTTTGTGTGAAACTTCTGTCTTTAACTCTGTCTGTGGCTGAGTCATCTGGGCTCTTTGTCTCATTTTTATTTTGGTACAGGTTCAACCACAGTGAGAATAAAGGGAGGTCCTTTTTCTTGTGTCCATCTGACTTACTCTCTTCATGATGCTTTTCTTCTCTGCTTCTTGTCCCAAGCTGCATCTGTTACAATATCGATTATTTTATTCATCCCTTAATGGTTTTCTTCATCTCTCAGTTGTTCTTTTGCTGTACTTGCCAGCACCTTTCCTACCTGCTAGAAATTGAATCTCAGCACTGTGCTTCTGTCAGCCCAGGTCTACTCTGAGTTATTATGTTAACGCCTGTTCTCTGGGTTTCAGCTTCTCTGTTAAATATAAGGACATTGCTTACTGTAGGCCCCTGCTGGTTTGATTCTTCTTTCAAGGTTACCTTTGTTTAATATCTTTTTCTCATGCAAACATGCTTCTGACTTTTTTGTCTTTTATCTCACCACCTATTAAACTAGAAGCTTTCTCCTAATTCTTGTAGTTAGAGCTCCTATTTCTGTCCACTGTTTAATTCTTCCTGACTAATCCCCCCATCTCTCCTTTTTCTGAAGTGCCAGCAGTACTTAGAAGTCTTCCATTCTCAAGACTGTAAGTGTATACAGATTTCAGAAGGGCAGTAATTGGAGTACTGCAAGTCCTTGAATGCAGAGTATACTTTGATGATCTGGTGCCTTGCTGACAACAAGAGAAATTTGGTGCATTTCCTCTTTCCTTTGCCAGTACCAAGCTTCCCCAGCTCTTCTGGAGCCTAATTTTGGGAACCAAAGAAGTGGAAAACTCTTCGTTATTTTAAATTTTTGGAATATTTTTTCTGGTTTGACATGCTCAACTGCAGAGTTAAGTGAATGCTGTGCTTGGCTAGTGGAATGAAACAGGATCATATCCCTTGCAAGTAGCAATCAGCTAGACTGGTAGGAAGCCCCTGCCCCTTGCTGGTCTTCCTCTTCCCTTTGCTCCCCTCGCCCCGCTCTTATTCCCAGCGGTGGATTTCATATATGGACTCACTGTGTTTCTTCCTCTGGCTCTGTGTGCTCTCTTCTGAGCCCTCTTGCTCCTCTCAGTCTCCCGTACTGACCAGCCCCTGTTCCCTACCGTGTGTGCTTCCTACATCACTTTTTGCTGTGGATTAATATGAGGGAGTGTCAGCATCTCCCCCTTTTTTGTTGGAGTTTCAAGTCCAAGAAGTATGTCCACTAGGTAAAATTTGTGTATCTTCAGTTTTGTGTTTGCTGTAGAAGAAATAAAACGTAACTAGAAAATAGCAGTGGATAATTTTAGTCTCTGGTAAGATTCAGCTCTGTAGTTCCTAGGTAACATTGTGTGGGTAGCTCACTTAAATCACTTATAGGGTACGAAGGATGCATCTGAAACCAACAGAACAAAAAGAAGTATTATGCAACAACAAAGGTCTTTCTACCCATTATTTCTTTCCGAACGGAATATGACTTGTGCTTTTTAATTGTATTAGAAAAACCTTTCCTGAATGCTAAGAGAGCACAACTCTAAAATAAGTTTTGGAGAGCAGAAAGGTTTAATCTGTGCAACGAAGTGAATTTTTGATTAATTCTTTTTGAGATTAGTTCAGTCTTCAGAAATTTACTAATATACTGAGTTTTCAGTAGTTATGAGAATGTAGCTCTATTGAATAGGTTGGTATGATAGTAATATCCAAGAATGCTACTTTAATGTTCACCTTTCTGTGGCTTTTGTTTGTGTCTACATTTGATCAGTAAATGTTTATTATCAAGCAAAAAATGTAGCAGACTGCTGGGCATGCTTCAAAGCTTGATGCAGTCTATGACCGTGACACTGATGTGAACTGCACTGAATTGAATGAGTTTTGCAGGAAAGCCCACTCACAAAGTGCTGACCCCGCTGGTGAAGTTCTGCTGTAATAAGCAGTGATGACGCAAGTCATGATTTTCATTTTCAGCTGCTGTTGGTTTGTAAAAGCTTATTGAAGCTGGGGAGAAGGCAGGCCAATGAGAAAAGGTGACATGGCTTTGGTTTGGCAGCAGAGCTAGGATTACTTCCCAGTGCATTCATAAAATGATTTCTCAAGTCGATATATCCAGGAGCCCTGCATTTTCATCAAGTGTGATGCTTACTACAGGACATTATTTCCACGGGCAAATATTCTTCACTTTTTGCAGAAGATATTACTGTGCTCTCTATACAAATATTCAACTTCTAGATATATTGCATCTAAAGACCTGAGGCCTACAGTGCACGATACTGGTTTATTCTAATTCAGAGCCAATGCCTGTCACTGGGCTGGAATAAGTTGGGTTTTTTTGTTTGTTTGTTTTTGTTTCCCCCCCCCCCCCCCCCCCTCATTTGATACACATTTAATTTTTTATTTTTCCTTAACAAGTAATCTTGAAACAACACTTTTGGTACTGGTAGTAGAAGATGTGGAGTTATTTAATGATACTTAGGTCCTTGGAAATTAATGAGTTTTAACATCAGGGTTTTTAAAATAATTTGGGGAAGTAGTCAAACTTAAGTTAGAAAAGAAAATGTTTCAATGAGTGGGGGGAATCAATGAGTGAAAGTCTTCTAAAAAAATTTCAGAACTTCCTGCAGATTGGTTTCAATTATTTGATTTTTGATATCCAAGTGTTTATAATCTCACAGTCCTAATTCCAGCAGTACATTAACAGTTGCTTAGCTTCATACATACAAGTGTTTCTACTAATGTCAATGGGATGAAGTGCGTGCATAAAATTAAGCATTCAGATCGGAGCTGAAAAAATTATGGTCAGCGCTGGTACATACACCTGACCTAGGGTTGCAAGTCCATTGAAACTATAATTTAACCACCTGTTTTTATAATGAGATAGTTGTAGCTGTGAGTGTAGCTGAAGATGAGAAGCTTCCTGTTTGTTTGTCCTGGCTCAATTTGTGGCTGGTTTGTAGTTGGCTCAATGGAATACCAGAGCTCAGTTTAGAGTGTGCGGAGAGGACCTCAAGTTGTGCTATAAAAATCACAGAATCTTAACTCATGAACTTACCATGAGTTAATAATAACTCCTAATTCCTGTTGAAACTAAGTTTATCTAAATTAATTTTACAATAGAGTTTTAGGTTATATGTGTATATCAGGAAGAGTTTCTTAACAGAAAGGTTGGTTAGACGTTGGAACGGACTACACAGAGAACTGTGGAGTTGCTATCTTTAAAGGTATTTAGGAGATGTGTGGATGTGGCACTAAGGGACATGGTTTAGTGGTGTAGTGTTAAATGGTGGTTAGACTTCTTTATCTTAAAGGTCTTTGCCCTAAGTTGGAGTCATACAGGAGCATAACTAGAGAATTCAACATTTCTGCTCAGTGCTTAAGATGGCTCTGCCCAGTGCAAACACACTCAGCTGTCTACAAAACAGGTGAGTGTAGGAACCAGCAGTACTGTACAAAAGAAAGCAGTCTAGATAGGAAACTTTGTTTCTGCTTTTCTTAGGAGGAAAGCGTCTGTGCATTTCTGTGGACTGTCTGTGTTGCATGAAAGTATTCTGCTTGTGTCCTCACTGTCAGTCTGGTACGTTTCCTCTGGAAATTAATGCGTGTGCTTCTAGCTCACTCGTGTGAGTGACCTGCAGGTTAGTGATGTGGGTTTCTATTATAGGGCTTGCTTTTCTGAGTAGCTTTCCCTTCCACTCTCAGAAACAGCAATACTGTTCAACTGAAATTAAATGTTAATTGCTGCCCCGCTTTCAAAAAAATGCTGAAATCTGTCTGCCGGGAACCAATCAGCAAGTCTAGTATTTAAAGAGAAATACTTAAAAGCATCAAATGTCATCACCAGGGAGGTAGCCTGTATTTTGGAGTAAATCTAATCTTTTCCGTCTCTGAAATTAAATAATAAAATATGCAGCAGTTGATGCTGTAAATGAAATCCATGACCCCAGGCAATGGCAGTGTCTAATATAATCAAGGAATGATAATAGAGTCCTACAGAGGTGGCGAATGCGAAGCTGTTGGCACAGAATGAAGCAGACTTGATAAGACTATTGTACTAGGGCAGCGTGTTGCAGTCCAGCCAGCAAATCAATGTGAATATGAAGAACTGCTTGCAGCTAGCATATGCAAACTTGTGATGCCAGCTGTGGCTATGTTTAAGTTGCTTCTAAATCTAGAAGCATTCCTAGTGAAGTATAATAAAGCTGGTGCTGCCAAGGTCTTTTTTGGTAGCCAGAATTTTTGCAGTACATTTCATCCTTATCATAAAGCTGATACTAGTATACTAGTGGCCAACTGCAGAGACTGCAAAACAGGTTTTAATCTGATTCTTATAGGTCTGGGCAACCACCAGACAGTATTGGCTTTCTAGGGAAAGAGACCAGTAAAAGAAGGTGACAGAGTGGAGACACAGTCAAGTCTCCTTGTCTCGCTGATAAGTACTGCAGGGAGGGATGGCTACTCTTTGAAAGTGCTATGTTGGCTGTGCGCAATCACAGACATCCTGAATTTGTGTGCTCTTGACCCACAGTATAGAATCCTGCTGCAAGTACCTTGCCCTCTTGAATTTATAACAGAGCCCATGACTGCACGAGCCTTTTTCCCCCTTCATCTGTACTATCTGTAAATTGCTCTTTTTCTCTTATTTATCTCTCAAGTTTCTGGCTCTGCAGGGATCTGCAGTGGTTTGTTATGTAACAGGGTCACCTAAGTACTGTGTGCAGCCATTCCTTTCTTCTCATTTTCTTTCTCCTTGCTTGAGATATGCTGTGTGTTTATGCAAGGCTGTGGTCAGCCCAGTGGAAAAAGATATTTTGTTTGTAAGTTGGTCAGTAAGAAGAATAGAAAAGTGACTCCAGAGGTGTGATGGGATTTTTTTTTTAATCTTGTGCTTAGAGATGGTAAGAGCATCATCAGTGGAGGTGATGGCTAAGTTTCCCATGCAGTGGGCAGAATACATGACTCCCATCGTTTTGAGCTGTGTTTAAACGTTTAATACAAAATATAGGAATACAGCATTGATCATAGTGCCTCTTTGTGCCTGTGACTTCCCAGACAGTACAGCTAGCTATGGGAACAGACCAGGTTGTTCATGACTTTATCCAACTGGGCCTTGAAAACTCCAAAAAATGAAGATTGCGCAATTCTGAGGAGCTGCTTCAATGAATGTTCTTATGTGGAAAACGTTTTTCCTTAAAGCTGGTATGAAACTTTCACTTCTATTTATGCCCAGTGTCTCCTGGCCTTGCCCAGTGCTGCTGTGAGGAGTATGGCTCTGCCTCTGTTATTACGGTGGATTCGATTCCTGTTTCACCAGTGTTTTGGGGTGCGTTTATTGTCAATGTAAGGCAATATATGTGTTGCTGTAGATGTAAGAAGGACTGATGTAATTGTGTAGGGCTGGTTTTCTAATGAAAAATTAGCCTGAGTTATGTGTAACCCCTGGGATCTACTGTCAATATATTTGCTACTGTACCTGTTCTGATGGGATTTTGCCCTCCTGTCTTGTAATGACAAGCTGTGAATGTAAGCACAGGTCTCTGGCAAAACAAAGCTCTCTGATGGAAAAAACTCTATGAATAAGTTTGAATGAATGAGTATTCATTAGTTTGTCTGTAAACATGTGAGCCGAATAGGATGCCATTTCTCTCAGAAGTGAAGTATAATTTGAACAGGAACCACTGCCATGTCCCGGGAAAATGTTGCTTGAGGTCTCGGAAATAAATATTGTATAGTCTGAGTGTTAGAATTGAGCAACCTGGTGAGTTGCATATGCTAGAATTTATCTTTTCAAGTCACTCCATTAACTGAAAGTGATGCAGGCTCATCTTTAATCAAAACCTTGTTTTAATAATTTTTGCGAAGTGAAAGTGAGAATTGTATGCCATCTTGAGAATCCTTTTGAGATTAGGTGCCCTGACTAAAAGGATCCTCTTAAAACATCACCACCAATGCTTATTACTGTACTTTTCCTTTTAAGTCTGGCGCAGTAGTGAGCATTCCCTTGGGTTAATGTCAGTCTCTCTGTATTTCCAGCTGGCCTACGCAGATTCATTGGTGATCAGTGGCACATGCAGAACATCCGCAAAGACTCTGTGGAAAGCTCTGATGATGAGTTTTTTGATGCTCGAGGTCAGTGCAAAGTTTTGTTGTACTATCCCTATTCTTTTGCCAGATTTGCCACAAGTGAGTAAGCTCGTTTTGGAATGGAATAACAACATTGTTTTCACCAGACTGAACAATTACAAGTTGATAGTTTAGTGCTGTAAGTGTTTTCAATTTTTAGAAACTGAGGAAGGAGAATCGTGAGTTGGGCAGGGCTGTAGGTTCTGTGAAGTTTCTGTGAGCTGTTAAGAAAAAACAAAGATGTCAGTTTTAGGGTTGTTTTGATCTTCAGTGCTTTCCTGGAGTGGGGAAAAGGGAAGGAATTCTAACTAGTAAGCTGATAGTAAACACTTGAGTGATTTATTCCCAACTTTGTTTTTAAGTGACCTGCTCGAGGTAAGAGCAAATAGTCAAACAACCCTCTCCTCTCTGGTTTTCCTGCACAAAATTAATGTAATGCATAGGTACACTTCAGGATATGTCAAGCAGGAAGCTTCTTTGGAGAGTCTTGCCTATGCTAACTTAGGCTGCTTATTTCTCTCACAGTTACTAGTTTTAGTCCTTTGTGATGTTTTCGTGTTCATCACTGCCATTTATTTTTTTTCCTTTTTCCTCATACAGAAGAGGTGGTGGAAGGAAAAAGTGCTATTCTCATCGGCATGAGCCAGTGGAACTCAAATGACCTTGTTGAGCAGATAGAAACAATTGGGAAGCTGGAAGAAAATCAAGGTACCGTTCAGCTTGCCTTACATATCTATTTGAAGTTAAGCAATTAGGTGCTGGACACGTAAATACTCAACAGAAATAAAATTCATAATATCACATAGTTTAAAGATTTACATAAACGTGTAAGTAATGTTTTAGTGATGGGAAGTGAATTAGTGATCTATTCCAGGAAGAAACTTCTCTGATGGACCAAGTAGCATCATGAATGTATTGACACAGTGGACTGTTTTAGATTCAAAGCTCAACAACCACAAGATGGTTTACAAGACTGCAGCCTGTATTTTCTGTGTTTCCTGTGATCAATCTATATTAAAGACTTTTTGGTCATTATTATTAGTTTATTTTCTTCATAGAGTAAGTCTCTGTTACTTGAACACTCTGAAGCTTTCTTTCAACATCAACAAATCATTATCTAAAAATTTCAAAGAGACACACTTTAAGAATATTTTCAGACAGCTTTAGCTTAACATTTAGGTAATAGTGTACCACTGATGAGTGAGAAGTGAATGCTGATAACCAGTAGGAATATAGAACCTAAGACAGAAGCCTAAGCAACTCCTTTTAATTGTTTCTTTGTCTCCTAAATTATCTTGTCATTTAAAAATGAGAATTACCTCACTGAATTTACAGAGAATCTAGAACCATAGAATGATTTGGGTTGGAGAATGGTGGACCTAACTTACTTGCCCATCTGTGATAATAGTGCTTGTTATTAATCTAACTTTTTTTAAGAATTTCAAGATCCTTTTTTGGAGGCTTTTCTATACTAATTTGTTACATATAATCAATCCTGAAAGTAACTATGAGCCAGTCTATTTCAGTATAAGGATTGATTAAAAGTAATATTTATCTGATTCAGAAACTTTCTGATTATCTACCATCAGAATTTTTATTTGCTAGCACTTAAATGACAAGTAGATGCCAATCCAGACAATATGTTTACAATTGTTAAATAGGTAATTCAGGAAGATTTCTTTTTTACATTTATTCTTAACAATGATACCAAGTTTGCTCTTATGTTACTGGGTAACTTACTTCATTGTGTCTCTGACTCCAAATGGCAGTTTGGAAGAGTTGCTAGATGTGGTGTAGTATATCATTTTCTCTGCAAGACAAAAAAGAGTAGTAAGAAAAGTTAATACGGTCCTGCATCAAATATGGCTTAGTTTTGTAAATGGCTCACCATGAACCATCTTGCATGCCTGCTAAATATGTGGGATTTTGTAGCAGATGAAGCAGTTACTTGTATTTCCTCCTTTTCCTTGCCATGCTATGCTTTCAAATTCAGCCCCTGATTATATATAACTGATTTGTTATTTACTGATTTCCCTTACATCTACTTATCTGTGTCTGTCCTCATGGAATTATCTGCCAAATACTTATTGCAGTGTTTTTAGTACAAATAATTAGACAGTGCTTTTGTTATAGCTTAATAAGACTGAGTAGAATTACTGATTCAGCAGTTTCGGAGATATCTGTGATCAGTAATCTTTGGATAGAGTAGGAAGTATTTCAGCCTTAGCTCAAGTATTTATAGTAAAAAATTATGTGCCCAGCTAAAGCTGAGTTTTCTCTTTAAAATATTGTGTAGAAAAGAGGGGGGTGTCCTGTGTTGTCTTTCATGTGGTACTTCACTTTTTCAGTGGAAAAGTGTGAGAAGTATGATCTGCTTATCCAATTAATTCTTTTTTTTTTTTTTTTTTTAATTTACTGGGAGCAGCATTTAAATTTAATAAATTTCTGTTACAGAAAGTAAGACAAACAGCATTTGCACACATCGTAGTTGTACAGCTAAATTCACTACTGGTGTAAAGTATCTGTATATTGCTTTATAGAAAATTGCATGCTCTGAGAACCAGGAGCAAGTTCAGACTGTTGTTTTCAGTGCTTTGCATTTAGTCTAGCCACCTTGACCCTTTATCTTTAAGCAAACATTGTTAACATTTGTAAGGTTAAAGTCATTGTTGGTTCCTAGAATTGTGGGGGTTAGAACAGACCTCTGGAGGTGCTCCAGTCCAACTCCTTGCAAGTTCCATAGAGCAGGTTATGCAGGAAAGCATCTGATTGGGTTTGGATATTTCCAGATAAAGAGACTTCGCCACCAACCTCGGCAGTTTGTGACAGGGCTCTGTCACACTCAAAATAAAGCATTTTTTCCTCAAGTTCAGATGGAACTTCCTGTGTTCTAGCTTGTTACCATTCCTCCTTGTTCTGTTGTTGGGCACCACTGAAAAGATCCCTATCCTCTTACTCTTGCCCTTTAGATGTCAACAAGCATTGGTCCCCTCTCAGCCTTCTCTTCTCCAGGCTGAACAGTCCCAGGACTTTTCTTATAAGGGAGATGCTGCAAGTCTTCGATCATCTTTGTGACCCTCCACTGGATTCTCTCCAGTTCCCTATCTGCCTTCAGCTGGGAGCACAGCACTCCAAATGTGGCCTTCACAGGACAGAGGGGAGGAGAAACCACCCTTAGCCTGCTGACCATGCTCTGTGCAATGCATCTGAGGGTGCCATTGGCCTTCTTGGCCACAAGGGCACACTGCTGGCTCATGGTCAGCCTGTTGGCCACCAGGACACCTTAGTCCTTCTCTACAGAGCTCCTTTCGAGCAGCTCAGCCCCTAACCTGTACTGATGCATATGGTTATTCCTCCCCAGCTGTAGGGGGAGGACATTTGCCCTTGTTGAATTCTGTGCAACTCTCAACTTGTCCAGGTCTCACTGAATGGCAGCACAGCCTTGTACTGTTGACACAGTACAGTTAAGGTGAGGTGAATTCTCAGCAAATACAGCAGACTTTTTGTATACTTTGAATTCGGTGTGTATTATGTTTCATTACTGGAGTTCCTTTATAGTCAGAAATGAGATCATGAAACATTTTAACTAGCAAACCAGGCAAGTATTTGTTACAAAAAAGATGTGCCATTCAATCCAAGCTAGTAGTTCATATGTCAATTTAAGTTTGTATTGGCATTTCAGCAGGTGAAATTGTAGGGGAAAATTCCATTGATGTGGTAGGTATTAACTATGAGGTCAAAGCTTACGCATTTGAGATAAACCTGAGCATGATTTAAATTATCAAAAAATAAAAAAAAAAAAAGTCACCTGAATCATGAATAGTGAGGTTGCACTCTCTTCCCTGGTTGCCCATCTGTTGATCTACTTGGCCTTTCTAGACTGCAAACTCTTTGACGGGGAGACTGTGTTTGTGAAACACTTTACACAAGTTCACACCAGCAAGAACTTTGTAAGAAATCTTATGAAGGCTATTTTTGTTGCTGTGAGCATAGGTGTTGCTCTCCCCAGTCACAAAAATCTTACTGACAAGTCTGTTACCTGCTTTGAGGCAGATGAAAGCTAATTCTCACTAAACAGAAGCTTACTTTTTGCTCTCGGTTTTTCTCACAAGCAGTGTTTGTAAAAATTGCCAGCTCACAGGAGAAGTGTGAGTTGACAGGGATGTGGTAAGCTACTTGTTAAGAAAGAGAGGACCAAGCACTGAATTTGCTGCAAGAATGGAAGAACTGCTAGCGACAGAGGTCTTCTGCTGTTATTCCTTTTACATTGTTTTCCTTCCTGATTGCCAGGTCTAGTTATTGGCAGGTATTTTCTAATACTCTGTGCTTCCTTTCTTGTTAGTTTAATCTCATTAATTGTAATTATATCTCTGTGCATCATACTAGGTAATGTGACTCTGTCCCTGCTGCCAGCATTTTAAATCTTAGCTTTCCTATCGTTACTTTTGCAATTGTGACAGAGGGCCATGACAAAAGAGTATGCAACCAGTTGTGCTTTATGTTTGTTTTAATGACAACCTTTTGCTTTCCTCAGAAATGATCTGTCTGCTTCTCCTCTTGCTTTATCTGATCCTGCTTTGTGGACAGAAGTAGTCATATTCCTCTTAGATTTGAGAGCACTGTTCTTGCTAAATTGTGGTAAACCCTTATATACCACTTTTTTAATTTACTAGGCTGCTTCTTCTCTAAGGAAAAGAGAATGTAGTGATGCTGTAGCTGCAGTTAATCATTAATTTTATTTTCTAATGTTTTGTTATTTATTTTCTAATTCATTGGGTTTTTTTACTTTTATTATGATAGTTGTTATTTTAATTTTTTATTTATATTAATACTCAGCAGTCTGACTAATGAAAACTAAAACTTGTTGGACTAGTGTTTTCTGAGAGACAGAATTATGCTTAGGCCAGAATAAGCAAGAGCTATGTTAATTGTTTAACTTTTCAACTTTTAAATGTCAGCTCTATCAAATTTCTAGCAAGGACTTGAGCATACAGCCTTTCTTCTTCTTTTTCTTTTTTTTTTTTCTCTCTCTTTTTTTTTTCCCCCACAATATGGAAATTTTACGCAGGGGCAGGTGTGGAGGGGAGAGGGAAAGAGGGGGGAAAGTTGGCATTAGTGATAGTTTTTGTAAAATATAACATAAACAAGCAAGCAAAGGAATTATTTCTGTAATACAGCTTTGACGGGGTAACTGTTGATTTAATAAGTCCTACTTACATTTTAAGAGCCTTTAGTCTGTTCTGTCATATATGCTACTGTTATACGGTGTAAATCCAGATAATTCAATTAAAATGTCATAGATTATGATGAATTCTCAGGTAGGCAACTTAGGAAATAAATTTTTTAGTTGATTAAAACATAATTTTAGTTGATTAAAACATAATTAGCCATTAAATGCCTGTGAAATCCTGTATTCCCATGCTTCATGTGTTGCATATACAGACTGATGGGATTGTCTTACTCGTAACCAGCAAAATAGATGGACGCAGTCAGCTTACACAGCTGGGAATTTTCGTACCTGGTATCACTGTCCAAGAACAGATTAGTGAGATCTTTCCATCTTTAAATGCACTGATTATCTGGAAAAAAAATGCTGATAGTAATACTGCTCTCTTTTTGGGACTCATTTGAATTGTTAACTTAGACTAAACATTAATTCTCCCACCCAGTGTATCTGTGAGGTAGTGCTTTGGGGCTGGGAGGTGCTGCTGTTGGACAAGTTATGTTACATCTGTACTCCTGCCCTTTCTGCACCATCTAGAATTGAGCTATGCAATTCCTTCTGATTTATTTTTTTTTAATAACAAATTCTGTACTTCTCTCCTTAAAACTCACTATAAATTGTTCTCCAAAGACTGTAGTGTGCATTGTGGCTTCCTACCACTACAGCTGTTTGTGTAACTCTGTGTCATGGTTTTATGATTTTTGTTATCAGTATTCCACATCGTAACATCACGTAGTGCACTGGGAGTTAATGTTAAGAGCTAATGTTCCAGTTCTGTGGATTGTTGATATTTCCGGGTACCTGGTTCTCAGAGGAGGAGAATAAGTCCATCTCCCGGAAGTCTTTCACTGTTCTGTTTCTGTTTTCCATTTAGAGGGAAATATAAAACTGTTCCCAAGTCACGAGGCTGTCCCTTTCTTTTTGCTGCTCGTCTCTGTGCCGTGTTCTCCCCAGCCATCTGCCTTCAACATTAGAGTAAGGCCTTCAGTTTTGGACACTCACTCTCTCATTTATTTTGTTTATTAGTGTCAATTAACTTGTATTTCTGCTATTATAATTAGTAAATTAACTTTCCTCCTTAGATCGTTGCCACTGTTGTTTGGTTTTTTTTTTTTAATTCCTTTCTCTCTTTGTTCCCTTCCCCTCCCCTTTTTCCCTTTTTGGGCCTGTGGGCCTGCTGTCCCCCTGTCGCAGAGGCAGATAGATCTAGAGATAACTCCATGACACTCTGCATGTAAAAACAAGCCTTGCAGAGTGGTGATTTTTTGGCCTCTCATATATCTTTTGGATCTTACCTTTTTCCATCTAATGTAAGACAAAAAACAGCCATAATTTGTGTGTGAAACAGCACATTTCTGACTGATGAGGGAGACAGTTGCCAGTCTGTGCCAGTTGCCACAGTTTCCACAAGACACTGAACAAAACTGTAGTAGTCTAATAATACTATTGTATTATCTTGGCTGTGAATTAACATTTTCCACTTAGTTAAGGTGGAAAGGTTTGTTTGTTCATTAGTTTGTTTTCCTTAAATAGTCTAGACTTAAAAAGATGCTTGTAAATTGTGGGATGAATACTAAATCTTATCTGAAATTATGAACTATGTTGATATGGACCCATTAAATTAGTACAGGAGACTAATGATTCTGTGCAAGACAAGGTGCGCACTAATATGTCTTTATCAAGCTATGCATCTGGTCTCATCTTTCATTGACTCACTGATTCAGTCTCCTTTGCTACATCTGCCATGCATCATCAGGGCTGAAACAATGCAGTGGTTGAAATGCATACTACAATGGAAAAATCCACATATCTTTATGTGCTTTCAGTATTGTGATTTTCACCTTTTACTGGTGTTCTCAGCCTCCATCCCTGAAGGTTGCCTTGCCTAAGTTTGTCCACAGTCGATGTTCTCTGTAAACAAATGGATATCCTCCTTGCCAGTAGCATGTGATCTCCTCTCTCTCGAGGCTTCCTGAGGTCATATAATTAAAATGTGTTTGTACATAGCTGAATGTAATGTTTATGCCGCTATTAAATTTATTGCAGTAGCATCTGTCACTGCCTAATAATGTGAAGAATGGCAAGTAGAATTTAGTTTGGTGAATTGAGCAGTGGAAAGGAAAGATGGAAATTACAGTAGTCAGTAGCAATCCAAAACATATCAGATGGCTCATATAAAAACAGATTTACTTCTACAACAATTCTAGCAGATGCAAATAATCTATGGTAGCAGTTTAGACTAGAACAAGGTTGCCAGTGTTTTATAACATTTTATTTTTGTGATACTGCATGTTGTAAAATACAGCTGAGCAAATGTATGCAAAATGGGAGAAACTTAAACTAGCCTCTAAGGTTTTTTTTTTTTTACCTGAGAGTGGGGTCCTGCTACATAGAATATTCATGTTCTTGCAGTCCCTCCACAGATTCCCTTTTAATTTTTGGATGTGTGTTAAGATCCCATCCACATGCTGAAATCAGCAGGTGATTTTGCATCAGTTTCTTTGGGCCTAAAGGTTCCCTGTCTGTCAGTCCCATTCAGATCATGCTATCTGTAGGTGTATTACTTCCTTTCCTTTCCTTCTGCCTTTCTAGATTTTGCCTAACTGAACTGCCATCAGTGTTATATTTGCCATAGTTTAAAAAAAAAATAGAAAATCAGACTGTTCTATTCAGAGTTAAATTTCACTGCGTTCTTGCTGAAGAAAGCCTGGATGTATGGGGAAGAAGATGAACAAAGATCACAGTTGTAGTATCTTACTGGTACTGAGGCACACAACTGTGTTCTGCTGCGCTCTCCTCTGGTGCTGATCACATTAGAGATGTAATCACAGGGGACAGCAAAACAAGGCATACAAATACCCTGTGAGGTTGCAAAGAAGACATAGTTGGGCACTTTTCAGTGGTGCCCAGTGCCAGGAGGAGAGGCAGTGGGCACAAATTGGAACACAAGATTCCATCTAAATATCAGAAAGTGCTTCTTTATTGTGTGGATGATGGAGTACTGGAACAGATACCCAGAGAGATTGTAGAGTTGCTGTCTTTGGAGATGTTCAGAAACCATCTGGACATGGTACTGGGCAGCTTGCCCTAGGTGTCCCTGCTTGAGCTAGGAGGGTTGGATCTGATGGACCTAGAGGTTCCATCCCACCTCAGCCGTTCTGCAATTCTCTGGCATCTTGGGAGCACTTATCTGTGAAGATAGGCATATGTGTATTGACCGTGTAGCGCCAATACAATACAAGTATGTAACACTGAGGCGAACTTTGTAAAACTTTAATTGCAGCGAATTTCTGTGGTGAATAGTTAAGTTTATTTCTGCTGCTGTTACCAATTATCAATCCTTTGTGGAAGAAGTAAGATGGATTCTATTCTGGTTTCAGCACTGTTAAAAAAAACTGCTTGTTTTTGTTTGTTTGTAGCATCTCAGTAGCTGGTAATGTGCAACTAGAGGAAATGCAGATCATGTTCTAATTCTAGGCTAGAGAAGTTGCTTTTTTTTTTCTTTTTTCCAGATTCTGAGAAAATGAATGTATGATGAAAGTATCTGTACACTTGTGAAGAGCATAGCTCACAGTCTGCTAGAGCACAGAGTTCCTGCTGCCTTAATTTCACTAGCATATTTTCTTTTGACAAAGTCAATAGTTCTTTGAATTTGGTGAGTCTCCCCATAAATTAAACTCTTCCTGAAAAGTTAGAACTAATTTCAAAGCCATTTAGTAGTGTAGATCTCATGGTTTTAGACACTAGATTGCAAGGACTGTTTAAACAAATGAAGTTGAATACCTACAAGTGGTTAATTAGGCTTGGCATTTAAAGTCTTTCCTTTCGTATCACAGTAGATGTTTTCAGTGTCATCAGAAGGATAGTTTGAAATGTAGCAGGTCTGCCTTCAGTCTAGGTTTGTACTCCTTGAACCTCATGAGGGATGACTGTGAAGAGACGCATCATGTGATTTAGGGGACTTCTGGACCTGCATTGTGATTTTCAGTGTCACATAGCCTGAAGCTGGAGAAAGTTTTACTTGTGAGGAGGAGGAGGAAATGAGACCAAAACCTAACTCTAGGAACCGATAACTGAAAGCTAAAGAACATACTTCTCTGGATCTATCCTCTTACAAACAACATTTTGTGAATGGTTGTGAAAACAGATAACATCAAATTTTAGTTATATACTTGAAAGAACCTTGTGTGAGGCATTTGGGGGGCAGACTTAATGAGGTGTTTAACTGTGGCATCTGAAAATTAAAACTGTCACAGCTCAGAATTTAAATATACTATCAGATGGTTTTGAGATCTGTTAATTTCGTTGGAAATCTAGAATTTCATAGCTGTCTTTGCTTACATTATTTTGCCTATGAATTGTACATGTGTACTTGCTATGTGAAATAACGGGTTGTGAGGAATTGGCTGTATTTTGCATCCTATTGTTTAAAATGTTTTTGAAATGGTGTATTTGCTTAACATGTTACACAGCCAAGACTCTTATTCACTAGGGAGTAATTCTCCAGTGTGTCTTTTGCTGAGCTCTTTCCAAAGAAGCCACTGGATGTTTTAAAAATCAGCATAGTGGTCAGTTGCAAATTATTTACTGTAATATATTAGAAAAAGGAAGGAACCTGTTGTTCATGTAAAGCAATCCTGTTTCATTCCCTTCTTTTTTCCCTTTGCAGGTGAAGAATCTGTATTTTGCTCATCTGGCTTTCTACAGGAAAAGCAACGTGAGTCTAAAGTTATTTTCAGTTTTCTTTGTATTCAATGCTGCTTAACAGCTAGAGATAGTAATAAAGTGTTGATCAGCAAAAGTGTGTTACTTTGCTTTCTTCAAATGTTATTTTTTGGAGTATGAAATGGCAAAGGCTGTGTTTGCGTAATTTATTTATTGTTATTGAGGTTTATGAAAATGTACCCCAAAAGTGCCTGTAAGACTTAATACATTAAATAGTGCATTATGCTTTACAGACTGTATGCTCTATATAACCTGGTTTATTCCTTTTTTTTTTATTTTTAATTTTTTTTAACAAGAAGTGCAGAACAGCCTGTAATGTAGTATGTTGCTAGATGAAGCAGGAAGTGTTCTCCAGGAGGGCGTTTTGAGCAGCATGAAGCATTACTGTAAAATACTAAATGGAGTTCCCACAGGGAAAGCACATGACCGGGTTTTTTGTTTTTGTTTTTTCTCTTCTGCATTAAGCTTGTTCTTATGCTAATCCTGCAAATCCGGAAATTCACTGATAGATTACCTGCATAACCTTGTAATACGTTCTCTAGAATCCACTGCATAGCTAAAGAAAGGGCATAGAGAAATGTGATAATATATGATATAGAAGAAGCACACACTAAGGCACTAAATTGAACTGAGCTTTATATCCTAGCTGACAAATCGTTATTTAATTGTTTCATTAGTTTGTCCTAAACTGGGTTACCTTTAGGAGTATAGCAATATGCTCTAGCTTAAATTTGTCATATGCAGTGCGTTCGTTTTTCTTTTTGTTCCCTGTGGAGTTCTATATGCAAGGTAGTTTTGTGATTCAGCAGTTTTATTTCTCAATCTTTGTTGTTTTGTTTTGTTCTGTTTTGTTTAAATTGCTGCTGCTGTACCTTCAAGTTTGTTCCCTCACAGGCAGAGTGTTCTGCAGTGGGAGTGGAAGGTGTTAAGTTTTGTGCTAAGTGAGTTAATTTCACAGTCTCAGATTACCTCCCAAAAAGATACTCATGTCTGTAGAGGCAAGATTATTTGAACTTATACAGGAAGGTCTTTGTATACTAGCAGGATAATTGATTGTGACCTTACAACCTGGCATGCTGGCTGGGTCAAGAAAGTGTTTAGAAAAAGACGACTTTTCATTCATACTTGTAGCCTGCAGGAAACCAGTGCAGTGCTATTAGGACACATTCACTCAGTAGTATGAAGAAGTCCTCAGTATTCCTCAGAAGAATCTCCTCAGTAATATGAGCCAGAACTGTGTAGGATGGCTCAGCAGCTATATCTAGATCCAGGTTTTCAAGAGTTTTGTTCCCAGAAAGACATAATAGAGAGGCTGGGTTTTTCCAAGTTCTCAATATGTTTGGGGACTTGGTTAGTTTTGAAAACTTGAACGTAAGGATGGCAGTGCGAACTAGCCACTACTACTGCCTGCCCACTGTTGATTAGTTTATTTGGATACCTGTATGAGAGCTGACTGTCCTGAGGAATCAGGTTTCACATTGTTCTCCTGTTCCTGTATCTTCTTCTGCCAGATTTTGAGAAGCCATAGTGTCTTTCTAGCTGGTGAGATTAAAGTGCAGAGACTTCCATAGTGTAATTGCATTTGGTTGGAAGTTAAGGCTTTGTGGGTTTGTGTTTTTGCTGTTTGGTGTGGGTGTTTTTTGTGTGGGTGTTGTTTAGTGATGGACTTATGTTTTGTTTTACACAAATATTAAATGACTAATCTTTTAAATCTTTGCCTGCCAGAAAGGCAAGAATAATCAATTTGTTTTTAAATATGGAGAAACATAGCCATATTTTTGTTGGATGTAAGGAATGATATTGGTAAGACTGGCTATGGAATTAGCTCTCAATTCTTATGCAGAATTTAAGAGTATTTGAAGTTTGTTTTGGACTAAGTTCAGTGCTTTTAGGATAGCCTTACCAGACCCTGCATAACTAATCTATTCTTTTAGAATGTGGCAGACTGTCTATAAATGTGTCTCAAGTGGAATGGTAACAAACATGGTGTGAGTTCAGTACTCCAAAAGAAAAAGTAAGCCAAGTTATCTGTAGCATTATATGATGCATTTTATTTTCTTCAGACATGCTGGAGGAAATAGAGAAAAAAGTCTATTTAAATTCAGGAAGCTGTCAGCATGCACTCGCAGCCTCCTTTCCACTTGTAAGGGAGAAGGTGTTAACAGAGGTGGGAGGATTCTCATTTCATTTGGGATTTCATCGCTGTCTGTAGAAGGGTTAACCTCTCAAAGAACTAATCTTCCAGACTTCAGTTGAAGTAATTGCCCCTTAGTGAAATATTGCAATATTTAATTACTGTGTAAATTCCACTGACATACAGGAACAACAGGTATAATCTTAAGACAACTTAGCACTTCTAGTTTGTAATTGTTTACTTTTAAACAAACAAACAAAAAATTAGTGTAGTTTTACCATGCCGTAGTTCTTATAATGAACTTATTCTAGTTTCTGTTCCTTCTCATTACCTGACAGTATTTGTGTTTAGACAAAGTAACACTGCAGAGTCCATCATTTCAGCCTGTTCCAGAAAGGCACAGATGACAAACAGTATCTGTGCTGATACAGTATACCTTTGCATAAGGATTTGAATCTTGTTACAGGTGTTGCTTGTTAGATGTTGCGAAGAACTTTGTCCCTTGTTCTGTTTGTCCACAGAATCTTTATGTCTTGAAACTATAACTGTATCTTAACTACACAGATGTCTGTGAAAGATGAAGCACCCAAGTATTTATACAGTCAGTTACGTCTCTCTTCCTTTCAGGTGAATTATGTCATGCCTCTTTAAGAAAACAAAGGTTACCTGCACAAGGCAGTATTGAAATGCATGAGGACAATGAGGTGAGTGTTACCCAAAACAAACTGTGCTGATTTCCAAGGTACAGACATGTGGAAATACTGTCATATTGCATTATGGAATTATAAGCCTCTTTGATGGCTTAATATTTCTTCTTCTTGTTCAGTAAGTGCACATGCAATCATAGAAAATCAAACCAAGTTTTTAAAATATTGCATAATTAATTTGGGTGGAAATATGACCCTATGTCTCTCGAGAAATTGTTATGTCTCCGTAGTGCTTCAGCGCAAATGCATATTTTGAGAAGGTTCATCAGCAGTCATGAAATTGATAGTAACAGAATTACTTCTTTAGAAGATGCAAAGAATCTAAACTAGTTCTAGTCCTTCCAGTTAACCTATTAAGGTCATCTGTTCCCATGTAGAACAGGAAACAGAAATTCCTATTTTTCAGTTTTTGAGGAATCCCAGTCCTAAAGCTCCCTGGAAATTATGATAGTCTTTCACTTCAGATGCCCTTTGAATTAGTCCTTCAGCCCCTTTCCTTAGACATGCCTGGGTTATTCCTTAGAAGCAAATTATTTTCACTCCCTTTGATTCCTTTTGTGAAGGATACCTGTTAAATGCAGTTATGCTGAGGCACTTCTAGTAACAGTGACTTGAGCAGTACTGACCTGCCTGAATTTTTCTCTGTTTTGAAGCTTTTGGTTACACCAACCTTTCAGCAGCGCTAATTGTTTACAATCTGGTGTAGGCTTTGGAAAGAGCTACTCTTAGCTTTTTAAAGGGAATTAAGTTTCTCTTTGAATGACTGGATTGAGAATAAATGGAGTCAGAATTTGTAAATTAGAGCAGGAAAAAGTGGAACCTTAAAAATACTCATTCTACTTACATGCATATCCAAAACTTAAAAGGCAGAAAACACACCTTCAGGAGATGAATATGAGACTTAAAATGAGTAATGTTATTGGAGACAAAAAAAACTGTAGGCTAAACAGAGATAATGGCTGTGTGGAACAACTTAGGATTCTCTCTTTCAACCATTTCTCTATCACTACTCTACATGCTGAACTACATCTTTTTTCTGTGTCAGTGTTTCCACCCTAACGTGTGCCTCCCCTTCCTCTCCCCCCACCCCACACATCCTCCTAAACTACGGGCTGAAGTGTGTGTTTGTGCAGTTACTTTGTTAGTTTCTCCCTTCTGACCCCTGCCCTTTTGATACTGATAAACACTGATCAGATCCCCACTCAGCCTTCTCATTTCTAGGCTGAACAGCCACAGGGCTCTCAGCCTTTCCTGATAAGAAAGGTGCTTCAAGCACCAACCATCTCTGCTGCCCTCTGCTGGATTCTCACTAGCAGTTCCAGGTCTTTCTTGAGCTGGAGAGCCCCGAACTGGACACAGTTGTCATAGTATTGGTCAGTTTCTTCACAAAAACATAATACCGTGCTGAGAGTTGCATTCCTGAGGGATATATATATATGAATTGTGTCATGTTTGAATGCCTGTTTTTAGAAGGCGCTGTGATGTGAATCAAACCAATTTTTGCCTTAAATGTCTTGCAGTTTAGATAAACTGGTAAAGGAATGAAAAAGAGAAGAGACATCATCTGAGCACAGCAGATAAAGATACAGACATATCTATTAGATTACAATCAGGTTGTAGTAGAATATAAAATAAATTCAATAATATATAAATTAATTTAAAAGACCTTGCTGGAAATAAATGTAGTTTATTTCACAGTATAACGTCTTGTTATATTTCAACTGCTTTCTCAGTAAATCAACTAATTTTCCTGATCTTGTAATGTATTAGTAAGTCATCCTTTGAGTGAATATGTAGAGTCTACAGAAGGGGAAAATAAAAGTGCGTCTGTGAAACTTGCAAAACGTTGTTCCAGTTTCAAGTAGATAACATCTTGTTTTTTCTGCAGACCACATCACTTCACCTTCCATGGTAGATTGTTGTCTGTGTATGCATGCATTCACGTGCTCATAAATTTATTTATGAGATTTATGGCTGTCAGCTCCAGTACAATTTTTACTCTTTCAGTAAATGTCTGGGTAAGTTAACCCCACTTTTTCATTTTAATATTTTGTCAATTTCAAGTGGCTGCTGTTGTCAAAACTCTATCACCTTCTTTTGCTTGATGCTTTTATTGGCAGAAATGAAAATAACCAGAAATGTTCTCATTTGTTTTTCTTTTCAGATCCCATGATTATTTGAGATAAACCTTTCCAAAATTGCAGCATCCCAGTTCACAATACCTAGAGACTTAGGCTCTCTGTGAATGTTTGACGTGTTCTCCAATGTGGATATATTTCCAATAGCTTTTGATGTATACAAGTTATTTATAATTTTTGTTAATCCAACACCTAAATCTGAGCTGCAAGGGCTTTATGGTAGAGTTTAGTGTGCTCTACCTGATTCAGGTATACTTGAATTAAATGCCATCCCCCACCCCCTCCCAAAGTCAGGTAACACAAATGATCGCAGTGGGAATGGGAAAAAAAAAAAAAATCACTGCTTGTGAACATTTACCCTAAAAAATACCAACACTTTTTGTAAAAAGGCTCCTTTCTTTCTTATTTCCTGTTTTTCTCATAGGAAGTAGTTCAACACCAGAAATGCAAAACTCGTGTGCTAATTCTGATTTTACATGGAGGGAATATCTTAGACACTGGGGGAGAGGATCAAAGCAGCAAGCTGGCAGACATCAACACCTTCACTTCTGTCTTTGAGAAGGTGACCCAAGCCCATTTCCCTGCTGCTTTGGGCCACATCTTAATCAGACTTGTTCCCTGCCCAGCAATCTGTTCAGCAGCCTTCTCTCTTGTTTCCAAGTAAGCTGATTTTGCTTTATATTATTTGGCTTTGCAGTGTGGTTTTGAAAGGCTTAGACATGTTCATTCCCAATAGGAGCTACCACTCTTTGAAGTCCTGTAGTTTTGTGGTATTCGTTTGTTGCCATTAAGAATGCAGTATGTGAATGCAGTATACTCTTGAATGAGTTACAGAGGATGCATCTGTAAGAAACAGTGCCTTTGGCTATTGAAGGCTTCAGTTCACAGTACATGTAGGATTTGGTTGTATCTGAGAGCAGTATCCACGTGCTCCTAAAGTTCCGGCAGCTTGGGGCCATGCCTGCTGCCCTGGGGAGCCTGTTCCATACCCAACACCCTCTAGCAGAATCTTTTTCCCAACCCCCGCCTGACAGAACTCCATTCTGTTCCCTTAGGCCTTGTTGCTATCCCCAGAGGGCAATGCCTGCGTCTTTGCTCTCCTGTGAGAAGCTGCAAGCTGCTATGAGGGCCCCCCTTAGCCTCCTCTTCTCTGAGCTTGACAAACTAAAGAAGTTGTTCATCAGATCACATTTCTTGTAGCAAGTCAGCTCTGTAGTTGATAATTATTGTTGTGTAGTATGCTGTGATAGTATTTCAATACAAAAACAAGTCAGTATGAAATTCTGAATGTCCTTTCAGAGAAAGGGTAATTAGCAGCTTAGAGACCTGCTTAGTTTGGTATTTACTGTGCCCAGAGCAAGAACATAACTCTTAAACTGTGCATCAGTAGTATGTTTTGAAGTTCCTCTGCATGCTTGTATGAAAGGTACTCTCAGAGTGAAAAACTATTATTACTATTAATTTTAACAATCGTTATATATACGACAGTAAAAATTTCAGATATGCACTCATAATGACATTGCTATGAGAATCTAAAAATGACGTGTAGCAGCAGCTCCTATAGAGGAGGTATGACTTTTTAGATATAATCTTCACATGGAAGTCAGGAAATAAGAGTAGTATTCTTTAGTCTGCAGTAGATTTCCTGTATGACCTTGAATGAGTAAATTGGTCCATCAGTGCCTCGCTTCCTAAAGTTGAAGAGATACAAGGTTAAAATAATACAAGGAGATTTTTTTTCAGTCATTAACCAAAAGCCTAGCACAAAGCCTGAGGAAGAAATAGGAATGTTTATGCTGTCTTTGAATTGTACCTCTAGCCTAGAATATATGTGGAAAACTTAAGGGATATGGGTATAAGAGAGTACCATGGTTAAGATATTGTCAGGTTGTTAAAACCATGGGACAGCAGCTGATCTTAGCCTAAACACTTGAAAGCCTTAGTTCCTGAGCAGGTTTTCCTCTGAGTGCTCTTATAACTGGCTTCTACATCCTCATAATGGAAATCAATAATATTTTATCAACTTGGGTAGCAGTAGTTCTGATTGTGCTGTGGTTCTGGTACTAATCCAACCAGTATTTTAACTGAGCTAATGCAGAATATTCTGTAACATGAGGATTAAAATATTAAAAATCTCTTCACTGTTTTTATTTATTTCTGTGGTCTTAATGAGCTGAATTTAAAATACCAACTGGAATTTTCTAGTGGGCTATTTGTCTATGCCCACTTTTCTTCTTTTCAGTCCTGAAATTCACCCCTTAAATGAGAGAATCTTTTCAGGTAAAGTTTATTTTCTTAGTGACATTTTCCTTGACATAAATATTTTAAAGAGATGTGTACTAATCTTTTCTGCATGATAGAGAGAGGAGAAAGAAATGTGTTCTTGGGCCTGATTCAATTCTTGTGTGAGTGTAAACCAAGAGCAACTCTGTGGTGATGGGGAGGAAAGATTCAGACTTGCTTGATTTTTTTTTTTTCCTAAGCAGAGAGAAACTTCTATTGTTTTTTTGGTTTTTTTTTTTTTCCCTGAGATTTCCTTTAAATGTTGATCTCTTTTATGGCCTTTGTTGCACTATAACACCTGAGGTTACATTTGAACCTCTTGTGGAGCAGAAAACCTCACAGAAGAGGATATGAGTTTTTTAAAATCACATTTGGGACCTTAAGATGTGAGAACAGTGATGCCTGCTATTTATGTGACAGCAGTGGAATGGAGGGATTAGAGTATACATTAAAGTTCTGAAATACCGGTTGGACTCAAAGCTGAGACGGGCATATAGTAGGAAGGATGACTAAGCACAAACCAGATTGCTGGAAGTTGCAACAGTGTTCACATCGAGGGGGAATACTTCTTTCCTGAAACAGCCAGGAAAGAAGTATAAGTGTGTGTCGAAGTAGCTACCCTGTAAAGAAAGCGAACCAGCAGAAGGAGAGTTGAAGCATCAAAAGGCGTTTGAAGGATCCCCCTTTAAATGGGCCATTTATGAAACCAGATCAGTTGCATCTCCTAGGTATCCCATAAGGCAGAGCCCACAGGGCTTGACTGACTGTGAGAAGAGCTGGTAGAGTAGAAGAAAGGGTGTGCTGGCAGCCCAAATGAAAAGACTCCCTCCTGCTTTTTCTTTGTTTTTTTTTTATTCCCTCTTGTTGCATTATACAGTACTCAGCCCAACTGAAAATAGCTAAGCTGAATATTTGAATGTCCAGTGGAATCATTCCTAGTGCTAACATATGATTGGTATTGCCTTGATAATGTTCTTGCACAGAGCTGCTTTTGTGGTTTATCTGTTTGGAGCTGACAAAAGGAGAAGTGATTCCCTGCTCTCACATTGCTGTAGCTTCACACCAGCAGCTTTTACAGTCAGAACTCCAGGAAGCAGTTGTGGAACGTAAAGCTGTGGTAAACATCCCACTTAGCAAACTGTGGAGAAGGAAGAGTGTTTTTAATTACTGAAATATTTTATCAAGTGTGAGCCAGATTAAGCAGCAGCATAAGATTTCATGTTTGATTTGAGTGTATACTCAATTTTATGAATGTGCTGGCATAGTGTGTGCCAACATAGAGCAACCCTCTGTTTGCCTTGGCACAGGTTTTGTGTTATGCTGTGCCTGTGTGCCGAGTATCTGAATTCAGAGAAATTCCACTGGAACTCTTCATTTGAACACATGTAGGCCTTTTTCCGCCTGTCTTGCAAGTAGTGGCTTAAAAGAAAGGCATTTTTCAAGGAGGAATCACTCCCAAATAGTAAATGTTTCAGGCTGTTTAATCTGATCTGCTCCCATCTACTTCCATCACTTTCAGTTTCCTTTCTCTCTTGTATATCAGAAGGACACTGCTTAGGCAACTGGTGTGAATCTGTAATATATGAATGATCTTCCGTGAAACTATCTCCACTGTTGCTTCTAAAGATGAAATAGGCCCTAGTTTTAACCTTCATCTTTCTTGTTCCAGCTAGATGTCACTGACTGGATCAAAAGTTATGCTTTTTATAGATTGATTTAATGAATGTACATGGATTCACACTTGATACTGAAGATTCTAAATTACAGTAGAAGTCAAACTGGAGAATAATAATTGCAAATGTTAAAATAAACAAATAAACAAAAAGCTGCATTTAGGAGACAAAAAAGTCAATCTTGTAAGATATGCATCATTGGAAGTTGATTGTCCAGCAGTCATCTACAATGCAGGATTCCTTTTAGCTCTTGATTTGAATAAAACCTAATGTACCAGGCTAAGGGCTGACTGTATGTAAATCCCAAGAGTTTTTTGTGTGCCTTGTAGGTTTCATAGGCATTTAAATTAAGGTACAAAGCTGAACGCTTGGTAAGTATATTGAATTTGCTTGCTTTTGGCTTTGGATAAACTTTGAATGAGCTGAATTGTCAAAAGTACTTCTGACTTGTCTTTTAGTCTCTGAAGGACAGTCAGCTTACTGAATCTGGCACTGATGTACGTGACCTGCACCTTTGGCTCTCTGAAATGTTTTCTCCACTCATCCATAAAAATCAGTCAAGATATGAATGGCATTTACTGAAAAACTTGCAGAGCGCACATCCAAACTAGAATAAAACTGCCATGCTATCAAATTTAAGCTTGCATTTTCAGCTGTTAAACCTCCTTTTCGAAAAGTTTTACTGTGAAAACAAATGCATATAATTTTGGAGGTAGTGCAACTTTGTTCCATCTTTTTGAAGGGGTGGAACATTTGGGAAAAATGTCTTTATATGCTTTTGAACAATGCTTTTATTTGCTGTTCTAGCAAATAACATTCCGTTTCTTAATCCCATTCTTTAATGTAGTAAGTTAGTATATGGGGGGAAAAAAGGCTGAAAGGGAATAATTAATTTATTCTCTTAAGTTATGTCTACTTGTATGTGTAAAAATAGGGTGGAAAAATTTCACCTTGTGTATTTAATTTCAGGAATGTGTTCTAGGGTTGTCTTAGTCTCTTAAAACAGTAACTTCTTGATTTTTAACTGTTGAGTGTTGTAATCAAATGGTCCTTTTTGTACTTTCATAGTGAATTGCAACAGCACAGCCTATTTCTGTTAATAACTATTCATTTGCTAATGCTATGTGCTGCCTTTTGCGTTTATCTTGACGATAGCATGTTCTACTTTAGCCTAAATCCCTACAGCTATGATGAAAGCTGTCTCAGCAGCAGTGAAGACCACATCCCACTGGCTGCTTTGCCCTTGCTGGCTGTTTCATCCCCTCAGTACCAGGACGCAGTTGCCATGGTGATCAGTAGAGCAAACCAAGTTTACAATGACTTTCTCAAATCTACAGATGGAGTTGGCTTTAACGGGCAGGTAGGGCTATTATTTTCTTACATAAAAGAAAAATTCCTTTGGAGCAAGAGTATTTCTTGTTAAGCTATTTCTAATCTGCGTTCGTGGTTTTGAGTGTGAGGGAACAATACTGTAAATTTGATGCATGAACATTAGCTTGGGATTACTTATACAAAATGCCCTCTCAGTACTCAGCATGAGGAAGATTCCCTTTTGGAATCCTGTGCTGAAACTAACCTGGATTTATTCAGTTGGTAGAAAATACGATACCTTCTCCCACAGGCTTTTTGACACCTAAGCTCTCAGTAATTATTACTATGAACTCTGATAGTATACAGGAGCCTTAGTTGTGTATTAAGAGTGTATTATACTAAGCAATGGACAAGTCTGCAAGCCCAAAACAACTGCCACTCTATGTTTCTGAGTTTGTCACATGCCTTCCGTAGCTGAAGAGTTGGGTCATCAGTACATCCCTGACAGCAAAAAGAATCCAAAATTTATTGCTTCTTTTTTGCCTCCATCACAGTAGTAATAAAGCATTTGACAGCAGAGAAACTCAGAAGATAAATACTCTTTTGCAGATTTCCCATGTAGCTCTGGGATACTCATTTAATTTTTCTGGTATGGTCCGCTCCTCAGGGAAGTCACCTGTTAAATTCTTCCAGCTGACATGTGTCACAGTTATTATTATTCCTGCTTCTCCATCTCTAAACTAGAAAAAAATAGTACTTACCTACTTTAGAATAAATACATTATGGCTACTCTGTGTGAGTTAGAGTTACAGTAGGAAGCAAGGTATATTAAAAAAAAATGAACAAGGGTTTTAAATGAGTTGGGTATGTTTCTGCAGTTCTATGACGGTTTTTGTTTCTTGTAAAATACTCGCTACATTTCACTAAGTATATTTTTTTACTCCTTCAGGTGTGTCTCGTTGGTGACTGCATTGGAGGCATTTTGGGATTTGATGCCATCTGCTATAATACTAACAGAACCGATGAGAGTCAGAACAGTAGCAGGAGAGGAAGCATCAGCAGCATCCAGGTGAAGAGAAAAAAATCGACTCAGCTGAAGTTCATTCCCCATATATAGATTCATTCCCTAGAGGGGAACTAAGAAATTCAGGTCCATATTAAACAAGAAAAAAATTTAAGGATTTGGTAAATAACAATGATGGCACAAGATTTTGCTTGTATCTCAAAAAATTGCTGTCTGAAAATTAAGTCTGCAACTTCAGTTTTATGATACATAGAAATCAGTAATGGAGGCTTTATTAGTAAATCTTTTAAGTAGGACTACTGAGTGTCTTCTGTTGCATCCTTAACTGTAGATGTAAATGTATCCTTCCAGTAATCTCAGGGTACTGTTTCTGCCAAAGTCTTTTTTTTTTTTTTTTTTCCAGACACTATAGGATCAATTATGCTACTGCCTAGGGGTAGTCTAACATTAAGATGTGCTCATAAATAAGTTCTACTGACTGATGAGAGATGTGCCTACTTTCTGGTGAAGAATGCAAGTCACCTGAGGTTGGGTGAACAGGCCATTGAGAGTAACAAGGTCTCTAAATGGGTGCTACATTTGGAAATACGAGAAGATTCATTCTCACTGTGATCCAGAAGATATTTTTTTGGTAGTAGAAGCACTTTTTTGGTTGTTGGTTTTTTTTTTTTTTAACATTGCTGTCCTATAAGCAGCATTGTGTATTC
This sequence comes from Chrysolophus pictus, assembly GCA_037305975.1. Lineage (NCBI taxonomy): Eukaryota > Metazoa > Chordata > Aves > Galliformes > Phasianidae > Chrysolophus > Chrysolophus pictus. Next base: position 10,091,798 of record CM074594.1, read on the forward strand.
TCCACTTAAGAAGGAAAGCTTGAGTTCAACTAATTTCATGTACTTTAGACTTAAGTGGATATGGAAGAGTGGTATTGATACTGAATGAGGTGCCTGTAATCTATTATTTGATGGTTTTATGATGCTAGCTAAATTGTTACATCTTTTAAATCCTTAGTTACATTTCTCACCAATAATGGGAGAATGGGGATCAGGATTTAGGAGGACATGTTCTTTGACTGCACTGCTCTTGCTTATTGTTCCAGTTTTCCTACTTTTTTCTTTTTTCCTACTTTCCTTTTTTTTCCACAACATTGCAGAGCTTCCTTCCCAATTTTTGTCTCCATCTTTTGCCTCTTCTTCCATTTCATTTCTAATGTAACTTCTAAGTTGAGAAGAACTAAGCATTGCATTTTAGAAGAGGAAGATGGTTCTCTCTTGCTGCAACAGCTAAAACACGTTATTTTGAAGCAGACAACTTTCATTAGAGCAGATAGAGAAAATTGATGATTTTTACCACATGGATACATAATACATAAAACCCACCTGTGGGTGACTGATTCAGAGCCTAATTATTGATACCATTTCACTGCAGATGAGTTTTTTATCGTGGCATTTGGGGGCACTGAGAGAGCTTCTATCAATGGAAAAACAGATTTTTAATTGTTTGAAATGCAGTGAATAGTCTTTATACTGATCATTTCAGCCTTCTTCTGATGTACTACCTGGTGTATTTTTAAGTGGTTTAGCGTGTTTTTCAGAAGTGTTTCTTGCTCCCTGATAGGGCTAAAACAGGTGCTGAGTTGGCCTAGTTTCTAACCCTTTCAACCACTGCTTGGATAAAATGAGGTCAAATGTATAAATGCATCCCATTTGTATAAGCTCTGTTGAATTTCAATCCCTGTCTAAATCTTTTTGCTCTGTTCATTCTCTGAAGGATAATCCCCTTTTAACAGAGGACTCCAGACTGGGTGGCAGGAAACAGCTGAGCAAAAGCAATATTGACATCTCAGAAATCATGGAGGATGAAGAGCCAAGACAGCTGTTGCCTAGGAAACAGAGTGACTCATCCACCTACAACTGTGATACTATAACAAATCATCATGCTTTCCTATCTAGGTAACAAGTGTGTGATGACTGAGTAAAAGAAATGGGATTGGCACTCAATTCAGCTTGTCAGCACTGGAGGGGCAGAATCATTTCTCTTGGGTCTGTTGTGTTTCTAGAGGCTTGCTTAAAGTTCTTGCAAATATCCTCCAAAGAAAAGACATAGATTTATTGGGTTTGGTATGAATTTACTAACAAGTTTTTTATTTATTTTTTACTCAGCCGTGAGAGTTTTGAATATGCAAAACTAAATGCAAGTTTCATTTCTTCAGAAGAACCCACAGAAGTCAAGATGGATGAATGCTTTATAATTCTGAATTTGTTACTTTTTTTTTTTTTTTCTAAACACACCTTGGACTCCCCTTGCAGACTTTCCTTTATTCTCTAAAGAGTAAGATGATTGGTTTTGCTGTTTCATTGCTCTGCAAGCTCCAGACTATCTTTAAAGCAAAACAGCAACTAAAACTAAGTAAATGTCTTGCCTAGATGGAAGGAGGCTAGGGGAAAGATTTAACATAATTAACTTATTTGTGTCCTAACGAATATATAGCCATTCCTATGCGTGTATGGCATAGAAACTAAATAAGCGTTTTAATTATTTACAAAATGAAAAGCTATGCATAAGGCATCACTGTAACTTTTTAATACCGTTGTCCTAATACAAGTTGAGAAGGCTCAAATTCATATTAGAAGTTTCAGAATAAGCTTAAACGCATCTATACAGCTAACAGGAAGAAGAGGTAATTTTTCAGTTTTCAGAGTTCTTGCATAACTTGCTGATAAGTATTTCAACAGTACGAAGCTTGCGCATGTTAAAGGTAATAAATTTAATATCCACACTGGAAATCATGATAAGTGGCTGTTATACTGTAATTATCTTTCTACAATTTAAGGCATGTTTCTTGAATTTAGATCTGGGTGGTAGAGCTTTTTAATCTACCTGTTTGGGGAATGCATTTTTTCTCTGGATTCATTATAGTTAAGTCAGTGTATTTTCTTTGCTCAGCATCCACTCAAGTGTGTTGAAAGATGATGCAGACTTTCTTCCTGCGAATTCCAGTCTCTCAGATGTAAACCTGGGCCGGTTTGATTTTGAGGTGTCTGATTTCTTCCTCTTTGGATCACCACTTGGTTTGGTGCTGGCCATGAGGAGTACTGTTCTGCCAGGGCTGGATGGTAAGTTCTTTCTAACATTAGAATGCAGGATGCTTAATGACTTTGTAAACAAAGAGGTTATTTTAAAAGCAGGTAAATAAAGAAATCTAATGGAAGTCTGGGGTATGATTTCCTACTTGAAGGGCTCCTTCTTCTAAAAGATGGGAATGTCAGTGCAAGCTAGTACTAAGACATGAGATGATGGAGTTTTAATTCCAGCAGTGTCACTGCTCACCTATTCACAGTAGCGTGTCATTTGTCCTGCTGCTGATTGTATATATTCCTCACCATGTAAAGTGAAAGTTTTTACTTGACCAAGGAGTAATCCTTGAAAATGATACCAAAAATAGCATCTGTGCTTGGTTTAGTATTTCATCTTGCTTATTTCTGGCCTCATGACTGAACTTGGTCCCCGGATGTGTTGGCTGTGAGCTGTTTTTAACAACACAGCAGGAGAGTTTGCTCAGAAGTTACATATTTTGTGTGCAGTCTGATTACATTCTTTTGAATACTGTGCTGTGTGTGAAAACGTTTGTATGTTCGAAAGTGCCACAATCACTTTTATAAGTTATTGTTGGCTATATATAAACATATCCTTTTAAAAGTAACTTTGGAATCTGCTTTCCTGAAATTTTAAATTGCATAGTAGGATCACTGGAAGACTGGGAGCTCTGTCTGGTTTTCTTGTCTGCTGCATGCCTGCATCTCAGGTTGTAATGTCCCTGTAAACTTTTTTTGCAACAAGTTGTTACTCATGGAGGTAATTGTAGATTATTTTCTTAAATTTATCGTGGCCAGATATGTGCAAGTTTGGATTGCAGGAGTCTGTATTAACCGTCTTTATGCATAGACTCCTTGAAAATGTTAAAGTGGCAATTCCAAACTCTCTTTCTCTCTTTCATTCTCATTGAAGTTTGTCAGGTTCGCCCAGCCTGCAGCCAGGTGTACAGTTTCTTTCACTCTGCTGACCCATCTGCCTGCAGACTTGAACCATTGCTGGAGAAAAGATTTCATCTCCTGCCTCCATTCGGTGTTCCACGATACCAGAGATACCCACTGGGGGATGGAAGATCTCATCAGTTAGGTATAGTACCTATTTTCAAAGCTATGTTTATTTAATGTTCTCTTGACATTTCTCTCCTTACACAGCTCAAGAGGATTTGAACTACAAATATACTAGCATGATAAAAGTAAGTAATCTGGGACAGAATGGCACAAATATATTTAGCAAGTATTGAAAGAAGACAGGAAAATTCATTTACATATATATATATATATGTTATATATATACACGTTTCTTTATTTTATTTTGCTTTATTTTATTTCTATTATCTGCAGGTGATGCTATCCAAAACTACAGTGCTCTGTTCCTTGAGAACAGCTCTCTGAACATAACTCACTCTCAGGAGAGTTCTGAATCTACGAACACATCTCAGAAACAAGAGAGAAGGTTGAGCTTGGCCAGCACAAACAGTGAAAACTCAGGGTCAGCAGAGAGCTTGTCATCAGCATGCCTCACCAACAGTGAGTGAAGCTTGTTGCAATGTGCATAGCAAAAGCCATTCCACTACATCAGAAATGATGTAGTGAGAGTTCCTCATCATTCCGATTATTAGGAAAATGAATTTCTTGAAAATTTGAGGAGGTTAAGTTGTTGTGTTTTTTAAATAACACAACTTAGCTTGCTCTATTGTTCATAGCAATGTAGGTGAAGTAATAGAAATGAAGTTCTTTATATAGACACTTATGTTAAGGTGACAGTCAAAGTTATTAAGGGTTTCAGACAAACTTGGGTTTAGAGTGATGGTCCACACGTGAAGAAAGATACATAGGTAAGAATAGTTTCTCTTAAGTGCCATAGATCATTATATTCTTCTTTTACAGACTGTAATGCTATATTAGTACTATCGTCACTATTTGGAAAGTATTTACGATTCTTGCTATATAATATGATCATAAAGTTAACTAGTCTTTCTGTGTATGCTTTTTGTGGGCCAGGAAGCAAAAGGCATGGTGACCTCTGCTTCCTAAAACTTGCAAAGCAGTTTAGACAGCAGAACTTCAAGGGATTATGAAGTTGGTGAAAACAGAACTTCTGTGTTAGAATGATGCTTTCAACAGGCTCTAAATGTCAGTATTTAAAAAGCGGAAGGCTTCATTCTGTTATCTAGTTTATACATTTTAACAGCAGATTTTTTATGAAGACATCTTTTAGAAATGTTATGCTTTTTTTTTTTTTTTTTTTTGTAGTTACTGCTAAGTGGTGGGGAACAAAGCGGATTGATTATGCCTTGTATTGTCCAGATGTCCTGACAGCATTTCCAACTGTGGCCCTGCCACATCTTTTCCATGCCAGCTACTGGGAATCAACAGATGTCGTGGCATTCATTTTAAGACAGGTTGTTGATGTTTCTTTCTCTCTCCACAATGAAAGAATTCTCTAATTTAGAGGGAATAAGGAAAAATGAGGAGACTGAAGTGTGTAAGAAAAGGCTGTTTATTACCCGTCTCTCCTGTAACTGTACTAGTATGTTTATAAGCATTGTGTGCACTATCTCCTTAGAATTCATTTCTAAGGCATGTGATGTCTCTCTTATTCCTGGTGTTCCAGTTTTTAGATCACAGCTGTCAGTGACTAGGAGATGATTTGTACTGTGACCTCTAGAGAAAGTGATGAGGTTGAGAAATCTCACCTGGGTTGAAAATAATTTAGTGATATTTGAGTGTAACCTGCAGTAAAAGTGTCTCTCCAAGAAGCCAAGGTGATCCTCCTGTAGAATCCAGTTATAAACATTTTAATTTGGATTAACCCAGAAATCAATGTATCTTTTATCCAGTGAAAGATTTTTCTCTTCGGGGCTTTAGATAATTGTACATAGATGTTTTTCCTCTCCTTTGCAGCTTTCTTAATACCTTTGTCATCTCTTCCTTTCTCTCAGGGCATTTTTTGTTTGTTTGTACCTTTCAATCCATCAGAATATTTTTGCATCTCCCCTTCCATGCGCCTCCCTAAGCATGCTTGTCTATCCGTAAGCATTCCTGATTTATTTTCCCAGCATTCTGTGTATCTGTGTTAAGTTGCAGTGTTATGTCTTATTAAGTCTTATATGTGCATTAAAGCTTTTACATTTTTTAAGCTTAAAATATGTGCGCATTCAGGCATTTTGGAACATGGCTCTAAAGTAATAATGTGAGCTTGCAGCATTGCATAAAAGACTGGTTAATTCCAGCATGTGCTGGACATTCTGCCTTGATGGATGTTAAGATTAAGGCTAATGACTCGTGAATGCCTTACATGCATATATATTTCCTATACTTGCCCTCTGGTGAATGGAATTTATGTCAATTCATTAAAAACAATACTGACTCCTCAGGATTATTCTGATCAGTGGCAAGCCAATTAGCTTTGCTGAAACTGAGCGCAGCAGGATTTTATTCAGCAGACTTCATAAGAAACAGCTTTCAAAGGGATTTCAGGCCACTGTTCCAGAGAGGGCACCAAGGGTGTTAACTACAGCATGGAAAACTTCAGCATAGCCATCTGTTCAGTTCGATTAATTTTCTACTAGCTTTTGAAATGGACAGACTAAGCTATTTCTCATTCAAATTGAAGTAGCTTCATGCTACCTGTGGTCCCATTATGGAACCAGAAGCCCTGTCTTATTGAAACTTGTCAGTTGGCACTGATATCTGAGTTGAACATACAAATTTGTTGGTGTATGATATTTATGTCATAAGAAAATGTAATTTGCACAATATTATTGGGTTATGCATGTCCACACACTACAGTCCTTTTACCTTCAGATGTTACTAGCCATAAGCTAAATCTTGACCCTGCTGCCTCTTGCAGTGGTGAGTAATATAAATAAAAGGTGATAAGAAACATTGTCTGACTGTCTGTTTAAGTACAGAAAATCAACACAGATGGAGCCAGGAATCTGACCTCTGTTCGAAATGCCATTAACCGATACTTCTGTGGTCCTAAGCTGCCTTACTGACTTAGCAAAGAGGAAACAATGTCACTATTTCTTGATGTCATCCTAATGTTTTTACCACTTTCTCTGGATTTGTGTGGCTAAGGAAAGGATGTTAATATTAAAGAACCTGTGGAAAAGCTGTTTAATACCTGAACTTACCCTTACAGATGAATAAGCTACTTTTGCTCTGTTGCCAGCACTTAATGTAACAATATGGTCTGTATCTTTGTTTTGCTTGTGCTGTTTGCTCTGCAATGTCACTCAGCTGGGACACCAGTATAACTTCTTTCTTTGTCAAGTGCAGGGCTCCCCAGGCAGCACACAGTTTTTTAGAATGTTAATATCATTTCAGGTGATGAGATATGAAAATGTAAATTTAAAAGAAAATGATAGCCTGGATCCCGCAACACTAAGCCCATCCAATCCACGAGAAAAATGGCTACGCAAAAGGACGCATGTCAAATTGAGAGTAAGTATAAATCTGAATGTCCAGGGCAGCTATGGAAATTGAGTTGGGCAGCAATTTAAGTGGAACCTAATCTCCCAAAGCATGAATTTTACTTAACTGCAAACTACTGATACAGTCCAGAGCCGATCTAGCAGTTAGGAAAGAAAAGCAATTCATTCTTGGTTTATCATTAGAATTTTTTTTTTCCCCAAATGCATGAAGGACCTGGTAAGCACAAGTTGTTATTCTGTTTTCTTATATGCTGGATGAATTCATGACCCAAGAAAAAAATATTTTCTTCTTGCTTTAGATGCCACGAGCTTAAGTAATAAATGAAAAAAATTCACATATTGTGAAATTTCATTTGGAAGTCACGGAGCTTCTGACTATTCTTTTGCTGTAGAAAAATGACCCCACTAAGTTTCAGATAAATTTTTAACAAGTATTGAGTAACACTGTAAGTGTTAGTATGCACTCCAGAACACAACAGGTTGAAGCATGATCATCAGCAAAAGCTTGTGTCCTGTATGCTAAAATGTATATTCAGTTTGAAAGTATTGCCAAGTTGTAGATATTCTTCAAGCACCAGCATCAGTTAAAGCATTCTTGTGGGAGATTTGCTTTTATGCTCTGATTTTATGAAAAATTCTGGTTACGAAAAATATGGGAAAGTGCCTCACAGGATGAATGCCTTGCATGTGATAATATCACTCTATGGCACCACTTGTACTGAAGGATAATTGGCATTCCCTTAAGTGTACTCTCCTATATAGTTAGAGTCTCTATAAAGGTGCTCTCTTACTTTGTCATCTTGGATGTTCTCAGTGGTGTCTTTATTCAGTAACACCCCCATTAATGAGGTCCTGGCTCTTGCTGAAATAGAAGTCCAGTCTTGTTAGAGTCTCTAAGGTACACTGGGAGTTCCTCAAACACACTGGGACTGTGTTTCTTTATCACTGTGCTTAACAACGTATTAGAGACAATAGCCTTACATAAAAACTAGCACTTCCCATCTTTTGGTCTCATTTCAGAATGTGACTGCTAATCATCGGGCAAACGATGTAATTGCTGCAGAAGATGGTCCTCAGGTACTTGTTGGACGCTTTATGTATGGACCTCTGGACATGGTAGCTTTAACGGGTGAAAAGGTAAAGATCAAGTATTCTATTTCCTTATTTTTTGTCAAGTGACATACAGATAGTTGTTGAATATAATGCATATGTGGTTCATAATCCCAGAGAGAGCCTTACAGAGAGAGGGAGTACATAACTAGCATCCCACCATGCTGTAAGCACACTTTTTGGTAGATTGCATTTTTTCTAGCTACAATCGTTTTTATATGATGCTGGACATCTCCTCTGCTTAATGAAGAATATGCTATGCAGTGATTTCTGAACCTGTCATCTGTTCGCATCATCTACTGGAGATGATTAAGTTGAGCAAGGATAAAAAAGAATTGAATAGCAGTTGGCAAGTCACTTAAAGAAAAGTGTATATCCTCCTTTCAAGGTCAGAGAACTGGATAAAGAAACTGGGATTCTAAAGTTTGGGTAGCTGCTGTTTCTCATATACATGGAAGAGTAAAGAGTAGTTTTAGAATTTCAGTGATGTGACGTAACTGGATCAGTCTGTGCTCTTAAAGCTGACTGCTAGCCAAGTTTAAAACTAACAAAGCCAAATAAATATTGAGTGAATTCATTTGGTCACATTCAGTGAGACTAAGAATTTTTAATGGAAATTAATGTAGCAGTGTTGCTGAGCTGTAGGTAAAACAGAAGCAGAGACTTCACTTTGCCTGTTCTGAAGGTTTAGTATGCAAAAACTTAATATACACACACAGATATAAATTATCTTGTTTCTGCTTTGAGGTTCCTGCTGAATTCCTGAGCTCTGTGTTTTCTTGATACCTTCAGTACTGAGTGTTTCAATTAATCAAGGCAATAATGAACTCCTGTACTGTGTGTTAGGAAACATTTTCTGGTTGCAAGGACACCCTGAGAAGTTTCTGAGTTTTAGTCTCCTTCAAACTTGCAACCTTTGGTTACGAAACACAAATTAAGATGATAATATGATGAAGGCTTGGCATGCCATGTTCCTAAGGTGGCAATAATATTGCCCACTATCACATCAGATGACTGTTGTGTTGGTTTTGCAGGTTGATATCTTCATAATGACTGAACCATCTTCTGGTAGGTGGGTGTATTTTGACACAGAGATATCCAACAGCAGTGGCCGGATATCCTACAGCATACCCAAACAGAAGAGACTGAGAGTTGGCGTATATCCCATCAGAATGGTGGTCAGGTAATAGTTTGAAGCTGATACTACAGCTTTTATGGGCTCTTGTGATCAGGAAGACATTGGTGTGTAGGATAGAAGGGGGCATGGAGGGAGATTTTGGTCAGTTCTAGATTATGCAGCAGACTTCTATGTGGCCTTAGGCAAATGATTTAATTTCTTTGCACGTCAAGTCTCCAGTGACAATTCTGTTTATCTTTCCTTGGTCTTTTTCCTGTATTATCAGCTTAGATTTGAAGCAGTGACCGTGTGCATACTGGCAGCTTAAAGGTGTTCAGTCCATTGGGTTTTATCCCTCCTGCAACATAAATCCTCAACATAATTCAATTTAGTGACATTTGGACTTGCAAAATTAGGGAGACTGAATGACTGTAATCAGTCTTCTTAGGGCAAGAGTGTGTGACTTGGGTTTTTTCAGAACTTCTTCACTGAGGAGAAGATTATTGATGGGTATGGTTGTGCATTCTTCAATAAGAAGCTTTTCCTGTTGACTTGAACAGTAGAGCATGTACTGCCTTCTTCTCAGCCAGCTATTTATATGTTGATGGCAGGCTGATTGTAAGAGTCATTTTAATTCTGTACTTCAGAATTATATACTATAATTCTGTAAGACCATATTTGTTCTAAAACTGAGGGAAGAAAACAGCACTTGAAAGTAACAGTTCATTGAAATAAATTCTCCTGGCTCTCCAGCACTTAAAAAAACCAACCAAACAAAAAAACCAAACAACACAAACCAACTCTGTGGTAAGTCAAGTATGAAGAATGAAAAGCTGTGAAATAAAATTTGTTGGCACAGGTGCAGGACTAGGGTAAGCTGTGCTTTTAAAAATTCTTCTCTTTAATAAAATTCTAGTAGAGATAAGTTGATGTCTGTAAGCAGGTGGATGCCAATAAATGATGCATATCAGTTTTTTCATTGTAATTTTTAATAATTTGCCAGTAATTATAGACTGTTGGGGAAAAAAATATAGCTAATTTCTGTGCAAAATGCATGTATGTACACAGAGCATTAGTGTATTATCTGTGTCTATATATATAGACGACGTTAAAAATTTAAGTTCTTCAATGTTGTCTGTTCAAAATAACTCATATATTTGTATGGATGTGATGTCTTATTAAAGTCAGCTTCCAAATTTCTTGTTTGGAAAGTTATTTCCTATAAGTATAGGCTTTAATTTCCCCATAAAGGACTGAAATGAAAAGTCCTGTTTAATACAGATTGTTGAAGCTGCAGATCCAGTCAGAGCTAGTACAAGTTCTTAACTAGAACATGCAGAAAATATTCTCATTTTTAAAAAAGATATATTGCTTTCAATCTCCAGAGGGGACCAGAGCAGTGCCACAAGCTACCTGACTGTGCTTCCCCGAGGAATGGAATGTGTTGTGTTCAGCATTGACGGTTCATTTGCAGCAAGTGTTTCAATAATGGGAAGTGATCCCAAAGTCCGAGCTGGGGCTGTCGATGTTGTAAGGTGAGTATGGCTTGCATGCTTCGCTTTGTAAATTTCTAACTTTTCTGTTAGAATACAAGAGGACAGAAGAGGGCAGAATAGATTTTTTTTACTAAATATACAAAAATTCTTTAAAAGGTAGAATGTTTTGCAGATATGTTTGCGTATTTACTTGGACAACAATTGTTCCTGGTTTTCAGAGGAATCTTAGAATGCTGCGGTTTACTTTACAATTTGTGCGTTAAGTTGCATAAAGATTGCTTTTTGAGAATATGATGTTAAAGTGAGTGTAATGAATTTATAATGATTTCATTTGTTACTGTGATTAGCAAAGAGTGTATTTTATGTTTTGTCAACTTCAAATAAGGACATAATTCTGCTCCTGAATGACAAAGTGCCATGAATGCAAGAGCATTTTCTGGAGGAAAAGTTAAAAGACTCTTAATTCAGTCTTGCAGTTCTTGCAGTGCTGCAGTGGGCAAAGAAATACAATGCTCGTTTTGGAGCTCACAGGAAAGGAGGGATGCCAGTTCTTAAGAGTTTTCCATTTCCTACAGCTGAAATCACGGGGAATCTCATTATAAATTTCAAAGATAGTAGAACTTGAGATATCGTTCAAGTTCATAGAATCATAGAATTGCTTAGGTTGGAAAAGTCAAGATCATCAAGTCCAACCACAACCTAACCATACTACTCTAACAACTCACCACTAAGTCATGTCCCTGAGCACCACATCTAAATGATTTTTAAACACATTCAGGGATGGTGACTCATCCACCTCCCTGGGGAGCCTGTTCCAGTGCTTAACTACCCTTTCTGTAAAGAAGTTTTTCCTGATATCCAACCTAGATCTCCCCTGTCACAACTTGAGGCCATTTCTCCTCATCTTGTCACCTGTCACAGGTGAGAAGAGACCCCTGCTCTCACTGCAATCACCTTTCAGGTATCTGAAGAGAGCAGTAAGGTCTCCCCTCAGCCTCCTCTTCCCCACACTAAACAGCCCCAGTTCCTTTAGTCATTCCTCATAGGCCATATTCTTCAAGCCCTTCACCAGTCTTGTTGCCCTCCTTTGGACCTGCTCCAGCACCTCCATGTCCTTTCTGTATTGAGATGCCCAAAACTGAACACAGTTCTTGAGGTGAGGCCTTACCAGTGCCAAGTACAGGGGCAGGATTACTTCCCTAGTCCTGCTCACCACACCATTCCCGATACAAGCCAGTATGCTGCTGGCATTCTTCACATACTGCTGGCTCATTCAGCTGACTGTCCATCAGTGCTTACTTTCCTCCATCTCCCCAAGATGAAGATTTTATTACATCATTTCTCAATAGGTGCAGATACTTAGGCATGTTGATTCACACCTGTTGAAAGATCTTGTCTGATTGGGTCTGTGCCAGGCAAAGAAATACTGATTTGACTTGTGGGCATTAATTTATTTTTCTTCACCTATATAATTTATCTGTTGCTTGTGACAGACATTGGCAGGACCTAGGATATCTGATTATCTATATTACTGGCCGCCCAGATATGCAAAAGCAGCGTGTGGTTTCATGGTTATCTCAACACAACTTCCCTCAAGGAATGATCTTCTTCTCTGATGGACTTGTTCATGACCCACTGCGACAAAAGACTATTTTTCTACGGAATCTCATGCAAGAGGTACGTACTAGAAACATGTTGATATTCTTGAAACCTTTTTCTAGAAATTGTCATTCATTGAAGTAAGAGCTCTCTTCCTTTGGAACAGTAAATCCTACTGCTGTTATATTTTTGTCATTCCTCGTGTCTTTTCTTATTTTTCAAAGAGCAAAGACGGCTAACAAAACATCCAAACGCACTTCCTGGCATGTGGTATTACAAATAAATAAACGACTTGCTCTTTCCTGTCTGCCTATTCATAATTTTGCTGTCATTCAGATAGACAGATTTGGCTGTGTCTGTTTTACAGAAATGTTAACAGTGAGTTTATGTGCTGCTTCAGTGCAGAACAAGTTCCATCCCTGTATTGCATGCTTTTCGGTAGTCAGAGTATTCACTCTGGAAGTAATACTTGTTTCAGTGCCACATCAAAATCTGTGCTGCATATGGTTCGACAAAGGATATTTCCGTTTACAATGTCTTGGCTCTGTCGCCATCCCAGATCTACATAGTTGGACGATCAACAAAGAAATACCAGGCACAGTGTCAAGTAAGTAACTTTTGCTACTTAACTAGGAAGTCTTCAGGGGAGCAGGGAAATGCGTCTGTGTTAATGTGTGCGTGCACACACATGCATGCACAGACTCACAAAATAAGGAGCAGAGAATATTTCAGAGGAAAAAAGGCAGTTTTGGCCTCAGAGGAGACATTTTATGGCAGAGTGAATGATAAAGAGAATTGAATGGTCACAAGTTGTACATGCAAGTGCATGCATAGCATATTCTTGAACAACAAAGTTGAAGAATTCATTGAAAATAAGAGCAAGAGGAGTCTAATATTATTCTTTTGTATATCTCAAAGTAGGCTGCAAAGATAGAAACTTCTCTCCTCACAGAGTCTATAGGTTCAGGCAGCAGTAATTTGTCACTCCCTTTCTTTCCTTCATATTTCAGTTCCTCAGTGAGGGTTATGCAGCCCACTTGGCCTCACTGGAGTTCAGTCTTCATTCGCGACCCAAAAAGAACAACTCTCGGATGATCTTGAGAAAAGGCAGCTTTGGCCTCCACTCTCAACCTGAATTTTTGCGCAAGAGAAACCATCTCCGCAGGACTATGTCTGTACAGCAACCTGACCCACCTTCTTCAAACCCCAAACCAGAGCGTGCCCAGAGCCAGCCCGAGTCAGACAAAGATCATGATAGGCATTTGCCTTCCATTGCTTGGGTTAGGGGTGGAGTCCACAAATTTGAATCTGTTCCCTAGGAAGCCTGAGGCTGTAGATTTTGGGTGCCCTCCATTTAACTTGTAGTCATGCCTCAAAGGTAGTAAGGCAGCTTCAAACTAGGAGGTGTAGAGGGGAAACCGTACCTCAGACTCTTCCCTGCTCTGAAAAATGCCTTCTTACACCAACCAGAGAACTTCCAGTTTGTTCTCTTGACGTATTGGGAAATTTTAAAACAATCTAAAACTATCCCAAGTGCTTAAACATTAAAACAACAGGAAAAAAAGTCTTCAGTTATTTTTTTTACAACAGATACAATAAAATGTGCAATAAGAGAAAAAGCTGCTACAGGCTTTTTACTCAGAAGGATTTTAGTATCAGCTAACTAGCTGCACCCAAAACGATATAAACAGTAGACCCCATAGGTTACAGAGAAAGTTTACACTTAAAACATTAAATATTTCATCTGTTGCCAATTCACTTTTGATGAAGCGATATATTTGTAAGGGAAGCAGAGGTGAGAGTACAAAAATGGGTCATCAGGATTTGTACAGCAAGATGATTTTTGGGTGCCTTGAGTCCAAGATTTCCTTTCAGTTTATACTGTTGATCAACAGATGCTAATATAGGCACTCATGCTGTATAAGGTGCTGGACATCAAGTAAATAGAACTCTGCCTGTGAACCAAATCGTAAATGCTTAATGTAAGAAATAAACATCTCTGCCACAGTTGGAAGTAGTTAGTGTTGCTGTATGCAAAGTGATGTGCAAGTGTACAAAACTGTGATTTTTGTGAAACTGGTGACTGTGTAAAATGTGTGAACTGTGTGTAAGGAGGTGTCTTTGACCATTTCAGACTGAGATAGATTCTAAGATGGAAGCCTTAAGGGAGCCTTTTCACTAAGGGGTCTGCAATCTGCAGAGTAGTCACTTTTTTCATTATTCTAACTAAAATCTTTAATCTGCAGGATGAAAGAGTAATAAATGCTATTGGAGTAAATTATTTACCTTCTCATGCTTGATAGCAAGTGCTCTGCTAAGACAATCTATAGCAATCAAAATTGCAACAGTTGAGCTTCAAAGAATGGAGGTGCCAAATGTGTGTTCTCCTTCTGGTTTCTCTTAGATCTTTTACTTATTAGAAGTAAAATGTGTGAAATTTTCTCTAAGTGATAATATTTCTAAACTAAATGTTGTAGTTAGTTTAACACAGCTGCAGTTTGCTAGTTCATTATGCATCTGTTTCCACTACACTAAATTCACCAACATAACTTTTGTGATAGAACTGATATATGTTTCAAAACCTGTAGTGAAATTGCTAGATCAAAAAAACAGTTTTCTTTTAAAGTTAAAATCAGACTGTTGACCCTGAGAAAGCTTGAAGTCAACAGGTGATTTCTTGAGCTGTTTCTGGATTTGGTTTCTTTGACTTCCCTCCCTCAGTTTTTTGGCACCAGGGGGAAGATGTCATCATCCCCACCCTCCCTTTTAGGTTTTCCTAATATATAGCTGGAACAGAAACAAGCCTGTTGGTTAATGAGTTCAAAATTGGTATGTAAAACAAAGAAGGAATGCAATGGAAAACTATGATGACAGTGCAGAAGTCCAATAACTCCCTGTTCACACAAAAGTTTCAGTGTGTTTTTTGAAGGACAGCCTTGTGGCTTTTGTCTTAAAAGGCAACCAGCAAACTAATATATAAATGGTGGTGATTGCTGTTGTTTTTTTTTTAAGCTTATCACTTAGCAAATTTCTGAGTTACCTACTTCGTACATCCTGAAAGATCTCTGGCACACCAGTAGTTTTTCATAATGCTTCTTGTAAGGGAGGGGGTAATTTTTTGCTGAAAATTTAGGAAGGTTATTAAGACTTTAGTAGCTCACGTTCATTAGGAAGAGGTAACTTACGTTACTGTAGCCAGCTGCAAAAGCTAAATTAACTACACTGAAGCAATCTTCAGGCTTACAGTTTTCCCAGTAGTTTCATAGCTGTTAAAGCCATAAATTTAAAGTAGTTTTCAATGTTTTATCGAGGTCCACTGTGTGTTTTTATTCTGATTGTGTCTGTTTCTTTCCTTAGCCTCTGCAGCTAGGAAGAGATTGCACAAGGTATACTAGAGAGCATACTTCATCTTCCTCCAGTCAGTTCACTGCTTGCACAGGTACCAGAGAAGATATTAGAGCAGGGAAGGCTTCTTCATACTGATGAGGTTTTCTTTCCTGCTGCTGATCTAGGAAAGAAAAAAAAGCTGGTAGCAAAAATGCACATCTGACGTTTATGTCTGTGCTCCTTTTCTGTTAAATATATCTTGCTTTAACAGGTAGCAAAAAAAAAAAAAAAGAAAAAAAAAGAAAAGAAAGAAAGAAAAAAAGATGCCCAGAGCACATCCTCTGAAAAGCCTAGCCACAGTAGCACAGTGTCTGACCAATATGTAACTGATATTACAGAGCAGTTTTGGCAGCCTCGTAGGAAAACAAACATTCTTTTTTCTTGTGTTTCAATGACTGGCAGTTTTGACTCTTGCCCAGTGGAACGTAAGTATTTCAAGCATGTTCATGGTTGTTGGTTTTAAAAAGGTGAATGAATTGAAGAGTGGAGGAATGCAAAGAGCAAACTTGAAATTTGCTTAGAGGATGTAAAGTCAACACTGAATGCAGAATTTGAATTTACTTTCTTAAGCACTGAGTGCTGGGTAGCATGTCTCCTCATAGAAATCACTATACCTACTAGTATTAGCAAAACTAATTCTGCTTTAGCTGTCTACCTCTATGAGCCAGGAGATGCCAAAATCCATTTTCTGATTTAAGTTGCTAACATAAAAAGACCCACTTCTTTTCAAAAGAGAGATCTGTGTGTGATTCTGTGACTGTTGTTAAAAGACTTCATATGAACACAAGGTTAGATGACTCTCCCAGGTTGTTTATTTTTTTAGCCACTGTGTTGGTTCTATATTTGTATATACAGTGTATTATGAGCTAAAATTAGTAAAATAAGAAGTGCTATTCTTCATGCTTGATTTAGAGTGGTAACAATTCAGTCTCTAAACATAGTACTGGAATTCAGCTGGAAGTATTTTCCCTAACTTTGTTTTCTATGAGCTCACATGGTCGTTTCATCATGCCAACACTACTTAATGCTCAGGGATAGTATGGTTCATTGCCTGATAGCATGCCTCCATCTGAGCACTATGACAAACAATGATGCAGGCATCAGTTTGGAGGTTAAGGCTTCATGCTTATTTGGAGCTTATCTTCACAAACATCAGATGCATTTCTTTTGAAAGCGCTAGCCAGCTGACACTAAAATGGTACAGAATTTTTGTTGGAGATAAGACTGTGAAAGAGGTAGTAGTGATTTAGGCATCTCACACCTAAGTTGGCAGTTCAGTACGCTTGTGGACATGGCTAAGGACTTCAATTTCTTGGGCTTTTTTTGGCCTTTTATTCCCCAGTTATGTATGGGACAATCCCTGATGAATTGCTAGTTTTTTACAGCATATTTTCTTCAATCCCATCTTCTCCTGGAACACTTGCTTCTAATCAGTGCTTTAGTTTTATACTTTGTCTACATAAAACCACGTGGCTGTTCACAGGCATTCATTTTCTATTGAGATTTCAGTTTCACTTCTCTTATCATGGAGGCATAATCAGTCCTAAGCAGGCTGCTCACTGAGGTCCAGCATGATCTTACAGTCTTTCAGTTTTCTACTGTTCCTCACTGCTGCATTCTCTGTACAGTCAGCACTTTCTTTTAACTTTGTAGTCTGTGGAAGTTTTGAAGCCTCTCCACAGAAGGGAAACAGAGAAGCTGTATATTATAGAGAAGCACTTACACTTGATCTGCCAAACAGAAGAAACAGAAGTGAAACTGTGAAACACAGAGCTGTTATTTCAGTGAGCACTAAAGTGGTAGTACAAGTCAGTACAAAGTAGGCCACACCTGAAAGCACTTACTTCTTTGAATTGCTGATGTATGTCCAGTTTTAAATTACTGTATTAAACAAAAACTAAAAACTGTAATCAGTGGCCATTTTAGACGTATCAAGATTTATCTGAGATATTGTGAAAACACACATTTACACTGTGGTGTCTTTGTGTAACTACTGAAAGTAACCTTAAGTGATGTTTTGTTTCTGCTTTCACAGCAAAATTGTAATTTTTTTTTTTAAACAATGATTGTGTTTATTCAATTAAAAAAATATTTGCATACACTAGTGCACTTGGAACAGGTTCTTGTTTGACAAATTACATCGATTTAGTTTTGTGGCATGGTTTATATCTATTCTGCATAAAAATTTTGTAAAATTGACATGGCACTGATCATTCCTTTCATTCCTTAGAGATTCATGAGAGTTGCTATTTTGATTTGTTTGGATGAAAATAGTCTTTAATTAATTCTTACATATCACTTTTCTAATACGTAGGGAAGTCATTTCTAAACAAAATTAAAATTTTTTACTCGTTATGTAGAAGTGCAGCTATCAGGAAACCACAGAGAAATTAACTTGATACTTTAATCTACAATTAAAATAAGAACAGTGACATTTATCTTGAAGATCCATCATTTTGCAAAATAGCCTCTGTTTGCTTTTGTTAGTGAACACATTGTGTTATTTACACATTGCAAGATCATGGCACGGCTAATATGTGTATTAAAGTTAATCCCCAATAGTTAAGGCTGTAGAATTACCATATATTTCATAGTATAAATTCAGAAGGGAAAAATGAAATTCCTCCTCCTTTTATATTGCTTCCTGTCCTAAATGTGTTAAAAACTCCATTTGAAAGCATTCTTAATTATACCAGTAAACCAAAGGTATTTTCAGCTTTTATAATTTGTAACTGCTGCAATAATTTTTACTGAACAGATAGGATTTCCTCCTTTTGCCTGTAAGCTACAGATGGTGAGTATGTTATAAAAGTACTAGACAATTCCAACGTGGACCCTTTCTTAATAAGCTCATTGGCTTAATAGTGGAAAGAAGTAGAGATTATATAGTGCAGTTTCATAATTTGTTCTGGTTTCAGCTTGAAATACAAGATCTTAAATCAAGATTTCTGCATTGAACTGTTCATTTCAATCACGCAGGGGAGAAAGTGGCACTTTTCATTTACTTATGGAGTATGTACAAGATAGAATTCCCTAAGCGCAAACATTTCCAGCTTTCTTCCTCAGCTTCTGTGAGAGCAGTGATTTTTTATGATCTATGTTCATAGCTTCAGTAGAAATTGTGGTTTTAACAAGGTAATTTGAATTCAATGCTGTTTAAACATTCAGTTGTAACTTTTAAGTTTCTATTTATGATCCTAAATTCCTTTTTTTTTAAAAAAAAAAAAGAAAGAAAAAAGGTCATCACACACCTTTCTGGATGAAGAGAGCTCTTTTTCTTCAGAAATAGGAAATGTCCTGGAACAGCTAGAATCCTGTGCCATGGACTCTGGAATCAAAGTAAGGTGTTGTATTCCCTCTCTCCCTCCTTTTAGATTAAGCCCAAGGTAAGGGGATAAAAGTTTTTCTATTTTTATTTAACCCAATAAGCTACCGTTAAAATTGCATATCATTGTTCAGAGGGTAGAGAAGCATGAAACAAGTTTTGACAGATTATTAATTTGTAAGGTCATATAGAACTCAAGTGGAGAAAGAGAGGGGAAGGAGAAAAAGAAACAGGTTTACTGCCTAGAGATGGGTTAATAGAAATTACTATGTAACTTAAAAATTGTAGCCTCTAAGGGTTAGCAATTCTGGGACCTCTGGTGTAGAGGCCAGAATGGCAGTTCTCTCACAGAACCCCAAACTGTCTCCCTAATATATTTTTCTATTTGCTGGGGAGGGAAAAGGGCAGTCCACTTAGAACTTAATTCCTATGAGTAAACTTGAAATTATACATGTTCTTTCGGTCTATAGTTTTGTTGAGTGTAAAATTTTAAATATTGTTTGTCAGTGAGAAGGTTCTATCTGGTGACAAATGTTTATATTTCTTATGGCTGCCTTGTAAAGATTCAAAAATGTACAATAATGCATTTCTTAATATGAAATAAGGAGTAAGATTTCTACAACTCATATAGATTTTGATGTGAGCTGGTTTTTAAAATCTTATATTAATCACTGAAATAAAACCTTCCTTGCCTTTAAGCAAGCAGTGTTCCAGACTCTTATTATCAATGGTATTGGAAGTCTTAGATCATCGTTTGCATGTTGTAGTAACAAGTAGAAACAGTATACAAGCTGCTTAATATGGGTGACCATCTGGCGTAAAACTTCAATTTGTGAATAGAAGTCAACATGTGAACTCCGACCCTCCTCATTTTTCAAAAGTAATATGAGAAGATACTTCAGTAATGAGACATCATCCTTGTAAAAATTTTATAGAAGCAGTCTTAGTACATACAAAGAATAATTTAAACTACTGTTCTACATACAAAGGCAGTGGGTTTTTTGTTTAGTTGGTTTAGTTTGTTTAAAGAAAAAAAGAAAAATAACACTGGCACCAGTCATCTGAAGGCTGGGTTGTCTTTGTGCTTCCAGAGCTTGCTAATTATTTCATTATTTAATAAATTAGTTTAACAAGTATAAAGGAAATCAGGAACAAGTTTAAAAATCAGTACTTAAATCAGAATTGAACATGACCGTTTCCTACATTTATACTTAATATCTTTAACATTTTAGCTGTTCCAGTTTTACCAAATTACACGTGCATCTTAAAAGTCACTGTACAGAAAAGTTCTCTGAATCAGCCTTTTGTTTGAAGGTTCAGCTATGAGTAGAAAGTAAATTCCAAAACTTGCACAAAACTGCTACTGTAGAAACAGCTGTTGAATTCTAGAAGCTTAAGAAATCTTTGCTTAAGTTTGAAAGCCAAAACTCTTAGGAGTTACCCATTAAAGAAGGCTTGTTACTTTTTTTTTTTTTTTTTAAAGTAGCATTTGCTTAAGTAAAATATATGTGTCAAATTATGTGTGTCAAGTGCCTGGTATACTTCATTGAACAGAATACCTGCATTATATTAGCAAATAACAGTAGTTATAATAAGAAGGTTGCTCCAAAACTAATGCCTCTCATTTTATGATGTTGGCCCGCAACATCAGAAACATATGTTGGTAGCATGGCAGTACAGGTTGAATCTTCTTAGTGATTTAAAACAATTATTCTGTTACATTTTCTTGCCCTGCAATAGGAAGTGGCAGGGGAGCAGTCTGACAAAATAGCATCTGTATGAAGCAAAGGTGAGGAGCTGAATTCTTCTGTGTGGGGAAAAAAATGGCACCCACTGACATTCATCAACACTTGCTGAATATTTATGGAAATAAATAGAAGGCATTACTTTCAGAGCAACTTAATATATATTAACTGATAAGCAATTTCTGCATATAACTAAATGACAAATGGTGTTGTACAAAAGCAGTGTTTAACTCTGCTGCCATGATGGTATTTAAAATAGGAGCAAAAAATTAAGTTGCTATGATTGGTCTGGAACCCAACAATTTAAGGTAGAACTACTTGGGCTAACTTACTTAACAGCAATCCTTGTGCTGTGAGTTAGAATCCTAATGTGGCTCCACTGTTGTGACTTTGACATGACTACAGAAACCTGCTGACTTGGAATGGCAGTTGCGGTCAGAACTCAAATAGCAATTATTGTTTCTTTAAGCATTACATTTAACATATAAACATTTTAACATTTTAAACTTTTAAATGTTTTTTAACATGTAAGTTAGCTTTTGATTTGCTAGTATTAAAAGAAAAATAAGATAAATTGTTAAGCTTTGAAAATAACAGATCAGTGCTTTCATAATATCTAAGAGGATCTGAATACTACTCTTGCCTATGATCATCATTCGTAGGTCTCTGCCCTTGCTTTGACCATTCCTACTTAGTGCCTTATGAAAGTTATGAAAGCCCCATTGAAGATAGTCCATGTCACATCAGAAGATAGATAGAACACTGTGGTTCAAATTTATTTCTCTAATTGACTTGAACAGCAAAAGCAAGGGAAGAGTAGTTTTAGGCTGCTCTGCCAAAAATATAATAAAATGTAATTGTTTTTTTAAAGCACACAGTTCTATGCAGAGTATAAGGTATAGTCTCATATCTCAAATGAAGTTTTCCTTTATATACATTCATAGACTAATGGTATTTATAGCCATCTCTGTCCAGGCACCAGCTGCTGAATGGAGTTTCTTTGCCTTCTGACAGCCTGAGGATGTCCCCAAGATTGATGCACAGGCTGCAAACTTCGTGCCATTAGAATAGCAGTAGTTTGATATTGCATGCTGCCTGCAGAAGAACAAGACTGCTATTAGCAGCATAAAGTCATCAAGGTTATGTGAATGGTTATTCACATGCATTGCTGGAAAATCGGTTAATGGGACCTGTGTATTTCATTGCACACTTTTGAAAATAAACAAGAAAGCTTTTTTTTTTTTTTTAAACCTTCATTGAGCATAAACAACAGTATACTAATTAAGTATGGCAGTATTTTAACTACCAACAAGAGCATTTTTTGCAATATAAACTAATTATTTAATACAGATACATTTGAACAATGCATGGAGATAACAACCATTGAGTTTGATATCAAATCTTGATTCATCATGGTAAAGGTAAGCGGGAGCTACAATGCTAAAGTTCTTGCAAATTATATACCAGAACAGAAAGCAAAGTTTATTCTACAGGTATTCCAAATGCAGAACCCACAAACCAGCCAGTGACAGCACACAGTATCCATCTATCTGTGCAGGAGAACTGGAATGAATCGCTCAGTGAAAGCGGCGCACATCACTGTTTAAAGCTTCAATCCAGCACAGGTAGGGGAGAGGGTTGTGTTTTGTTTTGTTTTTTGAACTGTTACAGAAATAAAGCTCCTACTACTTTGTTACAAGAATAGTAACTGTTACACACAGTATAACTTTCCCTTTAAACAAAAGGAATTCTTCAAATGCTAATAAATTATAGTATTAATCATATAATGGCTTGGGTTGAAAGAGACTTCAAAGACAATCCAGTTCCAACTTCCACACCATGCAGTTGCCAGCTGCAAAATCAGGTGCTAGATTAGGTTGCCCAGGGTTCCATCCAACCTGGCCTTTTATACCTCGTGGAACATCCACAGCTTCTCTGGGCAACCTGTTCCAAGGACTCACCACCTTCTGTGTGAAAACTTCCCCTTAATATCTTAATATCTCCCCTTTTTTAGTTTAAAATTGTTTCCCCTTGTCCTGTCACTATCAGACCATGTTAAAAGTCTTTCTCCCTCCTAATTATAAGCTTCTTTTAAGTATTGGATGTCGTGTTAATGTCACAGTGCAGATCGTAGAGAAGGTAGCTGAGGCTTTTGTGACATTCTCATAGCAAACCTAGTAATGGTTCAATAAGTTGACATTAAAAGTGATGTTCAGAAACACAGAACAAAGAACTACTGTTTCCATTCACTTAAGTACAATTATTGTGTTTAAAAACACTAACAATGCATGCATCAACTACAGTTTTGGTCATTGTATTAACTGACAAGACAATGCTAGAGATAAAAAGACTAAAATTAGACTGTTTGGGGCAATAGTTTTTTGTCATGCTTTGTGATTTTAGTAATCAGGAAGAACTGAGGTCAAGTGACAAAGACATTAGTACCAGTAATCTTCTCATATGGGATGAGAAAAACTGTTGTTTGCGTAGAAGCCTAACTTACGGCTCATTGCAAAGTCACAAAATTTAACTAATCCACAGTATAAAGCTTAAGTTTCACAACGGTGCAACAATGTAGAAACCACGCTGAATATGAGGGAAAAACCTTTTGGTTCCACGCACTGAAGTTTTAAATAAATTTGAATTAATGTATCTTTCACTCTCCAAACAGCAGGTTTTCTCATAGATACATGCAGGTATAGTCAAGGTAATTGAACAGTTACTTCACCTGTTTGATATTATCTTCAGTTACAAATGAGAGAAACTGTCATATCACTAATAGATGGAAGAATATTTACGAGTGAGATTTAATGAATTTTCAATGTATAATTAACTTGACAAGAATAAATTTACCGTTATCTAAAAATGGTCCCATTGGTAGAAGTTGAATTTTTTTGAATTATGCATTACTATAAGCCTTTATCTCTTTGTAGACGAAAATACTTAAATGCTGAGCCCTTACTAGAGGGTTTTAGATGCTTGACATTAATTGTTCTAAGAGGAAGGAGTTTTGGGAACTGCTCATTCTTCACCTTTAGTTTTTACTGACTGAACATCTAATTCAGCGTGACATAAACTCTACAAACACAGCAGTCTATCACCTCTTGGATTAAATGAGGTTTTGTACAAGAGGCTTCTGTATCCTTTAAATTTTGAGGTATGGTTATCACTGACTATGAACATAAAGCTACCTAACAAAAAAATTTCTTACATGTGTGTAGACACCAATGACAGCTAAGCATTCAGTAGTTTAGAGTTTGCTGGTTTTTTGTTTGTTCGTTCTTCCTTCCCCCCCCCCCACCCCTCCCAACATGTCTGGACTAACAGCTCCTCTACAGAGGCAGTGAGGTACTGTTCTCATACAGGGTCAAAGTTGGGGTCTGACTGGGATAGACTTTCACAACAAGAAACCGAAAGATGAGAGCGTCTAACAGGTTTTAGGATCTGCACATCCAACCACTGATTTAATCTGCATAGTTATCTTGAAAAAAGAAAGGCCCTGTGTTACAATTGATAAAGTTCTACAGTTTTTCATCATTCTGAATTAGAGCAATCACTTAGTCCATTATGTTTAAGTGAGAGGTGGCTTGTTGCCAAGAGTTGAGATGAGGGATACTTAACAGTACTTACCTCTCCCCTTGTACAATATCATCATCAGATGCCCAGAAGAGATGCTTCAGTTGGTGAATCCCTGAAGAGACCAGTTCCAACTCACGGTCAAATTCCTCTCTGGAAGCAGAATTGTCATTATGAAAGATTAAATAACAGACTGAATAGGTGACAATACTCAAGCCTATTCAGTGGATAAGGAATTGGTTGGATGGTCACAGTGAGTTGCAGTCATTGGCTCTAAATCCAGTTGGATGTCAGTGACAAGTGGCAACCCCAAGGAGTCTGTTTTAGGACCAGTGCTCTTCAACATTTTTATCAGTTATCTGGATTGTGGGATTGAGTGTATCTTCAGCAAATTGACTAATAACATGAAGTTGAGTGGTGAAACTGATACAACAGAAGGAAGAGTCCAGAGGGACGTGCATGATCTTGAAGAGTGAGCCCACATAGGATTCAATAAAGCCAAATGCAAGGTGCTGCACTTGGACTGGGGATGTCTATAGACTGGGAAAAGAACTCATTGAGAGCACTCCTGAAGAGAAGTAATCTGGTACTTTCGCGGGTAAAAAGCTCAACACGAACCAACAGCATGCACTAGCAGCCCAGAAGGTCAACTGTTTCCTAGGGTGCATCAAAAGAAGAGGGATGGCCAGCAGGGCAAGGGAGGTGATTGTTCCCCTCTACGCTGCCCTTGTAAGACCCCATCTGGAGTACAGCATCCTAACTTGGGGCCTTCAACACAAGAGTACGTTGGGCTGTTGGAGGAGGTCCAGAGGAGGCCACAAAGATATTCAGAGGGCTAAAACACCTCACTAATGAACAATGAGGAATCTGGGCTTGTTCAGTCTGTAGATGAGAAGGCTCTGAGGACACCTCATTTCAGCCTTCCAGTACTTCAGGGGAGCTTAAAGATAGGAGGGAGGCAGGCTTTTTACATGGGCAGATAGTAATAGAAGACGGGGGAATGGTTTTAATCTAAGTGTCTCCTCTCTTAGTTAAGATTTTAGTAAGAAACTTTTTACTCAAAGGGTGATGAGGCACTGGAACCGGTTGGCCGGAGTAGTTGTGGATACTCCAATTCCTAGAGGGGCTCAAGGCCAAGTTACATGGGGCACTGGGCAGTCTGGCCTAGCATGTAGCAACCCTGCCCACAACAGGGAAGGGGGTTGGAATTAAGTGATCTTTAAGGTCACCTGTGCCATTCTATGATTGCTTCTGTGATCTTGAGTCAGATGCTGTTTGTTACAGTCTGTTTCTGACTGTGGGACATGTAACTAATAATTTAAATATTCCAGTAGTATATTGTCTCAGTGGAATAGGTTAACAACTTTCATCTTGCCTTTAACCTTAAGGGATACTGTAGTCATAGCAACACTAACTAAAAAAAAGAACAATAAGGTTTACAAAAGAATGCAGCTTACATTCTTCTGCTGGCAGGAGTAGGTGATGAATAGAGGCTCTTAAGTGCTGCTGACGCTTTCCTTGATCTCAAGAGTGGGACAGCATCTTCACCACGCCAAGATGGGAAACCCTTCAATTTTGTATGTTCTGACAACCTTGTTGGCCAAAGCAGGCATCTTCTGCTGGACCTTGGAGTGCATTTGGAACTAGCTGCTGGAGTAACACTGTCCATACTAAAGCTAGGTGTTTGTACTGTTCTTTTCTTGGAAAAACTGGTTGCAGAGCTGCTGCCAATGTCTTCAGCTGGAAAGGTCACAGTCAAATGTACTGGGCTTTGGCAAGTCTTCTGTATTTTCTGAAAGATGCATTAGACAGACATATTAAGTAAATAAGTCCATCAGTATATTGTTTGGAACCAGAAAGATGAGGAAGCCTCTCTGAGCTGAATCTCTAGCTCTCTCTCGTATTATGTTTAGTCTAGCATGAATGCTTTTCTTGTGTACCCATTTGGATTGAATCATTTGCTCCCCTAATCCTTGGAACTTGTCAAGGACTTCTGTATGCTTTAGAAGAAAAGCACCTGCTGATTTTTTGCAAGAAAGAGCCAGGCTCCTTAATACATGCTGATTAATTTAATGCCTGCCAGCAACAGTAAGAACAATACAAACTTCAAACTTTGCTAACATAATACTACCAACTGAATTTTATGAGTCCAAATTATGTTGACAATTCGGAAGAACATCCTAATAAACAGTGTGGGTACAAGAATGAATATATATAATATATAAAGCTACACCTTTCTCAGAAATAAAATGGCAGTCTACCCACATTCTTCCTCTGCTCTGTCTTATGTGGTGAAATGCAGTAAGGGAGAAGGTTTTGCTTGAACTACTTCCCATATTCCTACTTTTCACTTTCTTTCTTGTTCTGTCATAGCCATAATTTATCCAGATAATAAAGGCAAGATTTACCTAGCAGGGATAATTAAAATTCTACTAGTTCATATAATTATAGGCTATCCTGAGTTGAGAGGGACCTATAAGAATAGTCAGGTCAAACCCCTGTCTACAGACAGGGCCACCCAAAACTGAAATCCTATGTCTGAGAGCATTGTGCAAATGCTTCTTGAGCTCCAGCAGTTCGGGGCTGTGACCTCTGCCCTGGGGAGCCTCTTCCATTCCCATCACCCTCTGGTGCAGAATCTTTCCCCAATCCCACTCGACCCTCCCCCAGCACAGCTCCATGACATCCCCCCTCCCCAATACAGCTCCATGACAAAAAAAAAAATAGACACTACCTACATGTCACTGCAAAGACAAAGTACCTGTGACACTGTTCCAAAAGCATTTCTTGCTGTTTTTGTAATACTTTGGAGCACTTGGCTCTTCTTTCTTGCTTCCATGTTTTCCCAAAGTGGTGTCTCACGGAAATTCAGCTCTACTTGCTTTAACGGTATTCGCTTTCTTAGAGACATGCAGATAGTATTAAGAGAACTGAAAGAAGTTTTTCTCTTGAATTTGTCTGGTACAGGGCTCTCATTCTCAAGGTCAGCTAAAAGCAGGTGTCTCTGCCAGTCCATTGTTGCCCTGACATTTTGAAGCATAGATGCCATCTTGTTCCTGTTCT
Source organism: Chrysolophus pictus (assembly GCA_037305975.1). NCBI lineage: Eukaryota > Metazoa > Chordata > Aves > Galliformes > Phasianidae > Chrysolophus > Chrysolophus pictus. Next base: position 10,118,893 of record CM074594.1, read on the forward strand.
TCATCAACCTTATTTCTAAAGTAATGAGAATAAGAAGAAAAATTAGAGCAAAGTACATCAGCGTGGAAAAGGAGAAATGGAAACTGTTCTATAATACGTTTAGCTATATTTACCTAAAACAACAAAAGTAGAGCCAAGCAAGCGTTTTACTTCTGAGCTTGAAGGGAAGAAAACATGAATTTCTACAGCTATTTATGTATGTCTGTGAGCAAGTCTTACAATTTGTTTGATTTTCAGGACATCAGTCCTGATATACTGTGAGATTCAATATTGTAAAGTAGAATAGAGTTTAACTGCGAGTTAAACCAAGGTCTAACACAAAATCTTTGGCTTCATTAAATCAGCCTTCTACTTCCAGGCAAGTTTGCAGAGCTCCTAAGTGTACGCTTTCAGGCAGGAGACATAAGTCACTGTTACAACTGTAGATAGACAAGTCCAAAAGTGGACATGACTGCTAGTGACAAAAGAAAAGTGAGAAAGGCTGAAATGCCCGTTGCTTATAATGATCTGTAAAAATGTTAAGTATGTATTCTAAATTCCTAATTTTCACTAGCTCATTTCCCAAATATACTGCTGTTACTTCTGAAAAGCAATTGAAATGCAAATGTATTTTAGCAACCTGAAGTAAGAGTGAATTTTACCAATACTGCATTAAGAATTAGACATATTGCAGATCAAAACAAAACAAAACCTGGCAGACTTCTACCATTGTTACATTACATATTACAAAACGCTCCATATATTCCTGATTAAATCTCATATCCTAAGTAGTCCCCATCCCTCAGAAGTGTTCTAATTTATCTCAAAATGCAAGAAATTAATTAAATCTTTTAAAACCAAACACCTTTGGTGCATTTTTGCACGTAGCAGCAAGGAAAGGCTTGCAATTGAGCAATGTCAGTTAACCAACTACCCCATAGCTTATCTGGCTTCTCTGTGATGAGATGACGTCTACTGTTGGTTAATCGATTTGGTTAATCGATGCTGTCAAGCACTGTTTATCCCCGCTGGTGGCTCTCAGCCGCGGCCGCTCCCGCACCGCGAGCTGCCGCAACGAACGGCTGAAACCACAATAAGAGGGGCGTAAAGGCGATAGATACTAAGGCTGGAGGAGACAAAGTCTCCTCGTTCGCAGGAAGCAACCGGCCAGCTCTACCCATCGCTTGCCTTGGGTCCGTACTTACGCAGGCAGGAGACGAGACGGAACAGAACGCCGCCGGCCCACAGCCGTCTCGGCCGCCGCGTTCAAATCCAGCCCCGCCTGCTCTCTGATTGGCGGCGCTGCTTCCCGCTCGCCCCATTGGCTGCCGCCTCTCGCACGCGCAGCGGCCGTTAGACGGTGAGGTGACCGCGCCCGGTAGGGGCGGGGCGGTGGTGCGGCGCGCCGGTAGATGCGGGAGCGGAGAACGATGTGAAAGACGAGGGCGTAGGCGACGACGATACGTCCCAACAAGCAACGGGAGCGTCTCTGCAACGAAGCTGCGGGTACTGCGCAGTAGTCGGTGGCCACGTGACCATCCTCGCCTCTCATAAACCGTTACGAGCCAGAAGCCTAGGATAGCTTTATAATTATTGCTTTCCGCTGACATACTGATGATTCCAGACTTCAGATGACACCACCCACTGTCTTCTGCAGCTGAAGGAGATAGAGGTGTAGATTGCACAGTGCTGGACCAGAAACCACTCAGACTGTCCTTCAGCAAATCAAGCAGATAAAAAACAAAGAGCTGAAGAAGTGATCTGTATTCCTTAGAATCCTACCCTACAGGAAAACAAGACAGCTTGGATATTAGGAGAAATGCCTTCTCAGAAAGAGTGGCCAGGTGTTGAAACAGCCTTCCTGGGAAGTGGCAGAGTCATCGTCTGTGGAGGCATTCCAGAGCTGCGGAGATGTGGCTCCGAGAGATGGGGTTAGTGGGAAGAGGGGCTGTGCTTAATGATATTTGAGGTCTTTTTTCATCTTAACAAAGATATGATTCTGCGTAGAGCATTTATCTATAAAACACTTTTACCTGAAAAATTGCTCTTGGTGTAGCAGTTTCCATTCCCCCTTCCCCCCCCACCCCCTGCAATGTTTTTCTGCCTTCAGACTCAGCAGCCGACTGCTACACACACAGCTAACCCTTATCCTAGAGGCATAGCTGGTCTGCCCATCGACAGCGCTTTGTGAGTCCCACCACTGATTTGTAATCATACTTTACATAACTTCTAAAGCACTACAGTTTTGTTTTTGTTTTTTGTTTTTGTTTTTTGTTTTTTTGGTTTTTTTAGTTCTACATGATGGCATTTACACCCTCTTGCATTCACATGCTACAATAGGGGCAAATATTGATAGAAATATATTTCTACATATTACAGCCATACATGTTTTTTTTTTTTTCCCTGACAATTCACTTTAAGGATTCCAGATAAAAAGAGGCACAACAAATCTGTAACTATGTCCCACTGTACATCCCCTTGCCCCCAGCCTCCATCTGTGTAGAAAAGGTTTCAAGGTAATTAAAAAATGCTAAAAACAGAACTCTTCGTGGGGTACGGGGTGTTGCGAGTCCTAAATAACAAGGGAAGTGAGGTAGTAATCACAGCCTCATGACTTATTTAAGGGTCATTGCTGACAGCTAGGATTTTTGTACCGAGGGGGAAAGAAACTAGGAATAGACATGGTGTTAATAGAACAGAGGGTGCATACTAATGCAGAAATAATGCATGACAGAACAGTCCCAATCCAAAAGGGAAGCAGCAAGGCAAAGTTGAATTGGACAGCCAGCCTGACCTTATCGGCCTGTTAATGAAATTAGAAGTTTCTGAGCCTTTGCAGTTGTAAACAGGCTCTCAAGAGGCCTATATTTCTTTATCCTCTTATGGTACCCATTATTTCATTTGTTACAACTTTGTTACACCAAGTGTAACACTATAACATAATAGAAAGTACAACAATAATAGTAGAGTGGCAAAGCCTTTAGCTGCAGCAAACAAGGAACAAAGATAAAAAGCTGCTTACCTTTGGAGGGCCTCAGGTAGGCAGGGATCTCCAGCAAGGTACCCTCACCTCCACTGCCAACCCTTAAATAAAGTCTAAGAAGGGGTGGATCCTGGCTCCAGCCCTGCTGGACACTCACGTACACTGCATGCAGCTGAGCTTCCCTGGGCTGGCCTTGCCTTCCCACCAGGTGCTCCATCACTGCTTCAGGCTGTGACTTAGCATTTCCACTACAACAAGGAAATTTCTCATACAAAGGAGGAAAGAAACTGTTTAACAATTGGCATCACCTAATTTTTAGTTGTTTTGTCTTTTGGTCATGCTAGTAATTAAGCCTTGATTTTGGAGTAGATCATATTGATCAGTATCCCCAGCTGTTATTATTATTATTTTTTTTAATTTAATTCCCAAGAGCTAAGCAGGTTTGCTGAGTGGACATGGTAATATGCGCGCTGTAGAGATAGGAAGTACCTGCATTTTGTGTTTCTGCCTCACTGCGGAAGTACTAATAAAATTCAAGTTTTCCCCATGCATGGCTGTTGGCAGAGACAACTGATACCCCGATCTGTATAAAAGGTCTTGTGAAAGCAAGCACCTAGCAGATACATGGAAGGTAATTTGCATTTCACAGCTGAAGTTTGCAATTCATAAATGAAGAAATATGGAATGCATTGTTTCCCTATTTGGATGTTTACTGTTCAGTTGCTTGATCCAATTTATCCGGGTGGTGAAAAGTGATAATCATGAACATATAGCCTGCACCTACATCTGTAGATTATGGCTTGTATTTTTCTGTTCCTGAGATGACCGAACAAGTCTTTCTTTTCCAGCGTCTTCACCTCAGCCCAGCTAACTTGGTTCAAGTCAGTTTTGCTTGCCCTAGCATAAATTCAGTTGTGACATCACAAAGGTTACCTCTTTGTTTCATGGCAATGACTGAACTTGGAAGAGGAAGGGGCAGGAGGAGGCACAGAAAATAAATCATGAATACAGGTGGGAAACTATCAGTCAGATCTGGAAAGGTACTCTGGAAGCTGAATACTTAGAGTTTAGCCTTGAGAGTTGAACCGGTAACTTCTTGCAATGTGGTTACTTTCTTCTGTGTTTTACTGTTATACCTGATCTCCTGTTCACTATCCTTTTTCCTATCCACTGGAGGAAAATAGCTGAACATCTTGCTTGAGCAAAGTGATAGTCTTGCTTGAGCAAAGTGATAGAACAGCTTATAGTGCTTATTACTCTTAACAGGTATCGCACCTCTATCTATGGCAGGGCACTACCTCAGGTTTTCTTGACAAGTACTCTGAAGATCTAAGAATGGTCATTTGCATTGCACAGATCACTGTTCATCTCTGTACAGCCCAGAACACTAGGTATCAGGCCTTTATAATGAAATATACCAGAGAGTTTGACTAACCAGGTTATTATACCAAAAGAGAATAGAGTGCTTACCTGTGTCGTGGGCTCACTGTAAAACTCCAAAGGAGAGATCTCCAGGAAGAGATCCTTCCCTACTGGTAGTCAGCTCTTAAATGGGTCTAATAGAGGTGGAGCCAGGCTTCACCCCTTCTGGCAGCACAGGTGAATTGCCTTCACCTGTGCTTCCAGAGCTGATTCATTGCTCACCTCAGCTGATCAATCAGAGGTTCAGGCCGTGATTCAGCAGTTCCCATACAAGGCCCCAAACCATTATCAATTGCAACAACTGCTCTATTATCATACCATTTCCTTGTTTAGCCAGACTAAAAGCCAAAATGTTCAATGATTTGTCCTGTGCTCTTACTGTGATTGCTTTTTATTCATTGTTGGTTTTTCTCTTTTGATTTAGGTTAGACCATAGTTTAGACACAAGAACTTGGATCCTGACAACTTGAGTACAGAGGCAAAGAAAGGACTATCACTTTTGGATGTAAAAAAGGCAACTTTTAGCTATTTGCTTCAAAGGCTATCCTGTGGGAATTACAAGACATTTAGCTAGCAAATTTATTCATCTAGGTTTTGTTCTGCACTCAGAAGAGTTGTCAAGAAGTATTTCCTCAATGGAGGATGACAGTGACCTTGAGCAGAGCTCCTGGGCTAATTTACCTGATGTCTGTCTGAGGCATGTGTTCCATTGGTTAGATGACAAGGACAGATCTCAAGCTGCATTGGTCTGTAGAAAATGGAATCAGGCCATGTACTCAGGATCCCTCTGGAGAACCAGAACCATCACATTCAATGGCCAACCATCAAGGGCACATGCATTTGAATTTGAAACTGCACTGTGGTATGTCAAGAAATATGGCAAGTATTTGGAACACCTTGAAATCAAGCTATTGCATCCTTACAGTACTGTCTTTACTCGAAAATTTCAAGTGTCTATGAGAAGCCTTCTCTCACACTTGGGTAAATGTAACTGTCGCCTGGTATCCTTAAGCATCAAGCACCTGGAATTAGATCGCTTGGTCTGGAAGAACATAGTCAGGGCTCAGTTCATCAAGAACTTAGGTACCTTTCTGAAAAGAATGAGCAAACAGCTTAATTATCTCAACTTAAAAGGAGCAAGAGTAACCTTGGAAGAAGGCTGTGAGCTTTTGAATTCTCTGAGCTGCCTGACTAATAAAAGCTTTATATCTGAATTAAATATTGAGGATTTCTTCAGTCTCCATCTTCCTGTCTACAGCAGCACCTTGTTCCATCATACTGTGTCCAAGTTCCACAGCCTGGTTATCCTGACTTTCAATTATAACTGTGTCTCTGATGAACTGCTGGACAATCTGTGTAAGAACAGTGCTCATTCCCTGCGCACCTTGAATATCAAATGTCATATCCATGACCCCCATGGGCAAGTGGTCTGGGGAATGTCATGGGCCAACTTGGCCAAAAGAGCCCCAAAATTGAATGTGAACTTCTACTTTGAAAGAGTCATGAAGCATGACCACCTAGCCAGGATCCTACTAGTGGAGATACCAGTCAGGAGCATCAGTTTACGAAGCTGCTATTTCAGAGACCCAGACTGGATGATGAGACCTACTCTCACCAACATCCTCCCAGCCTACTGGCATGTGCTGCAGGTAAGGCAAGCAGTCATGACAACTCACTGCACAAAGCTAAGCAAAGTAATTGTATAGGCATTCTACTTAACCCTAGGAGTTAGCCATTCCAGTGTACCAGCTATATAGTCCTGTTCAAGTGATTCTTCTTGTCCAGTTATAATGTCCTTTATGCCATTCTTCACAAATGTCACTTATGTCAGGTTGCCAAGCATGTTTTAGCATGATGAAAGTGTTCAGCATGAGATGCCAAAACACTCAAAAAATACTGGTGGTTGTAAAGCCAGCTGTGAGCAAAAGGAACCTTCAGGCAGGAAAGCATTATTTTTGTAGGAAAGCTGTTCAGTCAAAGCATTTTGGTATCACCAAGGATGTATCGTGAAAGGTATTCAACAGCTGACCCATATAAATGAGCATCAAGACTATGCGTGCCTGAGAGAAGCACATGGCCTTATAACTGATATTTACTGACAGATTTCTCTAAGGCCTAATGCATTGCAGAGTTTGCAGTAGACACCACAGATCTGTAAAACTTTCTAGAAATTGGTTTTAGATGTACTTTTAATCTTGAATTACTTCTGGTATGCAAAATAGTATCATGGCATGAGTTATGGGTATAGCACCCACTGGAAGTTGTCTGTCTCTTAGGATGGTATATAACGTACATGGGAAGCTCATCTTTATGGGAGAATGAAGATTACCACTGCATATATTTTTGTCATAATAAAAAAATGGTTCTCTGCTAATGTCAAGGTACACAGCTGATCTGCTGCCAGTCACTTCTGTTGGTAAAATTGGGAAACGCTTTTGAAGTCTAGCTAGTGCAAGCTTTGTTTTGTAGTACTGACTGTGTTCTTTCTTTTTGAAGAAATTAACCCTTGAAGTAAACAATGGCAATGAGCTGCTGGATGATGAGCTGCTACAGCTCATCTTATCATGCAGGAAATTGTTTTTTCTGAAAGTCTGGGCATTTCTTAGTGTCACTTTTGTGGAGAGGTTGCTACATAATCGTGCAGAAAGGAAATGCTTTTTAACTACAATAAAGGTAAGACTCAAAGCTTCAAAACTCCCATTATCTACTACTATCTTCCTCTCTTCCATATCCAGAGAAATGCTGGTCCCCATAATCCCGCAGTAAGGTTAGAGAAGGAAATGTTAACATAACTACCTTCCCTATATAATGTTTTAGCATTATAAGAATCCTGAGAACCACTTAGAAATGGGTCTTTCCAACCTACTAAGCCATAAGTAGGTATATTACAGAAATTATGTAAATTTAATAACCAGCACCAACCATTCCACAAGTCTCTGCTAGTCTATGGGTCCCCTCTGTCACCTCCTAGATTAAGCTAGGAATTGTCTGTTCCACTCAGGCCTGGTACTTGGATCTATGCTTAAATTGAAGCACGGCAGTTGAATCTCATTAAACAAAAGATATAAATGCATCTCACCAAAAAGGGATGTTGTATTATATGTGGCCACTCCACTAATGCAGCTAGTGTAAATCATGCTGTCATACTATTTTGCTTGCTGGATTCTAAATGTATTAGATCCAGAGCCATGCATATTCCAAGAATTCGATCTTGAGGGTAAAAGGAACTTTCCTCTTCCCAAAAATTCTTTGGCAGAAGATGAATCATAATTTTCACTCAGTTCAGAGTGAAAACTGTAAGTAAATCTTAGGCTTTTATTCTAAGAATCTGGCTTCTCCATATTCTTCAGTACTAACAAAGGCTTACTTTTGCCACGAGCTTTGATGGGCTGAGACTGCTGCACGTATCTGAGACACATGACTGCCATTCATGCTCACAGGTCAGGATTTACACATCCCGACGTGAGACCAGTGAGGAGGAACAGCTGTTGCGCACTATTTACAAGAAGTTCAAAAATCTGATTGACTCAGAGCTTAACTATTTTGTCATCACCTATCCACTGGTGTAAAGCCACAAGGAGTTACGTCTGCAAATGATGAACAAATCCTTTGGAGGGCATTAGTAGGAGAACTGAATCTTGTCAGCATGCCTCTGAAAGGAAGACACCATTGTATGCAAAGGACAATTTTACTATGCCCTGAATTAAAGTGTTGGATTTGGGAACCAGCCTCCTATGTCTCCAATATCACTTATTCTTGCCATTTTTTTGTTTCCCTCACCAGAACCAGAAGCAGCAGTGAGCTCTTTCTCAGCCTTCGTAGGCACCTCTAGTAAAAATAAGGCTCTCTTCTTCATTCAGCACTTCCCATTGTAGAGTTTCAAATAGCTTACCAGTGAGGCCCATTTGTTGTTTCCATTTTACAAATAGGAAAACTGAGACATGGAGTGAGGAAATGATTAACCCAAAATCAACCTTGACTTGACCTTGATTCAGATGCAGTCAGGTACTCCATTCCACTGTATCATCATTCCCTAGTTCCTATTGAGTTTAATATACACTCTATGCCCAGTTCTTAACAGCAGATGTTAAGAAAAAAAAAAAACATACCGTGGCTAATCCTGGCAGTCAACACTCCCACTTGACCAGCTTACCAGTGTCTTGTGAGAGAACTGCTCTAGCTTCCACAACTTCTACACCTCTCAATGGCAAAAAATATCATTGGTTGTACCTGAGATAACATGGAAAGCACATTCCTTCTTATTCTGGAACTTTATTGCCAACTGGGAGATTTCATCAGACATTCTAGAGCACAGTCCTAGCTGTAAGTACTGTCTGTTTTAATTACCTCGCACATCTAGAATGAGGACAGCATTAATTCAAATCAATAAATTTGGAGTTTGTCAATAAAAATCTCAGCATGAGCTGTCCAATAATATGGCTTCAAAAGTTGTTAATGCAAACAGACTCTCTCATCGGCTTGCAGAGCACTTCATCAATGTATAATGTATCTGCCTTGATCTGGATCTCCTCCTCCAGGGAAAGCTGTCGACGTCTCAGACCTTTCAGCTCTTTTTCAGCCAGTGCCAGTGTGTCCTTTAACCTAACAGGGAAAATACAGCCAGAAGTTAGTTGAGAATACATAGATATTTTGTCATATACGAAAGTAATTCCAAGTGAAAAAACAAGGATGGAGATTCACAATCACACAATATCCATGCAGTATCCTTTAAAGTGTGCTACCCTTAAGGAAAAAGCATGTCTCAAAATTTCATGGAGAATAGCTGGGACCCAGTGTTACTTGGACTATTTATTTAACCAAATAATCCATAGATTTCCCCACTCTTTCATCATTCCCACTTGCCTTTGAATATTGTTTGTAATCTCTTGAACTTCACTGGTCAACCTACGTTGCACTGTGTCATAACATAATTCCACTCCAGGGCGATGGTTTCTTGCTTCCAAGCGGGTTTGAGCCACTTTAACAGGTCCTTCTTTATCAGCAATTGCTTTCTTTAAGGCTACAATGTTCATCTCCTGCGAGGCAGCCTCCTTCATCACCTTAACAAATCCAACAGAAGAAAGCACAGCACACTTTCTCCTATGGTGAGCAAAATCCTCAACATCTTGTTTAATAGCTATAGTCACAGTAATCACAGTAACACTCATTATGTTAAGGTGTTATTTTATCAACAGATTTTCACAAAGGTTGTCCAGGATTATGACTGGAGAGGAGCCAACATCATTTTAAGTTCAGTGGTTAACTTTTGCAACTCAAGCACAGCTCTCATGTATCGAACTTCAAACATGCTGGCCCTGATTTTATAAGCCATTAAGCTCTTACAGCACAATCACAAAAACCCTTAGCAGCCCCATGTATCTAAAAATCACAAACGGAAATCCTGGCTTCAATGAAGTCTACTAGAATACTTCAGTCAATTGACTGATTTGAGAAATTCACCCTTATAGCAGTGCATATTTGGATAAGTAAATGAAATCTAAGATGACTGTTAAAGGAAACTGGGGCAAGAGGGAACATTGCAGCTGTTGCCAGTATTGCAAAGGTAAAATTCTTAACCACAGTAGCTCAAGACACCTCAATACATTGGACTGAGCAAACTGGTTGAAAACCAAATCTTGCTGTTTACATCTTTTTACTGATGATCTCCTACAACTTACCACTGCAAGGAGTGTCTCTAGCTTGTGCTTGGCATCTCTGACTTCCTTCGCTCTATTCCTAAATGCGATATTCACCATCTCATATTGCTTGCACATGTCATTCACTGCCTGGGAGAGGATGCTATCAATCAGCACCCTTAGTGCCCTTGAATTGTTTCTCTGTTTGTCAGCCTTTTCAACATTTATGTTTGAGAAATATAACCAGTCTTCAGGGCTAACAAAACTGAAAGATTCAAAATAAAAGGTCATCAGCTGTCAGCATCTGCTATTTCATAAATCTATAGTTACTCCACAAACCAAGCACGAGTGTAAAAGAAAAAAATAAAATCAAACATTTTGCTACAATCTCAGAACAACTTTGTTATTATTTTCCTTTCCTGATAACAGACTGAGTTGTAGCAGAAAAAGGGAGGAAAGATATGGACAAATAGGAAGGAAAGATATAATAACCAGTATTTCTTGGAACATCTTTCATCAATGAAGGTGTTACTAGTAATACAATTCAGCTAGTATTATTAACACCTAGTTACTATGCACACGTTAATTGTGCACACAGGACACCCCTACATGCTTACGTAGTCACTTCCAGCAATAGTTGGGAAGCCCATCCTCAGAAGGGGAGAGTGGTATCTGTGCACTAGTGGCTGGTAGGCAGGTAGAAGGAAGTCCCTCAGAGATTTCTTTGTTTCATTGGGTATCTATGTAAGTCTGTAATCATTATTTGTACATAGCAGGAAATGCTGTGCTGGGTGTGGTCTGAGTTACACAACCTGTTGATGGACACTAACATGTGCTAGTGGTAAGAGCTGGCAGTCTCTTATGTTCCAAGCATGTCAGCTTGCTACTTAGCCTGTTTCTTCTTGCCAGTCTGTTCTTTTGTAGTAGGTATTTCTTCATCTAAACCACTAATTCACACAAAATCCGCACACTGGACAGATTAATCAACCTCACACCTCATCTGCCTCAGTCCAGCATTTGACCTGCTTGGACACCCGGGGAGAGGAGAGGAAGTTAGATTAGTGAATCTATTCTGGGTTTAAGCCATGTGAGAAATTTACTATAGCTATCTGTGAGCATCAAAAACTTCCAGTGAACAGCAATTCACTGGAAATATGATTATTGTGGCTCATTTCACCAATGTATTACACAGATACTAAAGTGATGGACAGAAGTATAAAAAAATTACACAACTACAACAGAACAATGATGAATTGTCTTACAGCTACTTTAATCTTGCTGCTGCTGCAGTAGTTCATCCCATAATTAATATGATTAACGTATATCCATCGAGTTAAATAACCACTTACTTTCCTTCTATTTCCACTGTTTTATCAGTATATCTGACCTCAGGAGTGTTGTTTGTCAAGCTAGCGCAGTAATTGTCAATCGTCAAAGCTGTGAACTTGTCTTTCACATCCATTTCCAGGTTGTATTTTGTGGAACGGTTTAGCCTAGAAGAAGAGGTGATCGCATTCTAAGCTAAAGTCTAGGCATTTACAGGTCTCCCTAACACGTATGTGAGAAATGGTACATTAGGCAATGCAAATGCTGCTCACAAAATTCTTCATTCACAAACTGTTATTTGCAACGTCCCAAGACCTAGAGCATGGTTCAAACTCCTTATAAATCAGTGGTATAATTTCAATTGGAATTAAAGTCACAGGACTGGCTGAGAAGGTCGTGGATGATGTGGTGGTACTTTCAGTTCTAACAGAACTTCTTACAATTAATTATCAAATGTTATGGATTAGAACAGGATTTCTATAACTGTGTAGCACTGACGGTAATCTTGGCCATGCATTCAGCCTAACATAACTTTTCAAGATTACGACTGTCCTGCTTTTCAGCTAACCCATGTTTGGTTACGCTCTTTGTCTCTGCACCTGATTTGTTCATTGGTTTGTTCTAATGTACGTTCAAGCAAAGCAATAACCCCCTGCAGAACTCCAGCTTCCTTGACCAGTTCCTGTTCCACTTCATCATGCACCAAGTCAGTCCCAGCTCGTCTCTGCCTAAATAAAAAGAGGAAAAGCATCAGTCACAGTATTAAAATGCCTATAGCTAACAGACAGTGGTGAAACCCAGAATTCTATATCCAAAGCCTCTCCTTGCCTTTATGGGCTTGGCTCTCCAATGTTATAACACAAACCAGACAGTGACTCTGCTGCACAAGCAGGCCCTTAGTTTGCCACTGTTCTAATTATTTGTTAAAGGTCTGTTATACAGATTTTTTTTCTCTCCCTGAATGTTTTTCTTCTTAATCTCACCTGTTCAGGAGACACTTTTGGGAAATTACAAGTGGTTCTTTGCAGCTCTCCAAGGCTTTCTCCAGCCTGATCTTGAAAGTTAACAGTACCTCTGTCTCATTAACAAGTTGTTCAAGTTTGTTATCTAACTCTTGCTTCCAGAACTTTATTTCTTCCAGTCTCTGTTCTGCATAATGAAAATTTCAAACAATTGTTAATAAAAGCCAGAGCATTGTTGGTCATATCTTAGATACGGCTAGAAATAGAATGACTCCATTATGGTGTAAATTTCACGCTGGACCTGATGTATGGAGACATCATTTCATACAAAATAAAGAATCCACCTAAAAATATTTTTGGATAATATCTTGACTTCTCCATGAGATTAGATAACATGCCCTTGACATATATTCTTACTCACAATCATGTAATTTTCTAAGTCCCTCTTAAACACATAGCTCAAAAGACACTTGAAAAGTATACATGGGATTACCTATTTTCTTGTTGACACTGCTTTGGGTTTTCTGAGTTGTCTTTTCTATTTCATCCACCAGTCTTTGACTCTCAGCTACTAAGCACTCTGAACTGGATTTCTGAGACTCTGTACTGGCACACTGCATCTTGTTTGCAACATGCCATTCTGAAGAATGAAATTTGGGTGGAGCTTGGAGCAGTCTGGCCATTGTTTTTTGACAGATTCTGCATGTAACACAGGTGAATTCTTGAAATGTGGAGCCTGAAATCAGGAAAAGGATTATATTTGGCTGCAGAAGCAAAAATGTATAAAGATGGGTCCAGGAGAGTAGAAAAAATTCTCGTCCCTTTAACCTTCAAAAAAGCATGAAGAAACAAGAATTTGGAAATGGAAGTCAGAAGAAGAGAAGAACAATCACAGTAAATTGGAAAAAAAAAAGTTAACAAATATAAGAGTTAAATAATACCCTGCAAGTTGAGGATGAACTGTAGACTGTAAAGAAAAACAACAGCAGCAGCACAGTCATTGGAAAAATATGAGAAAACAAGACCTGAAAAACTGAAGGAGAGAGTATACCAAATAAAAGTAAACTGAGAAGTCTAGGGAGGGCTAAACAAGAACAAAGAACAAAGGGACGATTCTAATGCAGTTAAACCAATGCCCCCAAAATACAGAAATACAGTCACAGCATTTTGATTCAATATCAATTTTCCTTGATTCAATATCAATTTTCCTTTTAGGACACTGTTTCTCCAGCGTTTCTGAGATAACTTCTCTCCCCAGACAAACACAGCAGTTTCTCTGCAACACATAGTTTGTCCCTGCTCCAGCACAGGCATCCTTAAAACATCTCTTTCTCCCCTTAACTGATAGTGCTTCACACTACTTATTCCCAACGTCAAACCCCAGCTAGAAGCCACATCTTCTGTTCCCCTTCACCATGGCGTTTGCTCCCAACTGTTGTGCAGTCCCTATCTTCAGAGCAGCACCACAGTGTATTTTTAAATGTGAGACAAATATTCCAGGAGAGGGCTCTGAACGACACTGGAGGTCAATGAAGTGGTTGCTATGCAACATTGCTTCTAGCAAACCAGCCAGCTTTTGCTATTACATCAGGTGGAAAAGTACAGCACACGCAAGCCAGGAGTACTTCCTTTCACTCATTGACAGATAAGGTCTGTCTAGAAATAAAAACTTATTGTATATTAATTGAAATGGTTTCCACAGCCCTGGCCAGTAGTTTTTAATGGATATATTGTAGAAATGCATTTAAAAAATCTGAAATCAAATGAAAGGTGTGCTATGTACCTATCTAAAGTTTCAGTTTTACAATATTTTTAGCAGTATTCTTTATCCACTCCATTTTCATGGGAACTATGATCTTGCCCTATCTGAGACAAAAGACTAGGGGCCTAAGAGAAGAAATGGAGGAGACAGAAAAACACTACGTTAGATGCTAAAGTTAAGCCCTCTGTTATGACCATAGCATAGAATGACATTTCTCAGTATTTCCCAGCAAGGTTCAAAGAAACTACAAAATAATAAGGAAGCAAACAGTAATAGTCAAAAGACTTTGAGCTAGTCCAAGACATAAGAGTGCAAAACAACTGTAATTATTATCTGCAGCAATGGCTAGAAAGCAATCTATAATCTCAAACACTAGCTAAGTTCTCAATGATCATTAAAACTGATTGCCACAACACTTCTCATGCAAGCTGTCATGTATATATAAATCTGCACGTACTCCAGAGAAGCCAAAAAGACCTTGCAGCTGAAGAAACACTGTCTCAAAAAAAAAGATGCAAGTATTCCAGAGCTAGCCAAAGGAAAAAACAGGCTTCAAAAGACAAGGGTGACATTAAAAGTGAAGCTATTAGCCTGAGGGGAAGAGAAGCTAAAGATTCAAATAAGAAGCAGAGAATGGGGTGCAGTGCCAACAAGGAGAATGATCAGTATCTGCCAACTGAGGAGGGGGCTGGCAGGGAAGCTGAACTCAAACATAGTTTGAGCGATGGGTTACTTTGGACCGGGCAAGTCCCATCAGGTTACATACATTTTTGTTGGTCTTCTTCCACAAAACCTTGTTATCTATATGCTCAGTACCATTCCAATGTTTTTAGAAGTATGAGTAAATTTTTGAGGGTCTAGAAAGCAATTACTCAATAAACCAAAATGCTGCAATATCTGATATCATATGTTCCTTAAAGCATGCTCAGCCTCTTTAAAAGCAGCTGAATCCTCAAATCAGGTAATACAGTTTGTTTTATGAGGCCTATGGGATTTCATTAGATTTTGGTCTGAAAACCCAGTACCTACAGCCTTCGTGAAGTGGTACATTTACAGTCACAAACCCTGAAGCTGTTCATGGTTTGCCATAAAAGCTTATTTGCTTTTAAATTAACATTCCATATACAACTTGTCCCTTAATACAAATTCTAAAACAGAAGAAAGTTTTATTTTTACCTCTGATGGTTTTCAGGGCTTAAGTCGTAGTAGATTTCCTGAGCGTGCTGTTCATCAAACGATCAGCAAAATCAATTCAGCAACTGCGATAATTTATGAAGAAATTAGGGTGGTTTGTTAATTCCGGAGCAGCCCCATCACTCCTCAGAGGAGAACACAAAACTCGCCCCCGCCCACCGCACCGCCGGCCCCGCACAAACCGACCCCTCCTGCTGGCAGCGCAACGCCTCCACTCACCCAAACATCCGCCAGCCAATCGCAGGCGCCACTCGGCTTCCCGTAGCCAATCGGTTTGCCTCCACAGCCTCGCCCACCCCCCAACGCGCTTCTTACCAACGGTCGCAGGTTCAGGCTCGTGCGCGTACGCTGCTGCGGCCGCTGTTCGGACTTTGGTGGCCTCTGGCGGCCCGCGGGGCTCTGTGGCGCAGCGGCCGCGCTCGTTCCCCAGTACTGCCAATCTCTCGCAGCGGGAAGGGCGCGGAACGGGCGCGGGGTCACGGGCACCCCGGCTCCGCGGCACCAGAGAAACGGCCGAACTGAAGCCCAGGTGGTCGTTGTGATGTCACGTACGACCATAATAATCTTGACATTGACATTATGCTAACAAAAACTTACACATTTCCAGCTCTAAATTCACAAAGGCATATTTTAATTTTGTTACAATTTGTATTAAATGCCCCAGGACCACCTGCTCTCTTCACCATCATATCCTCGCAGAAAGATGGTGCGGTGCAGCAGCGGCTCTCCGGGTATTTCCTGATGTACAGAGTGCTGAGGTCTGCACAGTGCTTTCCACTGTGATCTGTGTAGATGGCACTGCTGGGCGTACTAAAAACTACATCCAAATTCCCACGCATGTAAATACAAGCCAACAACAACAACAGAAAAAAAAAAAAAAAGCAGTTGCAAATGAATTTAACAGCACCATCAGTAGAGACAGACGTAAGTCAAAACCAACTCCAATGCAGTTGAAATATAAAGTCTGTGTTTAGTGTGCTAACATTTTACAAATCCAGTGAGAAAAAGTTGACTGAAGTCTGTACATTGTCTTGCAGGTCACTGTGTAAAGTTAACCATCCAAGATCACAGTGTCTTGATGTATATAAGGTATCTATTCCAAAATCTGATGTCAGGTAAACTGACCTATCTAGTAGGTATGATTAAAAAGCCCAGGTTTATGGGATTAATTTTATAACATTATGTGAACTTATTATCAGTAACAATAAATGCTTCCTGCATAGTCTTTATTCATAGACCCATGCATGTTAAAGATGACTATAGGGTGGGGTTTTTTTTTTGCTTTTTCACATTTTACTGGCATTAGGATAAAGCATGAGACTGTAGCTAATTATTAGCTGAAACTAACTTGTAGGGATGACAGGAAAGATGAATGAATGTGGTATTCGGCTACAGAGTTGCATGATGAGTTTGTGTATTCTACTTCAAACATGCATTTTACCTCTTACTACAAACACTGTATTGTATTGTAAATCTGTATTATTATGTAAAAAGTATTATTATTTAATATTATCTTGATTACTGTAGCCTATTCCCTGGCCAAAGGCAAAGTACTACACTTGCTTCACAGTATCACCCCATCACCATTGTATGCTTTAGAAATGGGAATAAGACTGTGATGACAGCAGTAGTTCTCTGTCACCATGACTCTGACCTTTGTATGATTTCTTAGAACAAATCAAATTTATTATATATTACAGCCTCTCTGTAACGTGCTTGTGGACATAAGAAGGCACTTTCTTTGAGGGAATTACAGGATGCAGCCTGATTTTTTGTCCTTTTTTAAGCCTTTTTTGAATCATGAACAAATTTTAAATGACAATCTTTTACAGGTTTACATAGAATATAATGGAGGCTGACAGTTCCTGTTCATAAGGTTCAAACCAGGCTATTTGATTATTCTTTAGCAGTGTATATTGAGACAAAGTCATCAGTTGGAATGGCAGCTTAAGTATACTTTTAAAAACCAGCTAAGCCTTTAACAGCTTGAGAGTTCGATTTTCCTGCATATAAGCATTAGTGATGTTTCATCATTGGCAAATACTGAGGTAACACTTACAGACTAGAGGTGAGGAATAGTTCTCAGAGTGAATGTTGTTTTGTTGTTTTTTTTTCCTAAAAAGTTTAAGTTTGTGGAATATTCTTTCCTAGGGCCCTATCCCAATCTCTTCCCTACTTCCATCCATGCTTGATCAGGTGATGATCCCAGTTATCACTGCTGTATTTAGTACTGCTGCTTGCACAGTCAGCATTCGTGACAGTGCTCCATTGGACAGCATCAAAACTAGAATGCAGATAAAGAGGAACTGGGAATTTTACCTGTATTTCCTCTCTCAGTCCAGAATGTGTAGGCTAATCAGAACTTTCTTGCTGCCTTGCTCAATAAAACAAGAATCTTCTAGGTTCATAGAATGTTTCCTCCACTTCTATCATTATTTGTCTTATGATATGAGTACTGATTTAATGGCATTTACCATTTATGTCTACAAGACCTTGTCAGAAGCCAGGATTTTTAGAGGCAGAGATGCTGTAGACTCTCAACAAGTCTAAAATCTCTGCCAGTGACAGTTTGGGACAGATCCCTTGGACTTGCTTAGGCTACCATTTTAATCTTACTGTAATAATATCTATTTGTAGCAGATGCAGTGCCTTTAGGATGGGTCAATAGATTTGGCTATTTGAAAGTCACCTATGGAGATACTTTTTTCAAAAGTGAAAATCAAATAGACAGTGGCCTAAGAAAATGCTTGCACTGCTTAGATTTCAGTGCGCATCTTTAACAGGTCTCCTTTTCTCTTTGTTGTTACTTTCATATATGGCTAGTACAATAAGTCGGAGAGTCATTTGCATTGCTTTTTGAGAACAGAATTACTCAAATCTTCTGTAGGTTAATCCTCCAGCACGTAGTTTATTTCACTGCTATGTTCTAAGGCAAAACTGCTCAGAAATGGCTTGTAAACAAAAACACTGACTAAAGAGAAAAAAGTGTGTTTAAAGGCTGAAAGCGTGAGGGTTTTGAAAGTTTTAACAAGGAAAAATATAATCACCTAAACAGTAGGTAATGGCTCTGCTAGGAGCCATAGACATTTTTTCTGACATAGAAAAAATTGATCTAGCCTTTAGAAATAGGATAAAGATGCCAATAAACTATCTGAGATAGTACTGAATTTTAGATATAGTGTGGAAACTGTAAAAAAGAAAATCCAAGACACACCATCTGTATGAAATACAATATGCTGACTTAATATATTGCTCTTTTGTCATTCACGTTAAATACGTTTACCATCATATTCATACACATTGTATTACTTTTAACTAGAAACACTAAAAAAACATCAGGAGCATACTTTACATACATTATTAAATTTAATCATACAATCTCATCCAGGCTATATATTATAGACCAGGAATTCTCTTAATGCATTTAAGTGCACTGTACTTTTCTATAACTATGTGATAATACCATATCTATCCTGTCCTTACATACAAACCATCAGGAGTTAAAATCAACTTACAGTCTTCTACTCCCCAGCTGGCAAGATGTCTTTATGATCGTCTCTTTAAAGTGGGAGGAATTTTGGAAACTGTGCAAATAGCTTTTGGGTAGATGTGAACAAGCTAAACTGTAGCAAAAATGTTAATTCTCCTTAGTGAATTGACAAAACTTCTTCTGCCTAGAATTTCCTTTTTTATAATTATTTGCTACTAGACCAAAATTGGCCAAGCACTTAACCATGTCTTTAGCACTCAAATCACACAGGGCAATCATTTATGACCTGGGACTGTGAACAAATTAAATGTATAAAGCTGCTACTGCCAGTAATATAGCTGCAGTGGAACTTGGCTCTGCTAGTTAATGAAAAATATTCTGCTGTAAGAATGGAAATGCGCACATCACATACCTACTGCAGACTCATTTCTCATTGTGCCTAATTTGATCATTTCTCCAAAACACAACTACAGTTTGTTCATTTTTACAGAGCGTTTGCTGGAACAATTTACTCATCAGAACTATGATCATTCAAAAAAAGTTAAGAACCAAAGACAGTGGCAGACGCATTACAAATAACTTGCCTGTTCTCTGTCCACTTGCACTAAACCTGTATGTGTAGTGCCTGGGATTACTACTAGTTTGATCATATATCTTTCAGATACATACTAAGATGTGCATTTAAAACATGCTTTCAAGCTGTTTCCAACATGTTGTAGAAACAGGCTAGGCACACTTTGAACAGATCTTGGTGATCCAGCTCATCAGCAGTTAGCTTATACTCTACCTTTACATGTTTTTTTCTTTTCAGACTTTTTCTGATAAAGTGGTTGCTTCATTCATGGTTTCTTCACTGGAAAGGAAGGATAAAATAAAATCCTTCTATAGAGAAGCAGTAATTCTAAAGAACATTTGATATGTTTTATTATAAATGGTCACCAACACAGAGCCAAAGTCATTTTTGTAACTATCTACAAAGACCATAAATAAATGCAGGTTAAAAACCCATTCTCTAGCATGAGTAGAAGGCTTGTGGCTGGCAGTTTTTACTTTATATAGACTATTCTTAGAATAGAAATAAGTTAAAAGGCCCTAGGAAAAAAAATATGCTTGTTTAGTGTTTTTGTTTACAGTGTTCAATGGAAAAACAAAGCTATGCTGATTTAGCAAACAGAAAATCAGAGAAGATAAAACATGAACTTTTTGTCTAGCAATTCTGGTGTAAACCCACTCTAGTTAATGGAGACACTGTTGATTTAACATTAATTTAATTGAAACCAGATCCTAGCCCAAGGCATTTTAGAGTTCCCACATATTTCACACTTCTTTTTTTGGAACACTGCCTGACCACATTAGAGAGAACACGAGGACTGAACATGCTGTGAATGCCTCATTCCTGTCCACGCTGGACCATTTCTCTCCGGAGCTTAGAATAGTGCCTATTTAACATGTGCATGTGTGCATGCACACGTTTGCTGAAGTGGGATGGTGGAGGGGTAATATTGCTAAATTTGCCAAACAGGATTTTTCTTGTCTGTCTGCTATTACTTCTGTGGTATGCTGAGCAAAGAAGTGGAAGTGAAGTAGCTGCCTCCTAGAGTTTTAGCTGTATTTTTAGGGGGGAACATCTTCATAGCAGAATTACTTGTCAGCATATAAAACTCTCTAGCCCAGTAATGTAGTAACAGGACAAGGAATTACCCTACCAAAAGAGGGTAGACATTTGGATTAGATATTAGGCAGAAATTATTTATCATGAACAAAGTGAGGTACTGGAACTGGTTGCCCAGATAAGCTGTGGATGCCCCACTCCCAGAAGTATCCAAGGCCAGGCTGGATGGAGCTTTGAGCAACGTGATCTAGTGAGTGGCAACCCTGCCCGCAGCGGTGGGATTAGAACTAGACAATCTTTAAGGTCCCTTCCAACCCAAGCCATTCTGTGATTCTAACAGAGACAGGAGCTGAGATTTATCTTCCTGTAACCTTCAAAAGAATATTAAAAATTCAACCTACTATTAGCACCAAAAGTACACAGGCACTGCTCAGCAACACTTCAGTCAGCAAATACAATTGAATGCTTTTTACTGTCCACATGCTTGCAAGAACTAACAGTGTTCTATTTGCAAAATGTCAGTCTTCCCATTAGCATATATACTTGATCATTCTGATTGGATGAGTGGTGATGGTTTTATTCAAAGCGTCGTAGATGATTGTACAGAGATTGGACATAGGTGAAGACACACATGGGATCTGGCTTGTGGCCCATCATCATCATGTCATCCACTTCTATCAGACGATCACAGTGAGCCATTTTCCTGTAGTAATAATAAAACAGATTCAGCAAAACAAGAGTTAAAGCCAAAACCTTTAACTACTTCCAAGATTCTTTGCTGCTCTGAGTTGAGCATCACTGAGGTATATAAGACATGCTGAGATTTATCAGCAACAGTGAAACAGTTAATAATATTGGTAATATTGGAGTCTGTTATTTTAGTGATCATGGAAAATACTTGTTCTTTCCCTCTTTTCCTCTATACTGTGATCTGACTCAATCTTGTATGGCCTTTTTCACTGTCCCATGTTTCTGTGGCATACTATTCAACTACATTCACTAGGCTGAACTGAGTTTGTCTGAGCATCACTTTCCACAGATGCAAACTTCCGTAATTCTGCATAAGTAGAATTTGTTAATGCTAGCCTATGTGAAAGATTAACTGTCATTGATATTAAAATCTATACAAAAATTAAGATACATGATAAATGAAGTGGCAGGCTGATAATTGAACAACTTTCCTCCCTGTTAATAATCTTTTGCAGACCTAAGCAAACATCAGTGTAAGTAGAAGTCAAACATGGCTTCTACTCAGCATCTGATTCTGCATTCCTTGGCCGCAGAGAAGCTAACCAAACTGCTCAATTAAGAAATGCAAGGACAAGAAGTCATACTGCACACCCACTGGCAATGTAAAAACACAACAGAGACAATAAATATCTAAAATGCACCTTAATCTACAGGTTGCAACTTTCTTTTTCTGGCAATCATTCGGACAGCTAAACATAGATCATTCAAGATAAAAGTATGCAAGTCTCGCTTACCAACACACAGCCATCCAGTAGATTGTTAACAATTACTTCTGTCATGCAATCTGTTCTGTTTATTTTATATTCTGTTTCTAATGGGCTGGGCTATATACATTCTGGGTTTTGTCTTGTGTAAGCCCCAGAAAATACAAATTTGTAAGGTTTAGGAACTTTCCAGATAGTCATTTACGAGACCTGAGAAATAATATTCTGTCAATAATAAACTCTGTAAAATACATTTGCCAAGGCTATTTTCCTTTAAAAGCAGCATCCCATTGTAAAGAAGTTCTTATCAATACACAGTACCAAACCTTGGAAGGCAAGCATTTACAGCAGACGGTAACAAGGCACCTTGAAGTGTGACAAGTGCAAGCTGTGAATTTCTACATCTATGTAGAGCACAACTGAAATCCAGTGACTGCACGTACGCTCATACGGCATAATGAAAAAGCCAGTAATGCATACTACAAATGTAAGGACAAAACTACAGCACAGTCTTACAGCATCAGGAAACAATGAGAAGCAACAGAATTAAGGACTCCACAGATTCTTTGAAGCTAATGGCTTTGTGCAGTAGCAGTCCTGTTAGCAGTATCATCTGTGGTAAAATGCAGTAGGTGAAACCTACTGCTAACAGATGCTGCAGCAGTCACATATTCTAGTAGTTGCTTCTAGGATCACAGAAGTGAGAAAGCAGAATTGAACTACCACTCAAAGACAGTTAAAGATCTGAACATGGGACACCAGTCAGCTACACTGTGTCTGGCAAAACCACATATCATTTTAGATTGTTGTTCTATGCATTCTTTGTGCAGAGCTTTATTTTTTAGCACAACACACTTAAGTTAATGATACAGAATCTACAGAAAGAATGATTAAACTCTTCACTGCTGTCCAGCTTCATGAGATTGGAACTGCAAGCGCTTCAAAGAGATTTAAGGCAATACTCACTCAGCCATGGTGAAAGCCAGCTCAAAGTTTTGCTTGCGGTTAGCTGGATCAAGCTTATTATAATCAAAAGTTTCAGGAAAGAAAGAATGTACAAGAGCACAGAATGCCATCCCATCATTCCAGCTTGAGGAGAAGTTCTGGAGATCAATGTGCTGTCGTGATGGAAAAAACACACATTAATACAGCGCTGGAGAACATGGAAGAGCAGTTGCTTTCACTCACTGTAGTTTTCTGTCCTGTTCTCCCACTGACTAGAGTATCAGAGTACAGACGTTATGTTTTTTCTTCCTCTCTGCGCATGTCCAATACATTAATTGTATTCTGAGAAGAAAGGGCATACTCAGTAATGAAAACCTCTTGCCTGACATGTCCAGATACAAAGCAAACATACACTCAAGGTTCCTGATCCCAAAACCCAGTAAAATACTGTGAAGAATCTTGTGAAACTCAGTGAGCTCTGGAGCAGGCCCAATGTACCAGCTCAGTGGCTGTGTACAGTGAGGGCATTGCTTATGCCTATGAAGTATTTATAATTGAAAAATGGTTCACCTTGTGATAATAGGTAATACTGGACAAAGACCTGCTTACTTTGCTGCTCTGTAAGGCCTAATTCATTGCTTGTTTATTACACAGATTAGTAGAAATACAGGAAGAATTAGGTCTACTGCAGACCCTGATTCTTAGAACTAATGTTTGTTACTTTCAACTGCCAGAATGAAACAAAATATATTTTGGTTGCTAGCGTTGCTTTCCCATCATATAAAATTTGAACCCCAGATTTCCTCTTAAATAACTAATAGTCACGTTCATTAGCTCTGCTGAAGGATACTGTGATGTAGCACATTTTACAAAGTGCTGAAAAACATGCATTACTGGGAAAAAACCCACAGAACTGGAAAATTTTTCTCTTTCCCCTTGAAACTGCTTTGGGAATTATGGCTTAAGGCTAGGTAAAATTACTGAAAAACTCAGCAACTGAATTCTCTTATCTACTGTGATGTTGCCTTACAGAAATTAATTCACTAACATGCTGTGATTCTGTCTCAAATATTTAATATAAATTCACTTATTTAAAATCAGAAGAGAATAATTTGGTCTTCTGTGTAGCCAAAATGAGACAGGTTCTATGTACTGGCAAGATACTAGTCAGACTTTATGTGATGAGAATGCAAAAATCACAGTCTGCATCTAAGAAAAACACATGTGTATAGTGAAGTCCACATATGTAACCGCAGAAGCGTCAGCTTTCAGAGCAAACGCTGCTGCAATGCTTTGAGAGACATACAAAGTCTCATTCATGCAATGACTGTCCTGAAGTGTTGCCCATGCAACATGTTACATGATGTCAGAACACTGTGACCCTGGGGGAAGTTAACTCACTGTTTAGCACGTTTTACATTCAGTTTTTGAGTAGGTTCTTCTGAAAAAGAGCTGGAAGTGCTAATATCTTCACCTTGTATCCTATGGTTTTTGAGCGACACCAGTCTAACAAAATTTGTTTAATGCTGCTAGCGCTGGCAACCCCAAAACTCTGCGATCTCTTCAGTTTTGGTCTGGATTGTCCTTTTCCTCTGGAAAATTAACAGAGACCAGATTAAATTACATTCTAGAATAACTTAAACCTACTTGTCAGCAATGTTTATGCAACCTTGCCCAGATCACTCCCTGATCAGGTGATAGTTGAGAAACACGTGGCTAAAACTTCAACCTGCTGGTTCTGCAAATAAAACTAATTTTCATTTCACTGAAGCCAGGATTTTGAGTCCTCTTCTGTTTAAATCATGCCCTCATCATGATGCATAAGTAGTCTTTGTTTTTTCTTCCTTAACAAATGACAACTGAAGGCTCTCAGTCTCTTCTTTTAAGAAGAGAAGGCAGCTTTCACAACACTCCCAATAAAAGGCATCATCTTCTTCAGCTAAACAATTTCAAAGATAGAAATCTGTACCTGTAAATTTCCAGGGCTCAATTTGCAATGTCAGCAAATCTATATGTTACCTTTACAGCCCCCTGAGCTCAAAATTCTACACTGTAAGAGTCTTTCCACCAAGTTGTCCTCTGCTAGCAACAATTAACAAGTTAGTTTCTCATAAGCAAATCCATTCTGGAGATGTAAGAGAATGACATACTTTCCACTGTCTTGCTCAAATTTCTCAAAAAGTGCTTTCCTGGCCTGTGTTCCTGTTGTTCGTGGAAGCGTCTGAGATCGTACCAGTTCTCGCCTTCTTTCAACTTGGCGATGTCTAGTAGGAGGAGAGGAGTGAGGCTTGGGTGTCACACCACAGTAACTGTCAGTTGCACTAGAAAAGAATTACAGGAAAACTATGTGGTTAAAGAAAAAAAAAAAAAGATGTAGCACTCTGCAGTGCCAGCAGTCAGCATAAATGCCCAGTGTTGCCAGTCAAAACAGCAACTTCAAGAGGACGTGAAGGGGTCAAAAACAATTTAAGTGAAGGTTAAAGTTCTATTAATAGACAACTGCACTCAAGTACGGAAGGTTCTAAGGTACTTTTAGGAATGAGACATAAGGCACAAAGCTTTACAGCCCAGAGTAGAAGAAAAGCAACACCTTTAAGGAAACAAACTAAAGCAAAAGTTGTGGACACACAGAAGTACTAAATCCCTTTAACTTCCAACTCTTGGTTTCCCAGAGGATTTAATTCACATTTCAAAAATAAACTTGAACAGTAATTCAGGAAGTAATTTTGAAAATTTTAGTTATAGTACACAGAATCCTTAGCACACTGGTGTTGCTTCACTGATTGCAACTTGAAAATTTGATTAATATAAAAGATTGTATTTTCATTTGTGTTTATTTGAGCAGTAAACCACTTCATCATTATTAATGAAGTAAGCTGGAGATAGCTTTGAAAGTGCTCCCCATGATGCAGAAACTGAAGCAAACAGTGTGACATCGAATTTACTGTTAAGTTCTGATATATCTGGAGGTCATTCTCCTGACAGCAAGATCCGCAAGGTGCTTGGTATATCAAATGTTGGAACAAACTTGGAAGAAACGTTATGTCAAAATCTGGATGATTTTCAAGGCATGAACAAGCTCAACTTAAGAGATTTAAATTGGCTGTTCTCCCCCTTTTCTTGATGCATATTTTGCATGCCAGGATTGCCTGGTTATGGCTGTAGTAATTGCCATACCATATAACACTATACTAACTGTGACTCTGTATTAATTAAAAAAAAAAAAAAGTATGTAGTAGCCATTGTAGTAGTCAAAGTCTTCTGTATCCTGCAATACACTTATCTACAAACCAAACTCTAGTCTAGCCAAACTATGGATGTTTAATGGCAGTCATTTGCTGGCTTTCAAAAGTCCAAAGCAGAAACTGACACATCTGACTATTTTTGAAAGTGTTTTCAAAGGGCCTGAGATCTCTTTTCCCCTAACAAAAACCCACCACAGAGTAGTATAGTGATAGTAGCACAATTAAAAAAATGTGAAATCCACAATTAAGTCTGCTTTAAACTGCTCTGCAAAAGGTTGATAGTTGGTTTTGGTTTTTGTTTTCTTTCACTCTTTCCTTCTCATCTCTGCTCCACAAAGCTCTCAGGAAGGCTCACAAACTTTAATGTGTTTAAATTATAGCATCTGGGACTCACCTGTTCTGTAAGTCAGCAAGATACCTCATCAAGAATATACAAAACACAATGGCCTAACAAAACATCAAGATAAATGCTTACCTTTCACCAGTTTTTCTTCCACTACTAGCCTCATAGCTTGCAGTAGAGACAGGCTTAGTGACAGATGTGGCATTCACTGTACAAAAAAAAAGAGGATATATCAATGTTGAAATATTTTTCTCTCCTTTCCTCATACTTTTTCAAATCATTTCCTGATAAGACAGTCATGCACCGCTTTTCACCCACTGCGGTAAGAAGTAGCAGGCCTCTGTCATAAACTCACATCATCTGATCATAAACTAACAAGCTGGAGGGAGATTTTCCCCAGGGCTCTATTCCCACAGCAACACTGTTGCACTGCAGCAAAGATTGTGTTAACAGGCCAGAAAAGACTGTGAGAAAATGTCTTTGATAAAACTGCGTTGGGAACATTAGATCCTTCTAGGCCCTTTTGCAGACCTTAGAGGAAGGCATACTGCCATGGATATCTCACTGAAAGGAAAGAAGTGTGCTATGACTTAGCTCACGACAGTCACTTTGGCATACCTAAGCAGTATTGGGACGTCTACCACAATTGACAGCATAATTTAAATTACCAATCTTGTCTTACACTAGTAACTTTTCTAATTTTAAAGTAGAACATACTCCAAAAGTGGCTCAAAACCAATCTTGCATCTTCCCCTTCTCACTTCTGAGGTTACATCTTTTGTGCTTTCTATCTTAGAGACCAATACTAGAGTCTAGCTAGGCACCACAAATGTGGAATAATGGAGTGACTTGTCCAGATTTAACACACTAAAGCTAAAACTTTTTGTGCAAGGCTTCTTTATTTATTGAAAACTTCTTATATAGACAAAGATGAAAGACTGACATCTTAGAAGCAATTCAACCTAATTGCTATCCAAATCACTCTATGCAGGCACTGAACTCTCCCTGCTGGCCTATTAAAGGGACTCAGATCAACTAGACATCTCATTTATAACGCTCTGTTGAATGCCAGCATACAGAAGTGAATCTGGAACCACAAACAACTGCCAAACAGCTGTACAAATCCCACAGGTTTTAAGCTAGGGAGGAGTGTGATTTGAGATCACTGTGGAATGCCAGTACGTTGTGTAATGGTAACAGCTTGGTGATATAAATCAGAAGCAGTTTTGGATAAAGCTCAACTCATCTATTCCTACTGGAATAAAAAGTCCATAAGGCATTTTGTCTTTTTACACATTTACACATGCAGACTACTTACTCTTCTTCTGCTCAGATAAATTTGCTTTAAAATCCACAGAGTGGGCCCACTACTTTCCAGCTGTCATTAGCTTGCATTCAGTCACATTTTTCCATTCATCTGAGACATTCACCAGTGAAACTGTGTTCTGACCTACTCTTCTGACACCTATTGTTTCCACTGTAGAGAATGCCTAACACTACACATGTATACCACTATGCAAATATAGGTAGGTGCCCACTTGAACTGATGGAAAGCCCAGTAAACTAAAAAATGGAACTAGATGCTCAGATCTGAATCCCCCAGATATGGAACATGGAATCCCTCTCAAACTGCTTTGCATAAGGATACACTGGTGGGAATACTCACCTCCACTGGCAGATGAAGTCATTGCTCTCACTGAAATGGGGGGTAAGGGGGGAAGCAATAAAGAAATGCTTTCTATATTCTTAGCTTGAATAAGATAAAATTTGAAGGATGAATCTGCAAATAATCTGTTTCTCATTGGCAATTCCATCTGATCTATCTCCATAGTTTCTGATCAATAAAGCATCACCAACACTAAACACACATGAAATACAGCCCAAAGACAAATTACCTGACTATAAATCAAATGACATGAGCTTTTTTAATTTTTAAAAAATTAACTTGCAATAACTCTTTGTCTACATGTCAATCTGCTGTCAGTCATTCCTCCCTCCAAATGATTTTTAAACCTCTTAGCATGTATTCCCTTAACTTCAAGATACTTCTTCAGTAACTGTACTAGAATATAGGTTGCACTGTGAACTCAATTATAGTAGGCAACAAAAATTCTCAGAAAATGTGACATTATAAACTCAACCTCCAACTAGGACCCACTGTACAACTTACAAATCAGAGAGTCCCATTATGGAAGGGAAGCCATAGAAGCAAGGTTACATAATTACTTCTAGGTTACAGGACAATTTCCACATCCCTAGTTTCTTGAAGTAATGAAATGAAACAGAGCTTCAGAAAACAGACAGCTTTTTTTTTTTTTTATCCCCGTATTTTACCTGACTGGTTGGAAGTTTTCAATGCCATCTCATTTTTGCTCTGGTTTTGTCCGAGCAGGCCAGCGGATGCACTAGTTGTTCCTGCTGAATGGACGGTTTCCCCTGAAAACTTCTCTGATATTCTGGTTACTGCAGTAACGGGAAGGTGGGGCATCTGTAAGGTCATTGCAGGAGCATGGGCCTCAGGGGAAGAATCTGACATGTAAAAAGAGGTCAGCTCATTGGAGGCTTTTGCCTGACCTGGTGAATTAGAGAAAAGCAGAAAGGAAATAAATCTACATAACACCTGTGACAAAATTACAAACAAATTTCCATGCAGCAACTTTATTTTACAAGTCAATCGAAGTATTCTACCCAGTTCTCCCTCTGGGACATTATACCATTTACAGCACTCCGCAGAAATTGAAGTACAATCCTGGTACCTGTCCTACGTGACATTCAGCAAAAACAGCCTTTTCAGATTATTAATTCATTAGCACCTACATTTGATAAACTCCTCCTCTTCCTCTGTGCAACCCAGTCATATGATGCAGATTAGAAATCAGCATCCTTGTTTTCTTAGATTCACAAAATGCTGGGCACCTCAGTTTTCTTTAAAAGTATTGATAAGAAGCACTGCCCCCAGTGAAGGATGACTGAAATAGATCGGTAATTTGCAAAATGTTTTGAGATGTAAGGCTTTAATGGAACCCAGAATAGCTGATCTTATTATCATGGGGCACTAAGATAATGGTCTCCAGTTTATGAAACACCACAGTGCATGCTTAACAGTAAAGTTGAACATTAAAAGTTAGACTGCTAATTAGGAAATAAACAGCCGCAGCACAAAATCCATCCTGAAACTATTCAGATTTTAACGGTTCCAGCATTCAAAAGCTGCTCTATGACTGCCAGAATCAGGTATTTTTTTTTAAGTAATCCTTCATTTCTTGCCCTGTTCCTACCTGATGTAGACTGATGCCCATTTTCAATGATGGAAGAACTAAAAACTCTTCTAAACTCAGGTTTGTGGTGGTCATCCAGGTCTACACTCTGTCAGAACAGAAAATGGACACAACTAAATTTTAAACAGCATCAAAAGTTAGATTATCCAGAAACCCCAGCCAAGAACAGGCCTTCCTTTACTAGTGATCATGATACAGGATGGGAGGAATTATTTAATTCCAAAGGCCAGAACTTGAAAACTGAACACTGGCAACGTACAACTCATATCAATCCTCACATATTTGTTCCAGCAGGGCCCATGCAGCTAGCAGGGATCTTCCACTTTTGTTAGATAAAGCTATCAGTATTCACTGTGACTGTGATAAACTGAAGACCCTGTCTAATAGTTGAGAGACGATAGACACATGAGATTTGTAACTCCAGATCAAATCTTCCTGTTCTACACCTTTTATTTCATCAGAAAGTCTGAAAGACTGGTGTTAAAGTAAGGCTGTCCACCATACTAGGAGCACATGGAAATCTGAGATGCTTCAGAGGACAAAAATTTCCATCTATATATGAGAAAAGATAGGTGAATGTATCTGGTATTTACTTAACCATTTATTTGAAAACAAAACCTTGATTTACTCAGTATTTTCCAGACAAGATGTTTAATTTACTTCTCCTGCCTGTTTCTGAGTCAGTGATCTTGCTGGAGTTACATACGTACTTCTGTGCTTTGCTAGATAAAGGTCTGGAGGTTACATAACAAGGCAAGTTTGGTCTGTTTAACTTACTGTTAAAACATGTAAAAGATGCTGCTTTCTAAAAACAAGCCAAAACCAAACACAACCACAACTTTTAGCACAATGCGCCTTATAGCTCTGTTAGAAGAACAATCAAACTTTCTTTCATGCCCCAATATAGTTTCATATGCACCTAAAATAGCAGTGATCCAAAATCTAAAACTCTCTTACAAGCAAAAGAACTATTAGCTCCAATGTTTTTTGTGGGATATCTTTCATTTAGAGACTTCTTGAAAGAGGAACTTTCATAAAAGCAAGCTCCTCAGTCGCCTCTCTGTGATTTGAGGACAATCAAGGCCACTAGACATTAGTGAGAACTGCACCACAGTTATTCCTCAGTTCTTCTACTAGAGCAGAAAGGCATTGTCAGATAACAGGAGTATTCTGTAACTGACTGCTCAGCTTGAAGAAGCAGCCTTGAACAGCATTGCTTTTGCACATGGAGTAATCTCTGAAGAAAAACTGTAGAAGCACTTTTCACAAAACCTTATTTTGGTGCAAACCTGGATTAAAAATTGACAGGAGAGAAAACAACTCTAGCTTTGTAGCTTCAGCAGGTGTTCACACTATATCACAGTAAAACAACAAAACAGGCAAACAAACAAAAAATCACCTAAATGAAAATTCAGGCAACTTTGGAATGCCATTATTCCTACAAGACATTTACAGGAATTTCAAGAAAATAAGAAGAAATAAACATTATGACCAAACTTCCTGGTCAAATACAAGAGTAGAGATGGCTTCATGGTACACAGTGCAAGTTGACTTCTGGAGCATTTAATCTGTGTGCTTGTATACTGCAGGTCTTTGTATCTCATGCAGTCACTCCTGCACTGTTGAGTGCCATCAGGTCCCCAGACACCGATGAATAATGTTTGTTTAGATCTTCGTAAGTGATCCTAGCCAGCTAAGCAATCACTCTGTTGCTTTCCCCATAGCAGGCTGGTTCTCTGCAGATGTCCTTCCAGCAGTCTGTCAACACTAAAGAGAGACTCTTCTGACAGTATCAAAATAGAACATCCTTGTTATATTTTAGTCCTCCTTGTTCACAAAGGCATCATGCTGAACCACAAACACTGCAGAAAGATTCTTAGTGATTGTGCTCCTGCAAACATGTGAGATTTTCTCATTAAAAAAAGGTCAGAACTCGTCCTTTCTAATAATCTCTGGCAGGTAGAAGGAGGCTTGCAAGAGATTACAGACAGCAACAAATTGTTCGACAAAGGATGAATACTCAGTCGCACAGCTCCATGATTCTGCTTTTAAATTCATCCTTCAAACATAACTTCACTCAGTGGTGACACACTGGAACATGTTGCCCAGAGAGGTTGTGGATGCCCCATCCCTAGAGGCATTCAAGGCCAGGCTGTATATGGCTCTGGACAGCCTGGTCTAGTGACTGGCAACCCTGTCCATGCAGGGGGGGTTGAAACTAGATGATCTTTGAGGTCCTTTTCAACCCAGGACATTCTATGATTACCTATCTGTAACTGACAGCTTTGCAAAAGCAGATCTCAGTATTAGGCCTGGTTATGGTTAGAGAACCAAATTAAAGTTTGGCATCAAAATACCAGAAAGACTGACTGTTGTTAATCACAGTTGTTAACATCTAACACATAAATGCACACTTTTCTTTTTTTGTTTGGCTTGATAGCAGCACAGTCATCTGGTAGACTGGAATACTGAGTACCATTCTTGTAAGCAGTTTCACACAGTGCTGTGTTCTACATCTGCTTACCTGTCTTTTTTTTTTTTTTTTTTTTTTTTATGTCACAACCAGAAGATGCAACAAACAGAGCTTTGCTAATTTATGTGATTATTCTGTCATTCTCTTATTGCAGATAAACCTTCAAGCATTTCCTCATGACATATGTGGGGCTATAAGCTAGGTTTCACCTGTTTTCATCACACTTACATTAAAAAAAACAAAACACATGGAAAAGCAATAATGTGGTTGATGAAAAACTCTAGGGAAAAAGTATAAAATTCTGGAGGGAACATTGTAAGGGCAAAAAGCAGCCTGCTTTCTTCTCATCAGGGAGAAGCAGGGAAGAGCTTTCTATTGAAACCAGTATGGCCACTGCCCACCATAACAGCCAGACTGAGGCAGAAACCTAGACTAGGCATTCCTTTCCCAAGCAGATCTCCCAAGGAGCATTAGAGATGCCCTTATCTTTGACCATGGAGAACTTTAGACTCTGGAAGTCCCCCTAGGGGCTGAGAGCAGAAGTAGGTATCATGAATGCAAGCATGCCCAGCTCCACGAACTTTTTGAGCAAGTGGCCAGGTTGCAAGAGGAAGGTACCAGACAGTTGTAGTATCCAGGAATCAGGGAGAGATATTAAAGGGTGGTATTGTGAACTGATACAAGCTGACCAACAGCCCTTGTCTTAAATCCCTGAAAGGGAAACAAACTAAACTAGCTTCCAGCCTAGAAGAGACATACTGCAACAACACAAACAAGAAGGAGGACCAGTCCTTCATTTCTGCTAACAACAGAAGGAGTTTCCCCCCTGCTCCCACAGTGCCCCTACACAACAAATATGAGCCTGAGGCTGGAAAAAGGGGAAGGTATGGGTAGTGGTCAAGACCTGCAGTGTCTGATGCATGGACTCAGATGTGAATGATCCAAATAGTTTATTACATAACCTTATATACCTTCACAAGTTTTCTAGCTTTCCCATCCACCTTTACACGTCAACAGAGCATTCTACAAAACACTCTTGAACCGTTCACACCAGAGTTGTGAGACATTCTTTCTTCTTCTAGGGGTGTCCTTGGTTCTCATGCTGTTTATCTTGCTCCGCAGTTTCTGCTCTGAGCAGTTTTTCTTGTATTCCCACAAAGACCCAAGAAGTTGGTAAGTTGGTACAACCAAGCATCCTAATTAGAACCAGTGCCACCAAAGGATGACAAAAGGCGTTAATAATCAGGGACTTCTTCTGAAAGGCACTGAATCACTCATTTGCCATTTGGACAGTCTCTCCAGAGAGTTTTGCTGCCTGCCAGGGGCCCACGTTTGTAACATCAAGAGGCTACTGTCACCAATAAAGCTAGAGGACTGCTATCCACTTCTGCTCTCTCAAGTAGCATCACATGAGGTTGTAACACAGAAACCACAAAATATTAAGAGACTTTAGGTTCTCAGAAAGATGTTGAAGGGATCAGGAATGCAGGTAGTGTTCTCCTCTATTCTCCCATTGAGGACCTTGACCTATGCATTGGTCAAGGTTGTGGGTGCGGGTTTTCATTTTATTTCCTGAGCATTACTGCTAAAATATGGAGCCTCTCTCCAATTCCAGGCCTCCTTTTTCCTCTGCTTCTGCTCTCTTTGCTTGTATCAGATCTATCAATTGTGCAACCACAAAGCAAGTCACATCAGCTCAGAAATCAAATGAAAGAATAAACCCTTTTGTTATCAAAACCAACTAATTTTCCATGAGATCCTATTTCCACACAGTTATGTTACTAGATTGCAGTGGAAGCAAGCAACCACATATACAATGTCAATGTGGTCATGTTCTGAAGCAGCAACTAGACTACAGCTAGACTGAATTAAACGTAACAAACTTGAACCCTAAGCACTGACACATGGCCCTCACCAAGACTTATTATTGTGAGCACAGATACACACAAGGACACCTAGAGAGCTACAGGCAGACTTGTCTTCATCTAGACAAAAGCACAAGACATTTGATTACATGAGCTTAACCCTGTAGAGGTGTCAGAGAAGCTGGGTCCCTTAACTTCCGCCACCACCTCCTCAGTTTCGTTCATTAATTGCCCTGGGATTGATCTTTCCTCACTGATAGAAGACTTCTTGATGAAAATAAGGTGCTCAGAACAGTGTGATGCCAATTTGTCTCAGTCTCAGAGCTACTGCAGCTACTCTGCTGTAATAGCGACCTCAGAAGGAGCCATTCAAAGAGCATCATTCAATGACTTTTTTTGAAAAATGCTTCAGTGCAGCTCTGACTTAGCTTTACTTATATGCAAAATATAATCCAGCAGCACCTAGGGGCTCACAAGAGCAGAGTAGAGGGGGACAATCACCTCCCTGTCCCTGCTGGCCACCGCTCTTCTGATGGAGCCCAGGATACCATTTGCTTTCTGAGCTGCAAGAGCACACTGCTGGCTCACGTTAAGCTTTTCATCCATCAAGACCCCCAGGTCCTTCTCCACAGGGCTGAGTCAAGGACAACCTACAAACAATGTGTTTTTGAAGAGAAAACACATAGTTTTCCTAGTTTCAATGCTCTCAACTTTTGGAATTAAATGATACTTTCCTCAGCTTTGAGGGAAGTTGCCAACTAAAGTCTCCTATCAGGCACTTCAATCCCTGGAAATCAGCAGACTGTTTACGTGACAGCCTCATCATAGTTAAGGAATGAGTCCAAGTTACCACCTTTAATCTCAAACTTTTCCAGACTTTGGAGATGACAGAAATAAATCCTATAGTCCACATATACAGCTTCTCCAGAGGTCGCACCAAGAGAAATAGGCAAGACTAGGTGAGCAGACTTTTCTATTCAAGGAAGAACTGACTAATTCTCACTGACTCATCATGGCAAGTGCAGTTTATTAGCCTGATTCAAGGTAAGAGTAAATTCCTGGACAGAGGAAGCTTAGGCTCAGGGTAGGAACACTAGATTGGAAAAAAAGTGGAAATGTACCATCTCTTTTTATCCATCTAAAAACCAGACTGATCTAGATCCAGCCTGATAAGAATTTGGGCTGACATGTTTGTAGACCTTTTAATCACAGATGTTTACATGACACTGTAACTCAACAACTTAGTATCTTCAAATGAGCAGGACCCAAGCAAGTGATAATTCTCCTACTGCCTTTATCAGTCAAGATTCTCTGGAACTGATGGAAACTGAATTTCATAGGTACATCCTCCAAACTTCAGATTTGATCAGAACTTTTCAGAGCTCTGCCACAATTTTCAGATTCTAAAAATGAAAAACTAAGCATCGGGAAGGAAGGAATAGAAGGACAACTCTAATTCACTAAAAGTCCTCTACCCTGAGAATTCCACAGCCTTTGTATTCAACAGATACACTCTTTCCAACACCACGAACACTGACTGTAATGGGCAAATTCTATGTATTTTAGCTGCTAAAGGTATCTCGACCTCTATACTGTTTTCCCTGTTTTTCACAGAAGATATGCAAAGCTAGCTGCTGAGAATGACATTATAGGTAACTAGCAGCGAAAGCTTTGACCAAAAATTGTCAGAAACAAAGTACAGAACTAATGACCTGTCAGGAGATGTAACTGAAAAAAAATGAAACATGACCTTCATTGTGCTTCAAATTATTCTGCAATTAGAACAGAGCTCAGAATATTGTGCTTCTACAAACAATGGAAACACAAGAATTCACAGTCAAGTTTATACTGTATTTCCTTGCAGACACAAAAAGGACAGAACAGAGCAGAACAATTCAGTAGGAAGGGACCTACAAAGATCACTGAGTCCAAAAACAGGTGTTGTATTGAATAGCTAAAAAGCTATTCTCAAATCTTTTGCCAAAATAAAAACATAAAACCATAAAAGCAGAGAATTTTTTGGAAATAAACATCTTCAAATAGGGAAAAAGAAAGCAAGGTCCCTTTCTTTGACATGACAAAAATCACTGGAACAAGTTGGTACTACTTCCAAAGTAATGCTGATTTTATGCTGTTTTTTATACTACAATTTGCTCGACACCATCCAAACCACACAGAACATATTAAAATAGCGTTCCGGTTTCATGCAAGATTGCCTCTACTATGCAAGTATTATTTGATACATAAATGTATCTCTCTTAAAAACGTAACCATGTTATAATTAGAAATCACATCCAGTTTGCAGAATGACTAACTCAAAATCCTGTTCAATCCATGTAGTTCCAGCTCCTGAACTTATGCTATCCAGTAGCCTTACACAAACCTCCTGTCTCCAATGATTATAGAAAGAAAAAGAAAGAAAAAAAAAAAAAAAGGAAAAGAAAAATATATGTGCCAAAAGCGCTGCATAAATGCTTTAAGAAAAATTAACTCAGAAGGCAAAAGCTAATCTCAATTTTTACATATCATAATTTTAAACCAATCCCAATAGTTCTGACATTAGTTTCGTATGCCAGCTACTGTCCGTGTTTGGACATCGTGGATTTGGATGTTCCCTCTCAGCTCAACAGCTATAATCTAAAGACCTTGGAATATTCCACAGAGCTACTTTTAAACACACTTTGTTTATTTTTAAAGAGATAGGAGATCTTATCTCTATTTAGTTTCAATAATTCAGACTTTTCAGAAAGATCTACTTAGCTGAAGTTTAAGTCAAGAAATAAACAGAAATTTAAAGATCCAGCTGTAGCAACTGAACAAGTGGGTTTACTAAAGCACTGCAAATACAAAAAGTAATTCTCCTTTCATTATTAAAATTTCTAATCCATCCATATCCCAAGATGGAAAAGGAAAGGTGAGCAATTTTTCATGTGCAATCTCTTGGAAGAACAGGGCAAATAAGACTGCCAGTGTAACATCCCTGGATACAAAAGACCACCTGATACTAAAACTAACAAATTACAATTACTTTCTGAACCATCCTGCTCTGCAGAAGTCAGTCAGACACTGCAGAGAGGGAAAAACAAACGAAAAACCAACATACCTCAGAAAGGGGAGGGGGAAAAAGAAAAGACAAGACAAGGAGCAAACGTACAAAGAACACGCTCCCTTCCCCACCCTACACCCCCAAAGCAGCCTTCTCCAGTACCTGGAGAGCCTTGTTCTTGGGTACAATATAAATCTCCGGCAGATAACACAAATCCATTGTAACACTATCACTGCTGTGTCGCATGCAGGAAATCACAGAACCACAGAATTGTAGGGGTAGGAAGGGACCTCCAGAGATCATCGAGTCCAACCTCCCTGCCAAAGCAGGGACCAGCTCCCTACACCAGGTCACACAAGTAGGCATCCAGGCGGGTCTTGAATACCTCCAAAGAAGGAGACTCCACAACCTCCCTGGGCAGCCTGTTCCAGTGCTCCGTCACCTCACCTAAAGAAGTTCTTGCACACATTGGTGCGGAACTTCCTATGCTTCAGTTTTCAGCCATTTCCCCTTGTCCTGTCTCCACATACCGCTGAAAACAGTCTGGCCTCACCACTCTGCCCCCCACACCTTAGATATTTATAGACCTGGATCAGGTCCCCTCTCAGTCTTCTCTTCTCAAGGCTAAACAGACCCATCTCACTCAGCCTTTCCTCATAGGAGAGATGCTCCAGGCCCTTCACCATCTTTGTGGCCCTCCGCTGGACTCTTTCCAAGAGGTCCCTGTCTTTTTTGTACTGGGGAGCCCAGAACTGTACACAGGGGGCTAATAAATTATTATCTTGTTAGTCTAGCCCACTTGATAGACAGAAAGGCAACTGGGTCCATCTAAATGAGCACGTAGACTGTCATACATCAGATTTCAAGGTCAGTGTGGCAGAGACTAGCCAAAGATTATATTTAAAAGAATATTTGCGTCCTTACTTTTGAATTATGCTCAGAACTCCTTAGCAACGTTTTCTTCTCAATGAAATCACCTTGAAAAGTAATCTAGCAATGTTAGAAAACAACAGTTCACACAATAAAGATGCTCAGAATCTCCAACACCTGATCTTCACCCTGAGAAAGAAACTCTTACCAGAGTATTTTGATAGAAGTGTTGAAGGGAA
This sequence comes from Chrysolophus pictus, assembly GCA_037305975.1. Lineage (NCBI taxonomy): Eukaryota > Metazoa > Chordata > Aves > Galliformes > Phasianidae > Chrysolophus > Chrysolophus pictus. Next base: position 10,157,017 of record CM074594.1, read on the forward strand.
CAGAACTCAACTCCTTATTGGGATAAGAACTACATCAACTACACACTAGAAAGAAATCCAACTAATAAATCTTTTTCAGGAGCAAAAGAGTATATCTTATTTGCTGCTATTTCCAGGAATGTATTTTTGCTTCTCCTATCTCAGACTTATAAAAGCATTTGCTGTGGAAGGAAGTCTTATCAGTTTTTAATCACAAGCACTGATTTATCTGAAAACAAACACGGTGGCATTTATGGTACTCTGCTTCAAGTGCTTCTGTTGCACAAATAGAAATTTCAGATGATTCAGGGAATATTTTCATTACCACAGACAAACTTAGTGACCAACACAGTGATCAAGGCTTGCTCCTTAGTCATTTGAGCACAGCCACATTACATAACTTTTCTGATTGAGGCTGTAATCTCTGCATGCATTTGGTGTGTGTAGCTTTAGCTGCATCTCCCATGGTTCTCAGTACTGAGATTCCTTTTCAGTCAGCTATGCTAACCCTGGAAGCCATCCATCCTTGTGGGGAAAATTGCTGGGAGGACACTGGGGAGCTACCAGTACTTTAGCGATCTTCCCTGAACCCTCAAAGCTAAGTAAGAAGGTTCCAGACAAAACAAAAGCACATTCTGTGTTTCAGCCTAGACTGATATCTGAAACTGGATAATGCCATAGCCTCAGTGCAGAGCTCATCACAGAGCATGGAGTACCCACTACAAATAGGCAGTGGCAACGGCTAAGATGAGTTGTATGAGGTACCACTTCCTCTTATCCCTTCCCTGGCACTGAGCTTACTTCAGTTTCTTGCAATTTAATTAAGCGTGGCTGGCTCCATGGAGGAAAAAAAACCACAAAAACAAACAAACAGTCCAGAAGTTGTAAGCTGTTCATATTAATCTTTTGGGAGAAAAGGCATCAATTGCTACAGTAGCACTGGAATAGTATTGCACATGGCTGCTTTGCCTTTTCATTTGGCCAGCTGTTGCCAAATGCTTTTGGGTTGGTGGGAAGTAAAAGGGCTGGAATGTTATACTGACTCCGCTCAATCGCACCCAAATAACCTCAAACTAGCTTACTTGCCAAGCTTTTACTTTTCATCCCCAGGGCCTGGATAGCCAATCCCACAACTTTCCATGCTCCAAGCCTTTAAGAATCTTGCAAGAGATAGATTAATATTAAATGAAATAGGCTGCCAGTTTTGAAAGCTAGCTCTCTAATACAATGTAGTTATATAAAAATCACCATGTACTGTTTGGAGGCAATCTCTTGGCATCAAGGATTGTACAGGAACTCTCAGCTCCTTCCACAGGATCAGATGCACTAAAAAAGTATTACACAAAGCTGAGTGCCATATGAACTTCCCATGCACCATATTATAAGGCTTCATCTCACAGAAGCAGTTCTACCACTGGGAAGAACATCTCTGTGGTAGTTTAGGACATGGAGACCATGACAGCTTGCATGGGGCATATACCTCTCTAAAATTGAGCCATAGTAGTACAGCACAGCACTTGTGCCTCAAAACTGTCACACTTCAGCACACTAAGTCACTATGTTAGGTAAGCACATTATTGCCTGCTACATATATGCTGAGTTTTTCTCTTTTGTGAGCTTGGCAACTGACAAACAGCATTGCTGGCACACACAGGTCCCCCCTGAATCTGGAAAGGATATACAGATATTCACCTACACATAGATACTGATAGCTGAGACTTCCATAACTTCTCTTTTTACTTCTAACCACACTCAACTGAGAGATCACTACCACTCTAAGCAAGATCTCAGTTTAGCCAAGTAGCGCCATAATCAGAAACATTTCCAGATGGCATAACAGTCAAGGCCATTTCTCCAGGCACCTTCCAAAAGCTCATAAATATTCAGTGCACAAGAGGTGCTCCATGTAAACATTCCCCCGTGCTACCTACAGCTCAGCGTAGAAGCATCCACTCATATCAAGTGCTCATGCATCCTCACGAGCCTCCCTTCATTGCCCCCCCCCCAGCCACAGCCAGCACTTACTTGGCTCCGACCAGACACTGCTAGCTTCGTAAAGGTGGAGAACCTGTCTGCAGAAAAAGCCGGCACTGGAGAGCTGGGTCCTACAGCTGGAGGGCTCCTCTCTGCCTCGTCCTGCCACTCTTGCGGCAGCCCCGCCGACCGGCTAAGGGCCTCCACCTGCCGAGCAAGACGCTCCAGCTGCACCCGTAGGCGCTGGTTCTCCTGCTGCAGCTCCGAGACGGTGCGAGCCAGGGGGCTAGCGAGGCGCAGCACCTCATCCACCTGCCGGTTCACGCCTTGCTTGAACACCTGAATATCCACGTGAATCTCCCGGACAGCGCCCCGCAGCGTGTCTTCATAGCGCCCCAACGCCTCGCATACCGTCTTTGCTTCGTGGCTGTTCAGGTTGTCGATCTCGCTGGCCATGGTGTTCACGGCCCGCAGATTCTGCGGTGCGGCCGAATAGGCGCGGGGGGAAACTCGGGAGCCGACGGCTGCAGTAATCCGAACAGATCTTCTCTCCCTGCTGCCACCGCCTGCTCGTCCCCTCGAAGCGCACACAAAGCCTCCCCCTAACCGCCCTTAAGCCCAACCCCCGCATCGGCCTGCCCCCACGGCCGCCGGAGCCCGGTTCGCTCCCATCGTGCGGACACAAAGCTCTGCAGAGCTTGCAGGGCGCCCGGCTGCGTCACCGCAGCAGTGCCGTGCTGTAGCGGGGCACCGGGACAACCAAACCAGGAGCTGAGTGACTGCCCAGTGCCGCCCGACTCAGTGTGTGTTCCTTCAGAGAAGATGTAATTTCACGAGGGAACAAACGAAAAAGGGAGGGAGAAGGGGCGGGGCAATGGGGGTTCACAGCTGTCGGGGCCCTTGAAGGAAAGGCCGGGCGTGGCGGGCTGCAGGCGGTGTTACGGAACCGGACCTGGAGGAGGTCGAGGATGCAGAGCTTGTGCGTGAAGGGAGTGAACAGGAGATGGCGGTCGGGCAGGAATGAGGAGAGCAAGCAAAGAGGTCATCATCTCGCCTTTCCTGGGTTGCTTGCACGACGATGCCGAAGTAAATGGAACGTATTCCTTCCTGAAGGGGCACGAAGACAAAGGGAGATAATTGGCTCTGAGACAACTTCTGGACAAATGCACATACGTGCACCTTTCCCTATGAGTGGAGAATCACCTACCACAACCTGCTGACCACGTTTCTTTATTCATTAGAGCACAGAACAGAAATGTGACATCCTCATGCTCCTTAATCAGAGAAAGTTTGAAGCCGAGGAACTACTTTGCTGTTTTTTTTTTTTTTTTTTTGTCACCATACTTTTTACTCCTCTGCTACTTTCAGAACTGCTTCATCACCATCACTGTGAATAAGTTCTGATACTTGCTAAGTGCAAGATTCTACATTTGCTTTTGTTAAACCTCATCTGGTTTCTTATTGCCCCTAATCTGGTAACTTCAGATGACCTTTCTGTTCTTTGTCAAGTGTTACCATCCTTGCTCTCCTACAAGATACGGAGAGAGAAAGGAACTCACCATTTTTTCCATGCATGTGAATGACTGAGTTGAAGAATGAGCCAGAGAATTCTCACAAGCAACACAAATGCTTTCTAGAAGCAATTTAAAGTTGTTCACATTTCAAACCTTGAAAAAAAAAAATACATCCTACTAACATAGCTAGCCTAAGAACAAAGTAATCCACTAGTATTTATGTACCAAGGATTTATAGAGGTGCCTTAGATGTAGAAAGACTTTGGTTAACCTAAATAACAGAAACAGATCCTAGAATCAGGTGAGTTGAAAATCGTTTTCCGATGAGGTTTCATAGCTGGATAGCTGTGAAAATTACAATATTTCAGCAACTAAATAAAGGACTATAAACATTATTAATATTAGAAACATTTATGATCTTAGCAGCTTATCTGAATCATTAGTTTTGCTCTGAGAAGCTTATTTGAAGGTAGTAGAAGATAACAATCACCTTGTGCAGGCTAACAGCCAAGAGTCTTCAGGTGCTTAGCATAACTGACAGGCAACTTTTCTGTTCTTGGCACTGGAGATTATCACAACACCACAATAATGGTGGTAGAGAAATAACTGTGTGTGTGTACTAAGCATGTGTCTGCAGATAAATGTGCAGGTGTAACTTACAGACATCAAAAGGAACAGCCATTCCCAGTTCCTGCAAGGTCTTTCAGCACTTTTTTTGCCATGTTCACTCATTACAAAAAGGACTAGCAGAGCTAACAGTCTCTACAACACACTGGGGTGCCAAGCCCTGTCAAGGATAATGTTTAAGAGGCAGCAGTTGCTGCCATGGTTGCAAACTTTGTTTTCTCAATAGTGATCTCAGATAACATTGACGCCCAGCCATCTTCTTCTCAGCAAATTGCTATCCGATCATGTGTCTGACAGCATTCCATGGGCAGTTCCAATTCTTTCCAGATCAAAGTTCTAGCTTTTCATGGCAGTAGGCAACACGATACTCTGGCCCAGCACCAGCTTATACAGGGCTGCCAGGCAAGGGAAAGGCCTCAGCAATGGGACATTTTTTGAATGCACCTGTCCCAGAGTGCTCTGTTACAGAAGAAGTGGAAAAAATCTACTGTCACTTCACCAAAACCAGTTTCTTAATCACATCTCCTACTTAGCACCTGCTTCATCATGCACTGCATCTTAGAATGTGGCTTATTATTAGCTATTATTTTCCACAGCACTCAGCCTACCCAGTCTGGGGCACAGAGGTGAGAGACATCACTGAAAAATCCAAGACTGGGTGCAAGTGAGCAAAAAAGAGAAATAACCGAAAGCCTTGTGGGTCCCCATTATGCTGTGAGAGTTACCCAGGCTGAGGATCTCACAAGCAAATCCCTAGGAGGAAGGATGAAAAATTGCTACCACAGTCATTGACTTTTGGATTCCACATGTGAAAGAAGCAGGGCCACCCAATACTACCGGAAGCAACAGGTCTGCAGTCAGCACCTTGACATCCTTTAAGGATGGAACACACTTGCACACTCCCATGGCCATGAAGTTGCCAAAAGACATGCAAAACTCCCAAATGGCTGGTGTTTTTGTTCCTCCAATCAGCTAATTGTTGTCTGCTCCTCTTTGCTTTAAGAAATACCTCTGCCAAACCTCTGAAGAATTTCAGGAATGTTAAGAGACCAGCAACACGCTGCTCTTCCTCATGCTTTGGGTGTAATTGGCTGCTAGGTACCCCATTATCTTGCCTTGCATTCCCCAAGCACTTCATAAACTACTCCAACTTTGACCGTGAAATTATCCAGGGCTCTTAAGCCATTTCTCAGGCAAGAGACTTATAGCAGTTTTCCTGAGTGATAATGCTGGATGATGAGCTCCTCACGTATTCTTAGCAAACTGTTCAACATATGCCTGTGCACATCATAAGATTCCCACCATTTGATCAGGGCCCATCAGTATGTACATTTGCCTATTCTTCTGACTGGAGTTTTCCCCCACACACACCCCCACACCCTCAGAATTATTTACTTTTCCAGCTCCATATCCCTCCCAGCTTCCTACAACCTGTCCTGTTGTTTTGCAGGGAAATCCTAGGTGTTAAAACATGCTAACAGCCTATTTAACCCTTGCCTGCTGTGCATTTTTGGTCTACGTGACATAGGTGACGTATTTAACTTTCATTAAACCTGTGACTAAGAGCAATTGGCAATAGAGTCAAACATTTACTAAGTGCTGTCACTTACGTTAAGTCATATGTGACCTAAGTGCTGTCACTAACGTTAGCCATATGACTCCTGAAGGACTGGAAAAGACCTCACTGAAGAAGAGTGAGAAAGAACCCAGGCCTTGCATATTCACATTAAACATAATGGCAGAAAGGACCTGAGGCTTTTAATAGAGGTAAATATGTATGTACTGTGCCAATAATTTAAATTGACAGTAAACACTCCAGTTTCAGCTTTAATACCAGAAAATAAATCTGTAGTTATTTAACTAGTCCCTGCAGTAATTTGAGATTTTTAGCTATACTGCTAAAATCTGAATGCAGGCTTTGGACTTGATTTTGAAAATTGTGTATCAACTGCACAGAACTTGACTTTGAGAAATGGAAGCTTCTAGAAACCACTTCCCTCTTCCTCGCACAGCTATGTGAACAACAGTTACCAGGCTTTTGCCAAATATTTTTACATTTCACCAGAGGAAGCAGTTATGCTTTTGGTTTAGTATGCCAGTTTAACCCATAGGTCAACAACTTAATTTAAATTGTGACCTTCAGCAAAAGTCACGAGCCTTGCTCAAGATTGAAAATAGCTGAGTAACAAAGAATTGTGTTACTTATTTAGACTAATTGTGTTATTTTTCTATGCTTACAAGATATTCACAGAAAGAGGCGGATAAAACCATTCTCTTCTCACTTTTGTTTTGCTTCATCAAAAACCTTTAATCACAGCTAATACTAAGCATTTTTTAAGGCACTTCCTAAGTGCCAGAATGAGGAACTGAAAGCCACTGGTCTATGAACAACGGACAGACTAGACCCAGCTAAGGAATGAACATTGGGATAGGGAACACTGACATCTGGAGAGCAGCACTGTCATCCCAAAACCTTGCTTCAGTTTGTTTTATATAGAATCAGTTTAACCCATGATTATTTAAAGATAACATATATATACACCTTCCCACAATTTGATTAGCAAGTCCTTTAAGAATAGCAAGATCTTTATCCTCATTTTAGAGACAGCACAGTAAGCTATGTATTTGCTGGACTGATCTGTCTACAGTACCAGAAACTAAATTGCCGGGTGGGAATTTCAGCTTTTCATAGCCCTCCTCTAGTCTTCTAGCATCAGAACTGTTGCCTTTGTGCTGCTTCAGCTTGCCCCCCCCTACTGCTCTGAAAGAAGACAGCTAGGAGAGTGCCCCCCTCATGATACAATCCTTAGCAAAGAAATATTTAAGATTTCTCCAATGCAGTTTAGCTAATATGGCTTCATCATCCTTCATTCTGAAAAGTACAGGGAACTTCCATATGCTTCTGGTTTTGAGATTTCCTATCTAATGTTTCATAGGACTCTTTTTTCCCCACTGTATTTAGAAAGATGGGGTTTTCTTGTATGATCTGCAGGACTGTAAAACTGGCAGCTCCTTTACCTTTATCCTGTGTACTGATGAAGAAGCTTGAGATCTTAGCTCTGAACTAGCATGGACAAGTAATACCCAGAAGAGTTGAGATGCAGAACAGAATCACAGGCGTTCAACAACTGTTATCCTGGAACCAGTGGAATAAGTAATGCCTTTTTTACTTCTCACTATTGTATTCCTAATCAAGTCCTTATAGTGCAGACCAGCACTGGGCTATCCCCACCAACAGTACCTCTCAGTGAAGCAGGCTGTGTGTTGGTCAGCAGTATGTCTACGTAGAAACATACAGGCAGATGCAAACTTGCTCTTCTGTTAAAAGCACACTGTAAGCTACATTAACATGATTCACCGTAACCAATTGGAAGAGAAAGAATGGATGTTATCTCAGTACTGCTTGGCAAGGTCTGAAGCTCACCCTTCTTCAGAGTATATACTTGATAAACTGAGCATTTCTTTGACATACCTGTCAAAGAATGACAAGCTGCCATTACAGACATGCTAAGATTTGAAGAACTAGCAATCAGATAAGAGTCTGGCTTGTGCCCCTAAGAAACACATAACTTTGTTCTGAATGTTTTCAGCAGTCAACAGAAATAGCACTTGCAAAAGGTCAGCAACTCATTTTTCTGGACCCAGTAACAATTACTGGGCCAGCAAGGTTGTTCTGTGATGATACCCACATTAAATTATGACTTGCAGGAGCCGCATGACAGCATTAGTAAATTAAATGCAGTAATATGAGTTGCAGCTTAGATGTTGTGCTCTTTATGGTGAAGGGATATTATTTTCCACCAAATGCAAACAAACAGAGTATATAGCCGAGAAGAGGAAAATGATGATGCAGCATGATGATTCTGTGTATTTATGAAGCACCAAGCTTTGTAACAAGATGCCCAGTGTCACTTAGAACCACTATATCACCGCGTATGTTTTCAGCAATGGTAAGTGAACATTGAAATCAGAAGGCCATTTCACATTATTTACTGTATTCTTCTTAAGTAATTGCCACACAGCAGACATTCTGAAGGCACTTAGAAATAGCTTCTGCACTGCTTAAGTTTATTAGGAATGATTGAAAATTACAGTATTACTATAAGCTTCATTCAATAGATTTTAAAATCAGGTGAAACAATGAGATTGCCTCATGTGCATTCCCAAATACTCTCCATAGCTCATGAGCAGCCAGAAGAGTGCTGGTAAATAATTCATGATCGGTATACAATTTTTAGTCCAAATTTAAGAGGAACATTGGATGCCTGTCTGAAAGAGAGTATGTTCACACAAGATCCAGAATATCTGGAAACATCAGTTCCAGACTAACTTCCTGCAGAACATTTGCTAATGAATTAACCAATACAATGAGAGAATTCAGTCAAGAATCAAGTCTCGATCATACTTGCTGTAATGAGAGCGTGGAGACAGTCCTCATTCTCAGGAGCATCCCAGCTGTGTAAAGTGAGAGTTGTGTACAATCAACAAATACAATTAGCAGAGTGGCATGGTTAGGCTGGCATTTTACAGGTTGTCTAACTAGAAAGATTATCATGGTGGAAAGAGATAATCAAAAATAAACGAAATACTCACCTGTATCCTAGGTTTGCAGTAAAAACTTCAAAGAGAGCTATCACCTGAAAGAGATCCTTCTCCAGGGGCAGTTAGCCCTTAAATGGACTCTGGGAGAGGTGCAGCCACATGGTGAATTGCCTTCACCTGTGCTCCTGTAGCTGACTCACTGCTTGCCTCAGGTGATCAAGCAGTGGTTCAGGCTGTGATTCAACAGTTCCCATAGAAGTTGAGAGATGGAAAGTGTGGTGGGCAGGGATCAAGATCAAAAGAGAATTTTACTGCTAAATTAAAATAAAGCAAAAATGAAAAAAAATTTCATAATCTGTGAAATGGGAATAAAAGATGATATCAGATTTGATGCTGACAGGGTTGTGAGAACTGCAGTTGGCTGACTCTTAAGAAGTCTGTTCTTCAGCAGAACAGCTGGAAGATCCTTTATTAGTATAGACCTGTGAAAGAACAACAGGAAAAAATATGAGCAGAGAGCTCTGTCTGGTCCCCCTAGCTATGTTTTTTACCAAAACTACACAGCAAATCGGAGTTAGTAACTTGCTCAAGGAGAAGAGTTGCCTAAAGCTAGTAAATAGTGTTCAGTTCTTTCCATTTGTGGCAGTCATGACTTGATCAAAACAGGATCCCAGCTGGGTTACACATCCCTGTATGCCAAAGAACTACAAGCCTGTACCTGAAGTACACCACAGAGGCATAATAAGCTTGAAAGGGAGAGGAGCTTTATCACCTTGGAAATACAAGGGGCCCAGATTAACTAAGACTTTGGAAAAGCAGCAGCAAAAAAGGCCTGGAACTCAAAGACTGCTGTCATCCCCGGTGACTCCAGTACTTTGACTTAACTGCTCCCATACTGCTTTCAGCCCTGAATCAACTTTCTCCACAATTGCACATGCCAAAGAGGGGGTAACAAAACCCTCAGCTGAGGGGAAGGTAGGTTATCCAGCTCTTTTTAGCTAATATTTCCTTGTGACTTTGTCAGTCTTTTCACATAGAAAGCCAGGGAGACAAAGCAGCTTATCAGGAAAACTGTCGGTGGCCTGGGAAACTCAACTCAGCTTTCACCTGGTACTTGCAATTAAATTTGTATAGCTTACAGACAGTCCCTTTTCACATGTGTTTCAATGGTTGGGAAGAACAGTTATGAAGACAACAACTACAGTTTTGGTACTGAGTAACTCAGGTAGGAAAAATGCAGAGTAGAGCTGAGTGTTGGTAGGACAGCTTTCTAATTTTGTGCTGCAACACAGCTGGACAATTAGAAACTAATCCTGATAGCTGAACGCAACATAACCATCGCTTGCATCTCATCCTGCTAAGCACAGTACTAAAGATTCAATAAGAGTTAAAATGAAGTTGTTGAACTGCCTCAATCAAATCAGAAAAGGGTAAGCAAAACAAATAAGCAATTAAAGCTCAAACTCCTCACTTGTCTCTGTTGGGTAGACCTACAAACAGGACCTGGATCTATACAAGGCTGAAATAACAAGAGAACAAATTCATTCTCAGAACTTAATCAACACAGCTGCAGCACTGACGTGCATGAAGATGGAACCAAGGGAAGAACAGAAGCACAGACAACCATGATGATAAAAACATAAACTCACCAGCTGTCATTATCTGTCTTCTTACAATCCAAGTAACTGTCACTGAACCTCTTCTCTGCAGATCACCTTATTAGTCATGCTATGTTTCAAAGGGTAGGCTCAGCCTTTGATCACGTTACAATTTTTCTAAGAAAGGCAACAACTGGCTCCAAATAAGGGTTATACATAGTCACAAGCCCTCCCTCTTCTGAGAGGAGGCTGGCTAAGTCTCCTTCTCACAAAGAATTTCCTTCTCACAGAGAATCTCTGTATGTAATTTACTTTTCTTTGTTGTTATATGAACAATAAACTCTCCTCAAGCTGCAGAGAGTAAAAACAGCATTTGAGAAAACTTCACCTCTCGTTTTATCATCTGATTGTGTGTTTTGGAAATAGGACGATATGAAGCATGTCATATGTCTTTATGTTAGTAATTTATCGTCATGTGGTGTTACCACTGCAATTTTTCATGAACTGAAGAGAGGCAGCATGGCTTCCAGTGTACCTGAGTAAGAGTCTCTTTCTCTTCTCGTTTGTCCAGGGACTCGGAGAGTTGAGGACATGGAACGGATGGTGTGATTATTCAACACAAGGTTGGGCACATTTATAGGAGAGTAATGAAAAGAATCTTTCTCCAGTGTTGCAGCTGAAACGTTTGCAAGTGAAATACATGCTTTGTACTCTGATACCACTTTATTTGGTCTGTGTATCCATGTTTGTTCCTGCCTAGGTAGCACATGCTCTGCCCGTAACAAACAAAACAAACAAACAAACAAAAAACTACAATCACAACCCCCAACTCATAAAAAAAAGCACTCTCTGCCATTAAATGTAGTCCAGTTCCTCATCTAATTTCTGTTCTTAGAATCAGGAGTACAGAATCCACTCTGAAGGCTTATAATTTTGCATCGCTCTTCTCTCCAGCAGGAGCATCTGCCACATGACCTTTGTGTATGTGTTTCTGTGCATTTGATTGTTTAGTTACACATTTGTTCCCTAGCTCTGTTTCTGAAGGCCCACGCTCTTCATGCGGATAATTTCAAGTCTCACACGATGACAACTGGTGGAATAAATAGTTAACACTTCACTGTATCTCTCTTACTGTGTATATCTTGTAAGATGAGCATGTTTCCGTTACATTTTATTTAGTTGAAGCTGAGCAGCAGAAGGAAGCTTAGAATTGTAATTACTTCTCTTTAATTTGAAAAGTAAAGTAAGCACTTATTTTCTGGTTTTGGTCCCAGTGGAGTGGATATAAACAGAGGAAAGCATATCAAATTCATTTGGATTATCTACAAGCACACAAGGATGAAGTAGTGAAGGCAGCAAAGGCTTCCTGATGGGTTTGTTTGTTTGTTTGTTTGTTTGGTAAACATTTTGTGTAGCAATATCTGTGGAAAAGTCTTTTATTTGACCTGTTTGGGGATTCTTTCCTGTAGATTCAGTCAATAACCAGGATGTATCAAGCTCAGTGTTACAGAGATCGCTTTCAGAGACCATGTTAAAGGCTGTCAAGTGGGTTCAATATACAACTATTTAGTCCTTCCTCAGTGAGTTTAAGTGGCTGTTGTTATTGTTGTTCTTCAATCCTAAATAAATGACATAAAAATTGAAGCTTTTCTCTGATCAAACAATGCACAAGAAAATTACAAAACCCTCAGTAAGTATTGCTGAAAGAATAGAACTAGTATGCCTTGAATTTCTGCTTGCAAGAGGTACTTCTAGCATGATGTATAACATCAAAACAGTTATGAAGATCAATTGGGATGACACTGATAAAGTGATGCAAAGTATATAGTTGCTGAAGCTGAAGGAAAATTTTGATTCCTGACAGTACTTCTGCTGCTGAGATATAGACCCATAGATTTTGACATAAGTTCAGCAGTGTGGACTACCCTAGGCTGATACTTTATTCTTTAATGTCAACTTCTGTTCTGAAGGAGGCTCCAATTCTTGGGCTGATGCAGCAAAAAGTGCCATCATTCTCAGAGTATGTAGACACAGTGAGGCCTCCACATGTATAAATAGAAATCAGGGGGTTGGGACTTTAAGCCCCTTTCTTTAGAAAGAAAGGCATTTTCAAGCATCTTCAGGGACAAAATGGAGAACTGATTGGTCTAACAAATGACACTCCCTTCATCAGCCCTAGACATACCTCACCTCTGACTTTTCCACATACGAGAAAGCAGCCTCTCAGGTGCAACTTTTTCCAACATTGCTTGTTTTGGAATATTTCAATGTGTAATCTGTCTGTCTCTGTTCCTTTCAGGATGCCATTTCTTATAGTGAAAAGCTTTCTAAGGAGAACATGAAACAGTTCTCTGACATGATCATGCTGAATAAGAGAAGAGGGGAAATAAAAGCTGGAAGTCTGTTGGTATCTTTTCTACTTCCTTCAGGTATGCAGCTTCTTTTGCTGCTCGTAGAGCACTCCTCTCTTGTCATAGAGGCTTCCATGTACTGGTGCAGTCTTTGTGATGTACTGTAGCATTTAGGCATCATAGTTCTTTGTGGCGCTGGCCTTTGCGGACAAATGCACTGTAAAGCAAACAAAGGCAATTATAGAACCTTTATTTGAGACACAGGCGCCACAGAACAAGATATCAAAGAAAGAGAACCAACTCACTAGCAACAGCCTGGAAAAATGAATGAGCTGAGTGAGGAATATAGCCCTCAACCATGCTGCCCATAGTCAGAACACCTTGAGGCAGATGATGGCAAAAGTTGCAAATGAAAGAACTGATGACAAATCACTCAATAACAAAACGTTGCTCGGCTGTTTTGCATTGCTCTGTTAATCATTCCAAACCATCCTTGGCTTCATTGCATGCATTTGTCCAATTCATAACAGCTTTGTTCATCATCCCAGACACTGGCAGAAAAAAAAAGGCATGGCAACATCAATTTGATGATTATTTATTTATTTACAGATATTCACAAGTACTTAGAAAAGGTTTGCTAGGTTTGGAGAAGTTTTCCTTGCTTTTCTTATTTTTTTTTTGTTTTGTTTTGTTTTTCTCCCTACTTCCACTTCCCACTCTAACTTAGTGCTTTTACTCAGCAAGAGAGAACGGATAGCGACAGGAAGTGACACAACTCGACACCAAGCCCATAGAAGATCTTTCCATGGTCTCTGCTGCCACCGCGTGGTCAAAGTGAAGAACCGTGTCCGTATCAATTTGAAGTAGCGGAAATCAAGACGCATGCGTACACCGAGACTGACGCATGCGTACTACTGTGCCATAAAGCGCACGCGCAGAGCAGTATCCAGATTGACGCATGCGCACTGTTGCTCTGAGACTGGCGCATGCGTAATGCAGTGTTGAATTAGCGCATGCGTAGTATAGCGCCGGAATTGGCGCATGCGTAATGTTGTGCAGGAACTGACGCAGGCGTACTGCTCTGCCGGATGAGGCGCATGCGTATTACTCTGACGGATCTGCTGCACGCGTACTGATGAACCAGAACCAGTGCGTGCGTAGTGCTGTATCTAAAGTGACGCATACTTACTTCTGAGTCAAAACTGGGCATGTGTACTTATGCGCCAGATCTGGCGTATCCGTAGTGCTCTCCGGAAACGGGCGCATGCGTAGTGATGAGCCAGAGTAAGCGCATGCGTAGTGCACTGCCAGAGCTGCAGTGCTGTACGGGATCAGGCGCATGTGCATTTATTTGCCAGATCTGGCGCATGCGTAGTGCAGTGAAGAAATTGGCGCATGCGTAGTAGAGCGCCTGGAAGGCGCATGCGTGGTGACGGATCGGAATTGGCGCATGCGTAATGCAGTGCCACAATTGGCGCAGTCTTCTGACGTAATTAACACATGCGTATTGCAGTATCTCAGCTCGCGCATGCGTACTGATGTGTCAGAATTGGCGCATGCGTAGAGGCGGTGCCTAAAGTGGCACATGCGCAGACTTGTGCAGTAATTGGCACATGCGTATTGATGTGACGGAATTAGCGCATGCGTGGTGCAGTGCAGGATCTGGCGCATGCGTGGTGGATTGCTTCAACTGGCGCATGCGTAGTGCACTTCCAAATCTGGCGCATGCGTAGTTATGGTACAGATCTGCCGCATGCGCAATGATGTATCTCAACTGGCGCATGCGCACGGGCGTGCTTCAGTTGGCGCATGCGTAGTAGCATATCTGAAATGGCGCATGCGTAGTGCAGTGCCACAATTGGCGCAGTCTTCTGACGTAATTAACACATGCGTATTGCAGTATCTCAGCTCGCGCATGCGTACTGGTGTGTCAGAATTGGCGCATGCGTAGAGGCGGTGCTAAAGTGGCACATGCGCAGACTTGTGCAGTAATTGGCACATGCGTATTGATGTGACGGAATTAGCGCATGCGTAGTGCAGTGAGGATCTGGCGCATGCGTGGTAGGTTGCTTCAACTGGCGCATGTGTAGTGCGGTTCCAAATCTGGCGCATGCGTAGTTATGGTACAGATCTGCCGCATGCGCAATGATGTGTCTCAACTGGCGCATGCGCACGGGCGTGCTTCAGTTGGCGCATGCGTAGTAGCATATCTGAAATGGCGCATGCGTAGTGCAGTGCCACAATTGGCGCAGTCTTCTGACGTAATTAACACATGCGTATTGCAGTATCTCAGCTCGCGCATGCGTACTGGTGTGTCAGAATTAGCGCATGCGTAGAGGCGGTGCCTGAAATGGCACATGCGCAGACTTGTGCAGTAATTGGCACATGCGTATTGATGTGACGGAATTAGCGCATGCGTGGTGCAGTGCAGGATCTGGCGCATGCGTGGTAGGTTGCTTCAACTGGCGCATGTGTAGTGCGGTTCCAAATCTGGCGCATGCGTAGTTATGGTACAGATCTGCCGCATGCGTAATGATGTGCCTCAACTGGCGCATGCGCACGGACGTGCTTGAGTTGGCGCATGCGTAGTAGCATATCTGAAATGGCGCATGCGTAGTGCAGTTCCTCAACTGCCGCATGCGTAGTGCAGTGCATGAAATGGAGCACACGTAGTGCTTTGTCGACAGTAGCGCGTGCTTTGTACTTTGAGTGCAGGCTTTTGGGCTGTTTTGGGAATTTGGGGCTGTCTCTGGATCCGTGAGGCTTACACCGAGGTATGGTGCGATGGGGCATACTGTTCTGGGTCTGAATTTGGGGTGTTTGAGCTTTTTGTTGTCATAGTTGAGGGGTCTGCATATGTGGTTTGGGGCGTAGGTTACTGGTTACAGTCCCACATCCGGATGAGATATGACTCAAACTTCGCACCCGCCCCCCAAATACCCCCCGTGTCGCAAACCCCATACCTGTCCCCCCCATCCCGTTTGCGGGCCCCAAGCACCAAACCCAGATCTCACACCTGCACCCATCCGCTTGCCCCACCGCTGTCCCGAAACCCGAATCTGAACCCGGGGATGGAATTGGGGTTCAGGACAAGGATGTGGAGTGCAGGTTTGTGGCATGGAGGACAGGGTCTAGAATGCAGGGTTTGGGGCATGGGGCCCAGATGCCAAGTTATAGGACAGGGGATCCATCTGGGGCCTGGATTTGGAGTTTGGAGACAGGTTTGGGGCTCAGATGGGGGCTTTGCTGCCAGATGCAGGGATTGCAGCTGAGGTGTAGAGTCAGTTCTGGTGATTGGGGTGACCAGGTTCTCAGCTGCCCCCCACATTCCAGCAGGAGGTAGAGGATACAACAGCATCGCGCAAGCAGCTTTCACATCCTCATGGTGATGGCAGTGTTCTGCGGGCAGGGGCTGCTGCAGCAGCACTGGTGAGTGTGACCTGCAGCACCATAGCAACTCCCAGCCCCGTACCACCCCATGCCCTACATCAACTCCCACACCCCATAGTGACCACCAACCCCACCTAAACCCTCATGGCCGACAGCCCCTCCCCAACCCAGCTTCACAGTGTGGGAGTGGGCGCCCTGAGAAGCTGTGTGCTCACCCTGCAGATGTCGGGCAACCCAGCCAGGAGGCAGTGTGTGGGGCAGGACAGTGAAGGCAGGGAGGAGAGCACTGTGGGTGGGGAGCAGCACTGTCTGCACCTGGAACAGAATTTGGGGAAAAGGGAACAGTGAGGGGGAATTGTGGGGAGGAGCTGGGGGATCAGTGGGGTAAATCAAGTAAAAGTTGTGGTCACTGGAGTTAAATTCAGTTGACATCCAGTCACAAGTGGTGTCTGGGTACTGGGGCTACTCCTATTTAACACCTTTTCAATGATCTTGATGAGGGGCTTGAGTGCACCCACACTAAGTTCATAGACAACACCAAGTTGGGAGGGAGTGCTGATCTGTCAGAGGGAAGAAAGGCACTACAGCGGATGCTGAACAGACTGGATAGATAGGCTGAGGCAAACTGCTTGACTTTCACTAGGGCCAAGTGTCAGGTCCTGCATTTTGGTCACAGCAACCACAGGCAACCCTACAGGCCTGGGGAGGAGTGGCTGGAAAGCTGCCTGATGGAAAGGGACCTTGGTGTACTGATGGACAGTTGGCTGAATATGAGCCAGCAGTGTGCCCAGGTGGCCAGGAAGGCCAATGGCATCCTGGATTGGATCAGGAATGGTGTGGTAAGCAGGTCTAGGGAAGTAATCCTGCCCCTGTACTCAGCACTGGTGAGGCCCTACCTAGAGAACTATGTTCAGTTTTGGGCACCTCAGTACAGAAGAGATATTGAGGTACTGGAGCAGATCCAAAGATGGGCAACAAGGCTTGCTTCACAAGCCCTTCAGGCTTGGAGAATATGCCTTATGAGGAGCAACTGAAGGAAATGAGGCTGTTTAGTCTGAGGAAGAGGCGGCTGAGGGGAGACCTGATTGCTGTCTTCAAATACCTGAAAAGTGATTGCAGCAAGAGCAGGGTTGGTCTCTTCTCACTGGTGACAGGACGAGAGTCTTTTCCACTCTGAGCAATTCTGTGATTCTAATTGGGATCAGTGGGGCTAGGGATCAGTGAGGGAGGTCTGTGAAATCAGTGGGGCAGGGGCCTGTGGGGCAGCAGGGGGCTGCACCTGGTAGTGGTGGCACAGCAATGCAAGTCTGTCCTGAGATTAAGTTAAGGTATAGGGTGGAGTCCTCACGCTTGGAGGGGTGGAGGATCCGTGTGGGGCACAGGGATGTTCCCATTCCAGGGTCCCCTCTGGGAGCTGTGGGGTGCAGGGAAGTCCAGGGGGTGTTTCCTTGCCTTGCCAGGTGGCCACACCCCCACGCTATAGCACACGGGGATGTTCTATGTCACTGTCTTGTCACCCAGTGTCTCTGGTGCTTCACTGGGGCTGCGGTGACAGGCAACCAGGTCACCTCCAGCATCACCCCATCAATGACACCCCCCAGTGGTTCCCCAACATTACCCCCTAGCATCCCCCAGTGTCACAACAGTGTCGCTCCAGTGTGCTGCCCCAGCATCATTCCTTGATGTTCAATCCCAGTGATACCCCAATGTCACTTCCCACTGTCACTCCCCAATATCACCTCAATGTCTCCCCCCATTGTCACTCCACCATCACCCCAATCTCACCACAGTATCAGCCTTCAGCGTTACTCCAACAATATCACCCTCCCGGTGTCACTCCAGTATCACTCCTTGATATTAAACTTCAATGATACCCCAGCGTCACTCCAGTGTCGCCCCCTAGTGTCAGCCAACATCAACCCTGTCACCTCAATGTCACCCCAGCTGTCAACCCCAGTGATACCCCAACATTACACTCCAACATAACGGCAGTATCACCCCTAGCATCTCCTCATAGTGTCATCCCCGGAGTCACTCTGATGTGACAACCACAGCATCAGCCCCCCAAGAGTCAACTCAGTGTCACTTCAACATCACTCCAGTGTGCACACCCCAGTGTTACCCCAACAAAGTCATCCAGCAGACTCCTTGATGTCACCCCCCAGTGATAATCCAATGTCACCTCAGCATCACCTCAAAAATGTCACCACCCACAACATCACCTCAACATCATTCCTTGATATAACTCCAGTGACATCCATCACCCCACAACAATGCCACCCCAGAAATGTCACCCTCCAAGAATGTCAGCGTGACCCTAGTGTCATCCCATTGTCACCCTGAAGGGACACCCCACCATCATTCCCCATAATCGTGCCTAATATCACCCCAATGTCACTCCATGCCAACCCCTCACAATGTCCCCCCCAAGCAATACCCCAACATCACCCACCAACATTACTCCCGTGACAACACAAAATTATCACCCCCATGTCATGGCAGTATCACCTTCCAGCATCCTCCGAACAACGTCACTCCTTGATGTCATCCCTTAGAGATACCCCAATATCATCCCCAACAATAAATCATCCCGTATCACTCCAGCATCACCCTGCAGCAATACTGCCCAACATCAACCCAGTGTCACTTCAACATTCCACCCCAACAACGTCACCCAGCACCACCGTCACTCAAGTATCTCCCCTCAAGCATCACTCCTTGATGTTAAACCCCACTGAAACCCAACATCCCTACCAGCATCATCACCCCTCAGTGTCACTCCTTGGTGTCACCACCCAGTGATAACCCAACATCACCCTCCAACATCCCTTCCCAGTGTCACCTCTGCAATAGCATCGCCCCTTGATGTTAAACCCCAGTGAAACCCCATCACCCTCAACACCACTCCCCAGTATCACCACAGCGTCACCGTAGTCCCCATAAATAGGAAGTAGAACCTCCCTAAACAAGTGCACTATTACTTTCTGACCCTTGAGAGATGGCGAACCGCCAAAAGGAGAGAAAAGGAACATGCCAGCGGTGGAAGTGATAGGCAGCGCCTATGATACCCCAGTGATATCCCAACATTACACCTCAATGTAACGGCAGTATCACCCCCAAGCATCCCCTTCCCCATCAGTGGGCATCCCCTGCTTCAAAGGGCACTTTGCCTTTCATCTCCACTGCAGCCTCTCTCCTTCTTTGATTCTCTCCAGGGTCTGCAGGGTTTGTTCCATTGCACACTGTACCAGTGTGGCCAGCGCATGGTACAGAGCCCAAGTGGAAGAGAACCCCCAACAGCCTTGCCCCCAACAACCAACCTCACCCTCAACATTAATCCCTGATTTCCTCCCCATGCTACCCCAACATCACTCCAACAATGTCACCTCCCAGTGTGACTCCCAGCATCACCCCAGCATTCCCACCCCACGTCATCCCAACAGCAACCACCCAGTCTCACCCCAGCATCACCCCACTGCTCCTCCCCAGCACCCAATGTCACCCCCCAGGGATACCCCAAAATCACCACCCACTGTCACTCCCCAACCTGAACCCAACATCACCCCAGTATCGCTCCCTGATGTCACCCCCCAATAATGTCACTCCCTAGTAATACCACAACATCACCACTGTGCCATTCCATCAGTCCATGGTCACCCCCCAACATCACCCCCTGATGTTGCCCCATATCACCCCAACGTCTCTTGTCTCTCCCCAACTTCTCCCCCCACTCTCACCACTATCACCCCCATCACACCTCTGCCCCCACCATCACCACCATCACCCCAATCCCCACCCCCCCAAACCACCACCACTGTCACCCCCATCACCACCACTGTCACCATCACAGTTCATCCCCATCACACCCCCCCACCACCATCACATCCCCAACCATCACCACTGCTTTCAAGCCCTCACCGTCACCCCTATTGTCACAGCCTACCCCCACCATCACTACTGACACTCACCCGTCACCATCACCACCACTGTTAACCCCCACCACTGCAGTTACTGCCACCATCACCCCACTGCCACCACTGTTAAACCCTTCATGCCTCTCTCCACACCACAGTCACCCCCCACCACCACCATCACTCCTTGCTGTTAAACCCCACTGATATCCCAACATCACCCCAACATCACTTCCAGCATTGTCAACCTCAGCACCCCCCAACATCCCTCCCCAACATCAACCCCAGCATCACCTCCCAACAACATCACCCCCACATCAGCCAACAGCTTCACCCCCCCCAAGTGTCATCTCTTGATGTCACTTCCCAGTATCACCTGTGTCACCATAATCCCCACGAACAGGAAGCAGAACCTCCCTAAACAAGTGCACTATTACCACTATTTCTTTTTGACCCTTGAGAGATGGCAAACTGCCAAAAGGTGAGAGAACTAACATACCGGCGGTGAAAGGGATAGGCAGCGCCAGCAGGGTGTCCCCTGCTTCAAAAGACACTTTGCCTTTCACCCCCACTATATCTCTCTCCTTCTTTGATTCTCTCCAGGGTCTACAGGGTTTGTTCAATTGCACACTGTACCAGCGTGGCCAGCACATGGCACAGAGCCCAGAAAATTACCCCCAACAACCATCCTCACCTCCAACGGTACTCCCTGATTTCACCCAGTCATTGATACCTCAACATCACCCCTTAACATCACCCTAATGTCACCCCAACAATATTACCTCCCAGTGTCACTTCCAACATCACCCCAGCATCTCCACCCCACGTTACACCAACATCCCTCCAGCATCACTCCCCAATGTCACCCCAGTTTCACCTCACTGCTCCTCCCCAGCATCACCCCAACAATGTCACACACCAGCGTCACACCCTAATGTCACTCCCCAACACCACCACAGTGTCACCCGTATGTAACCCTGCAGCATCACCCCCCAACAGCGTCACCCCCCAACAGCGCTCAAGTGGAAGAGAACCCCTAACAACCTTGCCTCCAACAACCAACCTCATTCCCAGCAATGAACCTTACCCCCCAATGTCACCTCACCCCATTGTCCCCAACAATATCACACCCCAACATCATTCGTCAACATGACCCTGTCATCCCCACTCACCATCACTCCAACAATGTCAGCCCCCAGCATCACTCCCTGATGTCCCCCTCCAGTGATACCCCACCATCACTACCAGTATCACCTCCACAATGAGCTGGAAAGAGCAGCAGTGACAACAGAGCAGCCAAGCTCTAGGTTGCAGCAAATGAAGGTGAGCTCTATTGCAGCATCAATGAGCACACTCAGAAAAGGAAACAAAACTACTCCACACTGGAAGGCCTCAGGTTAGCAGGAACCCATAGCAAAAGCCCCCTTCTTTCAATGCCAGCCCTTAAATGAGGGCTGGGAAGGAGTG
Organism: Chrysolophus pictus; assembly: GCA_037305975.1. NCBI lineage: Eukaryota > Metazoa > Chordata > Aves > Galliformes > Phasianidae > Chrysolophus > Chrysolophus pictus. The sequence continues at coordinate 10,178,370 of CM074594.1, forward strand.
GATCTTGGCTTCACCCCTTCATTGCTCAGCAATACTGCATGCACCTGAGCTCCACTGGATGGTCCCTGCCTTCCCACTAGGCACTCTATCACTGCTTCAAGCCATGACTTAGCATTGCCGCTACATCCTCAACATCATCCCAACAATGTTACCCCAACAGTGTTACCCCACTGTCACTCCCTGGTATCACCTCAACTTTACCCCTGGTGTCACCCCACAGCTCAACTCCAACATCCCTGCTTTCCCCCCACACTGTCCCCGCTATCTCTCCATCCCTCCCCGCATGCCATCCCCTTCTGTACATCCCCCCATCCCCCGATGTCCCCCTGCTACTCCCTGTCCCTCCATCTCTCCCCACCTCCCGTCCCCTTCTGTACACCCCGTATCCCCCCTGTGCCCACCTGCTGGTATTAGCCCCCAGCTGCAGCATAGTGTCCCACAAGTGGTTATGTGTCACCTCTACTGTCACCTCCACCAGCACCTATGGGGAAAGCCCAGTGCCGTGTCTCCCATGTCACCATGTCCCCCCATGTCCCTGTGTTCCCTCCGTGTCCCCTCCACATTCCCGTGTCCCCTCCATGTTCCCATGTACCCTCTGTGTCCCCGTGTCCCACCCATGTCTCTGTAATCCTCTCTATGTCCCCTCCATATCCCCACATCCCCCCATGTCTCCATGTCCCCATGTCCCCATGATCTCAAAGTGGTGTTGGCACCCAGCACGGGGTGGCTCACATGGCATAACATTGTGGCTGCCACTGTCACCAAGGCCATCCTTGTCACTGTCCCCATTGTCACCGGTGCTGCCGCTGCCTCTTGGCAGTTGATGGGCACCAGGGATGTCTCCTGAGGGGGATGTGGGGACACCAAGGACACTGTGGGAACACTGTGGGGGATTGGGGGACACTGGGGATGTTGGGGAACACTGGGGGGACACTGGGATCTTTGAGGGATGTAGGGACATTGGGGACATTGTGGGGACATTAAGGGAAGTGAGGACTGAGGGACATTGGGACATGGCAACATGGAGAAGGACATTGTGGAGACATTAGGGGGACACTGGGAGATGTGGGGACACTGGAAGATGTTGGGACACTGGGGGGAAAGAGGGAGGGTGTGGGGACACTGGGACATGGGAACATGGAAAGGAACATTGTATGAGCATTGGGGGGCATTGTGGGGACACTGGCAATGTTGGGGGATGTGGAGGCACAGGGACATGGGCTCACTGGGAACATTGTGTGAACATGGGGGCAGGTGCCCCCACTGTGGTGGCCTTGGCCCCCACTTGGCAGAACACCATCCCCAGGGGATGCCAGATGGTGACGGTGGCCCTGTGTGTGACGTCACCGTGGTTGTGCAGCATCAGCATGTTAGCCGCGTGGCTGCCCAGCAGCAGCATGGCACTGGGCATTACCATCACTGCCAGCTCAGGATGGCACTGCTCGTCTGCCCCACAGCGCTTCTCGAATGGCACCTGCGGTGATACTGGCGTATCCTTGCACCGCCTGACACCTGCCTGTGTCACATCACCGTCACACCCGGAGTGCACTGAGAAGATGGGAGAGGGCTCGATGATGTCTCTGGGACTGCCCACTGCACACTCCATAGCTCTGGGACACATCCGAGTGTCTCTAGAGACCACTGTGGCCCATGAAAGAGTTCTGGGGCACATAGGGGGTACAGGAGTGAACCAACATGCTTGCCAAGTAGCTGTTAAGTCGGCAGTGTTTGGGACAGCAGCTCCTAGCGGGGCAGTATAACTGTTCAGGCACCGATAATCAATTGTTAATCACCACCTTCCGTCTGGTTTCCAAACTGGACAGACAGGCAAGTCATACAGGGAGTGTGTTCTGGAAATGTTTTGTCTTTTCTCCAAATCCGTGATGACTTGAGAAATCCCACATCATGCTGCAGCAGAAATGGGGTACTGCAGTACGTCAGTGATCTCTGACTTGAGGAGCGCAGGGGCTGCATGAAGTACACAAGCTGCAGCCTCCCTGTTTCTTTGGGGTTTGGGATTGATGTTTGAGCCAAAAGGCTACACGCTGCCATACAGGCAGGTGCCAGGTTCACCCACTGAGGACATCAAATCCTAAAATAATTTCACAAAGGTCTTTAATTGCTGTGCGAGTAGATGACACACGTTTCTCACTGGGGAGCCATAAGCTGACCTCGGCAGTTTGGCAGATGGCACTCACTCCATTCACACCAGTAGTCTCAGCCCTTTTGCTGCACATGCAGCTTCTCACTATCTTGCTGTATTAGTATTGAAATCTGTGCTCCCCTATTTATTAGAAATTTCACCAATTGCCAATGAGGACAGACCAGAATCAAAATATGTGGACCATCCTAGCTCATCCATTGATAAAACCCCCCCCTTGCCAGACAGGTAGACCCAATTGGCTGCTGGTCATTACTTTTTTTTTTTTTTTTCCCTTCATGCTTTTATGGGAACTTTGAGATCACAGCTTGAAGCAGTGATAGAGCACCTGGTGAGGGGTGTAGCCCTGCAAGCACAGGTGGAAGCAATGCACCTGTGGGACCAGATGGGACTGAGCCTGGCTCCACTCCTCCCTCACCTCATTTAAGGGCTGGTAGCCCCCTGGGTGGGGTTTCTTCCTGGAGACTGCCTCCTGTGGATTGTTGGGTGAGCTCTGGTTCTTGGAAAGAAGTAAGTGATTCTTTCTTTATTGCAGGGTTTTGATCTCTGCCTTTTTGTGGGGATCCTAAGCTGGTTTAGAATAGCTATGTTTGCTAGGCTTCTCCTTATGATGCCTTCCAATTGTTTTCTGAGGGGAGTGAAGGGGTTATCTGCCTTTCTCTGAACTGGTAATGGAGGGACTGATGTACATTCCTTTCTTTTGCTCTTATCTCATTTCTGGAATGCTTCACTCAGCCCCAAGGTAACACTGCTTGGCTGACTGAGCATTGCAACTCTGGAAATGCCTGGAGCTAATGTGTTTTTCCATAAAGGGATTCTGTGTTCTTCAAGTTTCCTTTGCAAATCTTTTTAAGCTCAATACCTTCTTGTGAAGTCTTTGTTCCCTCTTTCATGATTCTCATCTCATAATCTCTGATCTGGGGCTCCAAACTTGGTTTGTCTGCTACCACGTTGTCTCAACCCATTTTATGATACGTACCCTCTGTGTTCCCCTCCATGTTCCCTGTGTGTCCTCTGTCCCACCCATGTCTTTGTGTCCTCCCTGGGTCCTCTCCCTGTGTCCCTTCTGTGTCTCCCGTGCCATGTGTTAATTCTATCTATGCTGAGTATTGTTTAAGAGTATGCATTTAAATTATGTTCTGTGTCTCTTTGGATCTCATTCTATTTTGCAGCTTGATGGGGTTTAAGGGTTTCTGGGGATCCTCTAGTTAGTGGTTTAAGCACTGTGAAATCTGTGGAACAAATAATGAAACACCATGAACCCTTTGTTCATGCATCGCCTGTATGCAGATGGGTTTTGTGATGGCTGTGAGACGCTTGCTTAAAGATTGAATGGGGGTTACAAGGGGCTTGCCTTGCTCCCTGGGGTCTACTCTTCCAGCCCAATAAGCTCTGTGCTGATAGAATGAGGTGCATGTATCAGGCTGGGACCTGAGCTTAAGGAAACCCCTGGGCCCCGGTGGCCGTTTTCTTCATCCTCACTTAATGTAATACAGTCTCCACTACTTGAGCATACTGAACACAAGTATTCTGTTCCTGTTTTGTCTGGTTCTCTCCTAGATTTCCCTTACAAATTTGTCAGTAGTAACAGATGTCAGGGCATAGTTCTTAGAGCACATTGTGGCCGACCACCCCAGGGTCCTAGGGTTCTTTCTGTTTTTATGGCAAATCTGGCTTTGTATTTATAGGAAACAAAGGATTGTCCTCTACTGGACCACTTTGTCTGGATCACCCCAGATATCTCCATCCCAATTGTCAGGGGATGCTGTTAGTTTCCTAATCTGTATGATACCCAACTTCCCCACCCCTATTCCTTCCATCCTCTGACCCCCATTAAATAGTTAGCTCTGCAGCTATGGGACCCAACAGTGTGATGAAGCAATACTTCTGGTGCACTGAATGCTGGGACTGCCACAGATAGGCTCTATGGCTGATGTGGATCTTCCCGATTGGACTACTTGGTGAGTTTCCCTGAAGCTGTTGAGCACGTAGGCTTCCCTGCCTACCCTGATTGGTCACCAGGCCATAGATATCCTTTATGTCATCGAGCCTTATGGCTTCAGGTATCATACCATAGACTCCTTAGAGTCAGAAGGGACCATTTATGATGATCTAGTCCTACTCCCCCACAATGAGCAGGGACATCCACAGCTAGATCAGGTAGCCTAGAGCCTGATCCAGCCTCACCTTGGAAAGAACAGGGTATCCACTACATCTCTGGGCAACCTGTTCCACTGCACAGAATCACAGAATGTCCCAGGTTGGAAGGGACCTTGAGGATCATGAATCTCCAACCCCCCTGCCACATGCAGGACCATCAACCTCCCCATTTTATACTAGACCGGACTGTTCTGGGCCCCATCCAACCTGGCCGTGAACATCTCCAGGGATCAGGCATCCACAGCCTCTCTGGGCAACTGTTCCAGCACCTCACCACTCATAGTAAAGAACTTCCCCCTGACATTCAACCTAAATTTTTCCTCCCTTAACTTAAAACGTTTTCCCTTGTCCCTTGCTGTAAAAGATATTTTCCTTATATCTAACCTAAATTTTCCCTTCTTTCCTTCAGCTCCCCTTTATGTATCAAAAGGCTGTTACCAGGTCACCTTGGAGCCTTCACAGCTGTTCAGCCCTAGCTGTTCAGCTCTCTCAGCCTGTCCTCGGAGGCGAGGTGTTTGATCCTTTGGTTCTTTTTTCTTTTTGTGGCCATCCTCTGTATGTGCTCCAACAGGTCCATGTCTCTTCTGCACTGAGGACTCTACATATGGACACAGTACTCCAGGTGAGGCCTCTTCGGCACAGAGCAGAGGGGCAGGATCACCTCTTCACCTGCTGACTGCGCTTCTTTTGATGCAGTCCAGGATATGGTTGGTTTTCTGGATTGGGCGGGCACTTTACTGGCTCATGACCAGTGCTTCCAGGTCTTTTGGGACAGGCCTATGCTCAGTCCTTTCATCCCCCAGCGTGTATTGGTAGTGGGGGATTCTCTTGTCCTAGGTACAAGATTTGTTGAACCTGATGAGGTTTCTGTGCCCACTGCTCAAGCCTGTCTAGGTCCCTCTGTTTGGCGCCCTGTCCCTCTGATGTGTCACTGCTCCCCACAGCTTGGTGTTGTCAGTAAATGTTCTGAGGGTGCGCTTGACCCCACTGGTGATGTCACTGATGAAGATATATTGAAGAATATCAGCCCCAGCACAGACCCCTTTGGGACACCACTCATCACCAATCGTCATCCAGACACTGAGCCATTGGCTGTTGCTCTCTGGACTCGATCCTGCAGCTAGTTCTTTGTCCACTGAACAGTCCACCCATCGAATCCATATCTTTCCAATTTGGAGAGAAGGATGTTGTGGGATATTGTGTCAAAGGCCTTACTGAAGTCTAGGTAGATGATGTCAGTGGCTCTTTGCTTGTCTATTGATGCAGTGACGCCATCATAGCCACTAGGTTGGTCAAGCAGGATTTACCCTTGGTGAAGCTGTGCTGGTTCTCCTGTATCGCCTTCCTGTCATGTGTGTGCCTTAGCAACTTCCACGAGGATCTACTCTGTTCTTTCCCAGCACAGAGGTGAGACTGTTATGTTGGTAGTTCTCAGGATCATTTTTTCTTCCCTTCTTAAAAATGGGTGTGATGCTGCCTTTTTTCCATTCACCAGGGACTTCACCTGATTGCCTTGACTTTTCAAATATCATTGAGAGTGGCAAACTACATCACCAAACTCCCTTATGACTCTGCAATGCATCTAATTGGGTCCAATAGATTCTTGGATTTCTGGTTCTACAGGTGGGCTGGAACCTGGTCTTTGCTCACCATGTGGGATAGGGAGGGGGGGAGTGGTAGGGATGGCATTGCTAGGTTGGTCAAGCAGAATTTACCCTTGGTCCTCTGGATGCTCTGACAGGTCTATGTCTTTTCTGCACTGAGACTCTACATCTGGGCACGATCCCTAGATATGGAATTATGCAGAATATAGTCTCAGTTAAAGGAAGCTTCTTTACTTCACAAGTCCTACAGGAGCTAATGAGAACTTTAGAAATAAAGTGGGAGTTCCATGCTCGCTGGCACCCTCCTTCTTCAGAGAAAGTAGAATGAATCAATCAGATGCTGACAAAGCGCTTGTCAAAATTGATTTTAGAGACCAAATTACCACAGACCAAGTGTTTACCTTTAGCCCTTCTCAGAATATGAACTGCTCCCAGAAAAGACTTGGGAGTATCACCATATGAAGTGCTGTTTGGGTTGCTTACTTGGGAGGGAGGGGTGAGATGCCCACGCTTGAAACCAAGGATAAATTTCTTAAGAACTATATACTCTGGTTGTCTGCTTCTGTTATCCCTCAAGGAACATGGACTGTTGGCTCAAACTCCACCTCTGGAATTTCTAGTGCCCTCATTCCGTGCTGGAGGCTGGGTCCTAATACGCATGTGTAAGGAATCAAAGCTTCAGTCTGAGCGGGCGTCATGGTTTTGTGATTTTTGGTTTTCAGTATTCCACATCATAACATCATGTGGGGCACTGGGAGTTTAACTGTTAATGCTCAAGTTCTGGGTACCTGCCTGGAAGAGAAGAACAACTACATTCCCCAGGGGGCTTTGCGATCAGAGAGGAGATAAAAACTCCTGGCAAGGTCACCTGATGCACTCTTCTTTGCCTGCTCTTCTTCGTCAGCTCTGCTCCTGTCTCCCTGCTGCTCAACTGGACTGTGCATCTCACCTCAGTGTTGTGGTGAGGCCTATCCACCTTTCGGATATTCTCTCTCTCATGACATTTGATTCATTAGCTTTCAATTCTAATTATATATAATTCTAATTATAGTGTGTTATCTTGCACTCCGATACTATATTTAGTAAATTAGTTTTTCTCCTCAAATTGTTGCTGCTGTTTTTTAATTAGCTTGGGGCCCCGTTTCCCTTTTCTGGAGGTGCGGATTTTGTGAAATCCCTCCGCCCCCCTAGTCACGGAACTGGGCCTAACCAGCCTGTAAACCACTGACAGTGGGAAGGTCTATTTCAGGTGCTGCTGCAGTAGATGTCATCTACCTTGATTTCAGTGATGTTTTTGTTACAGTCTCCCATGACGTCCTGGTAATGAAGCTGAGAAAGTGTGGGATAGATGAGTGGACAATGAGGTGGGCTGAGGACTGGTTTACTGGCTGAGCTCAGAGGGCAGTGATCGGCAGTGCAGAGTATGGTTGGAGAGCTGTGAGTGGTAGTGCTCCATGGGGGTTGGTGCTGGGTCTGGTTGTGAAATGTAGATTGTGTTTTTGCAGTAGAAGCTTTTAGTATTTTCTCCATGTGGTATTGGCCTTTACTGAACTTATAAGCCTCTTGTGAAATAGCTGTTTTCCTTCCACTAAGAAAATTGCTGAACAAAGTAGAAAGTTAAAGATTTGTGGTATTCTGACTGGGGTAGAATTGAGCTAGGTGCAAAACAAGGCAAATACGCAGGGTGGAGAAAGAGAGCCCAGCACAGGACAGAACGCATGTGCTCACTCTTGGAAATATGGCCCTCATATCTCCATGGAGAAGTACAAAACATACCAAAAAACAACAGGTTGGTAATGGACCTTACATGGAAATGTATCATAGCAACAGCGTCAGGGAGATTGCGAGCCTGAGGCGCTCAACCAGTGAGCGAGCGCCAGGAGAGCATCACCTGCTTTGGGTTTAGGAGTATAGAACAGAATGAATTTTGCTGACTGGTGCAGTTTCTCCCTTGCTATTCGGGGATGTGAGCCCATTATTGCAATAACGAATAAACTTTGCTGCTATCACTAAGATCTTTGCTTAACCTGGAATTTTTAAGTATTTCTCACATGGTCTTGTTCAATATCTTTGTCAGCTCCCTTGGTGAGGGGATAGTGTCCACCCTCAGCAAGTACACTGAGACAAAGCTGGGTGAATTGGTTAGCAGCACAGCCTTTTAGTGTGCCATTCAGCAAGACCTGAACAGGCTGGAGAGCTGGGCAGTATCAAACCAGATGAGATGTAACAAAAGCAAGTGTTGAATCTTGCACCTGGGAAGGAATAGCTGCAAGTATCAGTACAGGCTGGGATGTGACATACTGGAGAGCAGCTCTGCAGAAAAGGACCTGGGTGTCCTGGTAGATGACAGGTTGGCCATGAGCCAGCAGTGTGCTCCGGTGGCCAAGAAGACAAATGAGATCCTGGGGTGCATTAAAAGGAGTGTGGCCAGCAGAGCAAGGGAGGTGATCCTCCCCTGTGCAGCCTGCTGTAGGGAGCCTGTTTTGCAGGGGGGGGGGTGGACTCAATGATCTCTGGAGGTCCTTTGCAACCCCAGTTCTGTGATTCTGTGATTTTATTTGTTTACTTCTTGCAGCAGTACACTATTTCAGAAGAGAGAGAAGCACGGCAGGCATAAACTGGATTTCTGTGGTTGGTAAAGCTGTGCTGAGAACTGGGCTGACTACTGCACCTGGAAATGTGTCTGCAGACTTTGCACCCAGAGGAATAACTTTTCCCTGCAGGTTGGGCTTGTCTAAGGTAGGTGATTGCTAGGTGAGCTTGTGCTTCAAAGCATCAAGTTGTATAAATAAGGAAACTTTAAAAGCAAGATTGCCAATTCTTTTTTTACCTAGGTGATTTTTTGCAAGGAAAGATTTGAAATGCTGCTTGCTAATGGAAGATGGAGAGAGGAAGATCAAGTCAAAGGCATGCTGTGCATAGCCACCACGTAGCATCTGCACCGCTCTCCCCCTGCACAAAGGAGGAGCAGCTCAGCAAGCTTGGCCTGGGCCATGGAAGGGAGCGTACAAACATCGGGACCAACCCCAACGGAGCTGGTTCTGCAGGTTGGTTGTCTTCCGCTGTTTGTCTCCCATCCTGTTGTTCTGGGGTAGATTTGTTCATGTTCAGTTCATGGATTTGAGGTCTGAGTTTAAGCCTGTGGGCATCGTCCAGGAGTTGGGGTAGGATACAAGGCCAGGAAAGTTGGGGTGAGAGAATGAGGCTTAGGACCAGGAACCTCTTCCATCGGTATTAACTCTTGCCGTTCTCTTTTTGGCTTAGGAATCCATGTGGGTTTTTTAATGAAGAACAAATTGTGCAACTTGTGAGTGAATTCATTCACGCCTGTTAATTGGTTTTCTTCTCTAAATGGAGCTGCAATGGAAATGGATGCTTGTGGTCGGATGTGCGGCCCCCTCTGGCGTGCTCAGATCAGCCAAGTTGGCAAGGCCTGGCTCTTGGTTGGTGAGTTGTGCCCAAGGTCAGAGAGTTGACTCTTGTGAGCTTTGAGTCATGTCTTCCAGTTGCATGTTGTGTTCTTTCTGTTGTGTTGACCTCTTGAGCTCCAGCCCTAACTGAGGATACGAGCGCTGCCAAGAAGGAACAATTTAGATTGGAAGTGCAATGCAAAGGGCTGGAGCCAGCAGGAGCAGGGGAGTGATCATCTCCCTGTACTCAACACTGGTGAGTTTTCGCCTTGAGTACCGCGTTCAGTCCTGGGTCCCTCACTACAGGAAGGAGAATGGAAGCCTGAAATGTGTCCAGAGAAGAGCAGTGAAGCTGCGAGGGGTCTAGAGCACGAGTCTTAGGGGGAGCGGCTGAGGGAACTGGGATTATTTAGTCTGGAGAAGAGAAGGCTCAGGGAAGACCTTCTCACTCTCTACAACTAGCTGAAGAGAGGTTATGTCGAGGTGGGGTCGTTCTCTTCTCCTGTGTAAATAGTGATAGGACTGGAGGGAGTGGCCTGAAGTTGTACGAGGGGAGTTTGAGGTTGGATGTTAAGAAACACTTCTCCACAGGAGTGGTCAGACGCTGGAACGGGCTACCCAGACAGGTGATAGAGTTACCGTCACTGTAGGTGTTCAAGAAACATTAGATGTTGTCGTGAGGGACGTGGCTTAGTGGGAAATGTTGGTGGTAGGTGGATCGTTGGACTGGATGATCTTGGAGATCTTTTCCAAGCTTGCTGATTTTATGTTTCTATGAAAGACGTGTGCTGGTGAGTGCTTTGCTGGGTGAGCATCACCCTGCTGGAAAGCAGGCAGCTGTTGTCTTTGCAGACAGCCACATCCACGGGGAATGGAGGCTTTTTAACCTTAACTTTGTCTTTCATGTCTTATGGGCAGTAAGTCATGTTGTTCTAAAGCAAGATCTTAGAGGCAACCTTGATTTCCTCAGGCACAAGAGCTCTCCACCATGCTCCTCCCTGTGACGTGAGACCGTATCGGAGGCCGTGTAGAAGTCTGGGTAGGTGAAGTCAGTTGCTCTTCCTTTTCCCCCCAGTGCTGGAAATAGCAGGGAACGGGACTGGGGGACATCCCAGCAGTGGGTTCCTACCTCAGCAGATCTGAATGGCTGTTCTGGTCCACGTGGTCATTTTGAGTGAATCTGACACAAATTAGAGAAATGAAGGGCCTGTGAGCAAAAAGCACGTGCCGCATTTTGTGGTGCAAGATGTTCTCTGAGCTGCTGCTAACAATGCCCAGCATGCTTCCTTTTTGATGGGAAGAGGTTTAGCAAGGATTTTTTAGATGAAAATAGTTAATCACATATTTCCTTTTCATTGACCTTTCTTTCGTACTGCTTCTTGAAAAGTTACCTTTGGATTCTAAATTAATATTTATTACTGAGGAGAATACATATGCACTCCACACTTTTATCTGCACAAAGAAACTTCTGAACATCTCTTTACATGCTTCTTTTTGGCACCGAGATGAAGCTGTGTGGAACATAGGCTTGGGTGAATTTTAAATCGGTAGCAGGGATGTGTAATGCTCATCTTAGATGTCGTACTGACAAAAAGAGCAGAGAGGTAAATTTTATAGGGTTGCATGCTATTTTTTTTTTTTTTTTCAGTCATGACCGTGGAAGCGTTACCCAGACAAAATGAGCATTTGTCACCTGGACTTTTCTACACGTGACAGAGGAAGTGCAAGTCAGCAGCCGAAGTGTCCGGGAGACCCCTGCATAGGAATGGTGAGAGTTACCCTGGCACCGTCCTTTGGAAATCTCAGGTCTCTGTAAGCTCTGAAGCTGTGTCGTAACTCCTCCTGTGGTGCTGGCTCAGCTCTCCCTTTCTTTTGTGTAGGAGAGCTGGAGTTCAGTTCCTTCCTGTTTCCTGCCAATGTGCTCCCCGCTTTGTCCATGGCCCAATGGGCTTTTATTCCTCGCACCCAGATCGGCATGTGTGGATAAAAGCCTCTGTTTACGTTTCTTTTGCTTGTGGTGACAGCTCACAGCTGAGCTTGTGGTTAACGAGACACACAATAGCTGGAGATAGTCACTAAAACACGAGCTTTGTGACAGCCATGAGCCCGAGGAACAGCGAGTTTCTGTGTTTTATTTCTGTGTTTGCTCCCATTGCCCCGTGGCCGTGCTGTGGTTGAAGCTGGTGGGTGGCTCAGCACCACACAGTCCTTCACCCACTCCCCTGTTCCCCGTGGGATGGGGGAAGAGTGTTGGGTGGAAAAAGAGAAGTAAAACTCGTGTTTTGAGAGTTTGAGATAAAACTGTTCACTAAAGTAGAGAGAAAGATAGTAGTTATGAATATATATATATGAGAATATATAACAAGACATGAATATATTGCAAGTGATGGACAAGCAATGGCTCACCACCTGCCAACCACTGTCCAGTTAGCCCCCAAGCAATAAAAGAGTGAGATGAACTCTCGTCCCCTTCAAAACTCATTCCACTTGATGCCACATAGTATGGAATATCCCTTTGGCCAGTTTATGTCAGCTGTCTTATTTCTGTTCCCTCCCAGCTCCTTGTTGAGAGCTTTGCTGAGAACAGCCTTGGCTCTGTGCAACTTTGCTTATCAGAAACTATAAACATCAGAGTGTTATCAGTGTGATTTTTCTCCTAGAATCCAAACATAGCATCATACCAGATACCCTGAAGAAAAATCCCTCCCACTTGAGACTAAGGCAGGCCCCCAGTGTCTGTGCTGTAAGCCAGGTGGGTTGCAGGTGTTGCATTTCCCTGGCAGCGTTGGCCAGGGATGCTGGGGAGGTTTTGGTGCTCAGCTTGGATGTCGCAGCGCTGCTGTGTCTGTCAAAGCGGCATGCTGCGTGCTCGCCGAGCAACGAAGCAGCGTTTCATCAATAATGTGCCATGCTATTTCCTGGAACCAGATGCGTTTGTGTCTCTGAGGCTGGGTTTACCCTACAAGCTCTTCTTGCAGTAGCTGTTTGGAATTCCAGTGTAGGCTTGTGAGCAGAAGTGCTTTTCCCCCTTGTGTTATGTCTCTGGTAGAAGAAGGAGCTGATGGAGTCAGCAGTAGATTCTGTTCGCTTACCCTCTGGTGCTTCATCCCTGGAGCTCACTGCTGCACAGAAGAATACACGTGTGTTTATCCCAGGGCAGCTGTAAACGGGAGCCTGGTTGGCATAGCACTGAGCAGCACCTAATGGGCTCTGCAGAGGATGGCTTTGCAGAAGGAGCAGGAGTGCCTGCGTCCACCTGTATCCTCAGATACGTTCTGGCAGCGATGCGCCAGCTGTGGCCACAGTGACTGAATGCAGGACTTGGCCTGGGGCTGCCGTGTGGCACTTACTACCCTGCCGTATGCCTGGCAAAGCACAGCCACCTCACACCCACAACAAGCGTTTGTCTTAGTGTCGTGTTTCATGCTGTCTCCTGAACCTCAGGCACTGGAGGCAGCTTCCCCACAAGAAGGGGAGAAGAAAATGAGGTCGTCCTGGAAGCAAAAAGGCAAAAATCCACTTGGGAAAGAAATGTATAAAGCAGTCTGGTAGTAGTTCTGTGTTTCTCCCATCTCTTCCTTGATTTCCTTACAGTGAAATAGATCAGTGCTGTAACGCGCTCTTGAATTAAACAAAGGACTCTAGTATGGATTTTACGTAGGCCCTGCACTGCAAGGTATGCTGCTGGGAGGAAGTGTCCATCTGCCTGAGGGTAGGAAGGCCCTGCAGAGGGATGGCCTGAGGCCAGTTGTACGAGGCTCAACAAAAGCAAGCACTGGGTCCTGCGCTTTGGTCATGACGACCCCATGCCAGCTTCTCCAGGATTTGGCTGAGGTAGAATTCCAACTGCCCTCTGATTCTAGAATGTTGGGATGTTGGAATCTTCTGGTCTTGTGACCTGGTCTTGCTTCCCCACCTTGTCTGTCATGGTGGAGCAGCCTGGTGGCCCTTAGTGATGTCATAAGCGGCTAGAATGAGGGGAGGAGCAGTGCGTGCTGCGTCCCTTCATTGGAGCACTTGAGCTCTGACTGAGCATCTCGCTTGTTGCACTTGTGCATCAGTTGAGTACCTTCGTTTTCACACTGTCTTGTGCAGCATCCTGTGGGTAAGCTGAGACAGTGTGAGAGAGACAGGTGGACAGTGAGGTGTTGAAAGCTGCTGGCTGGTGGAGCTGGTAGTGTCATATTGCTCACTCTTGACCATCAGACATAATTTTCACTCAGTACATACATTCCAAAGCATAGAGGTGCCATTTGTCTCAGGGCTTTTCCCTTGTTGTCTTTGTTAAATTGTGCAAGCTCACTGATCAGCTCTTTCTCTCTCCTCTCCCTGCCCTCTGCCTTCTCCCTTGATGCAGCTTTTGCTCACGGAAGAGCAGAGCAAAGTGACAAGAAACGGCTGCGGCTTCAAGGAACTTGTTCTGATCTCTTGCCAGGTATGTGCCACGCGTTGTCCCCCCACGTGGTTTTGCAGCCCGCGTCGCACCGTGTTTAGTAACACAGCCTCATCCAGCCTTGACGGGACACCGGTAACATGTAGGGTTTTTCCACTTTTCCTCCAGCTCAGCCCTCAGAAGGATGTTGTCTGTGGTGCTGTGACCAGCTAGTCTTTAGGAAACCAATCCCTTAGGCAAGGAGTCCTAGTCCCAGTTTGTGCAGGGCTGCACAACGTGACCACGAGCATGAGTGCTTGGTCTGTGTGTGCGCCCAACAGCTGTGGGGAGCACAGCAGAGATGCAAGCAGAGGAAATCCATGTGCAAGGCTGCAGCCGGCACTGGAGGTGAACTGGTGGGAGCCGGGGGCTGGGGAGCAGATCCACCCCCCAACAGTGACTCCTCTCACTGCCCTGCTACTGCGCTGTCGGAGTGCTCTGAGCAAGCACATCTGCTGCTTTGTGCTGGAGTCCCCATCTGCTAGCAGAGGGATAGCGACTTGGTAAACTGCTGCGTAATAGGATGTCTCGTTTGAATTGACTGAGCAAAGTGGTTGTTTCTAGAACACCTGCCTATGCCAGTGGGTAACTGAGGGTAGTTCTGAAGAAGTCTCTCCATACCGTGGTGTGTGAACAGAGAAAATAGAAGTGTGTTTCTTTTCAGTTCCATCTTGTCGTGATATGATGGGCATCGTGTGCAGCGAGATCAGCTGTGGGCCTGACCTGGCACCGACGGAGGTAGAGTATGAAGCTCTGATTGGTCTTTGTTCCCTGACTTGAGCCAGCAGAGTGAGCCGCAGATGAGCTCTCCTGCTTTTCAAGAGGGGGAGAGTCCTTCCATCTCTAATGATGTCACTGAAAAGCTGCCTTAAAAGCTTCATGTCCTTGCTACGGGCATCGAGGTGGCCATGGAAGTTATAGTACTGACAGAATCAGATCGAGCGTTATAAACATGCAGAAGCGTTTTCCCCATCCTGCCTGGATTTTGTCACCCAAAGACAAAGCGTTGTTCTCATATTCAGCAAGTTAAGGGAAGCGGGCACTTGTAGTGAGCCAAGGATTGGGTCAGTGGACCGGCTCCTGTGTCCAGTCCACGGCTGAGGTCTCCTGGCAATAGGTTACAGGAAGTACTATGGGAAGTGAGCAGACTCTTACGCTCCTCTTTGGCAAGACAGTAGTGCAAGTGTGGCAAGTTTATAAAACTACTAGAGCCATCTCGGTTGTGGTGTTTGTGCTCTTAGTCTGGGTAGAGAGAGACGCATCTTTGCATTGCCAGGCGATACTGCTGCACACCGGGAAGAGAAACAGCTGTTATTAGACTTGCAGTTTCTTGTTAAGCGCTCACGATAAGGATCTTTCTCTGCAGATGTGCTCCTCGCTCTGAAATTCTCCTCGTTTGTCCTCAGCTCCTCACCTTGGCCTGTGCTCTCTGTTTCAGACTGAGAACAAGGGGGAGCCTCTGCTGGTGCACGTGGAGTCACCTGTTAATATTCCAGCTGTTGCTGCTGCCCATGTTCTTAAGAGATACGGTGCCCAGGCACCAGATGAACTCTCCTTTGAGGTAAGCAGTTAAGGGCATTCCTTGTTGTCATGTACAGAAGGGTATGAGGTGTGAATGCATCAGGAATATTCTCAGACAGCTCCAGAATGTTTGGTGAGGTGAAGATGCAGTTCCAGATTAGATTTGCAGTGGGTTGGATGTAGGGAGGAGTTTTGCCATCTCTAAAATATGTCTCTTGAATCTTCTGATCAGATACTGTCCAGTATTGTAGCCTGGTCTCTGAGCAACAGCAGACCAGTGTATGGAGTGTGTAGATCTGTTCAGGAAGCCCTGCTAACGTACATCTGCGGTTTCATTGGAGCTCTTCCATCCCCTTTGGCAGAGAGCCTGCTGCTTTTGAGAACCATTTCCTACTGAACAGCAGTATTCTGTATGTTGTGTAACATAGTGACTCTTCTGCCTCTAGGTTCAGTTTTACAATGGAAAATGCCTTAAGAGCTGCATACTGGTGCTCTCTAGCTTGACAATATTTTGTAGTGCAGAAGAATGCAGTCATTTGAGCTGTGCTTTCCTCCCAGCTGTGCTGAGGCTGGGATTGATGTTGCAATCTTTTGCAGGTAGGTGACATCGTGTGCGTTACTGGTATGCCACCAAAGGAGCTGACCCCCTGGTGGAGAGGCAAGCGTGGCTTTGAGGTAGGCACAAGCTTCAGACTTAAGACCGCAACTTTGGACAAGTTGGGATTCTCTGCTTAGAGCTACTCTGCCTGCACAGGATGGCTCATGGACGTAAACGGTTTCCCTGTATCGGTGTCAGGGATGGTCCTTGTAGGCAACTGTCTCCTCAATTCACTTAAAAGCAAGAGCCTTCACAATATGCATCAGGTCACAGCCACTGAACCCCACCTTTGGAAATACAGCAGCTAAGACATGTATTTCAGTGTCTCAGAGCATTTGTGCATGCACCCACGCAGAGTGTGAAGTTAGTGTCTTTTAGGAAGTTACTGCTTTCAGCTGAGGTAGGGTAACAGACCCTCCGCGTGCTTGCTGCTGCTTGCTGGCAGCAGACCGCTGATAGCTCAGAGCTGGGGATCGCAGCTGCGTCTCAGTCAGCAAGAACTTTCTTCATCTACATCTTCTGCAGAAGCAATTATTTGTTTTGTAGGTCTTTTGGCTGCAAATGTTGAATAATTATTAATTTTATGCAGGCCACTTTTTGTTTGATAGTCTTACGGAGCATCAGGCAAGCATGTTCCGAGGAAAATGTTACGTGGTTTTTGGTTTACCAGTTCAGGCCTGAGAAATGCTGCCTTCAGTATTGCACCTCTCTTTTTCTCCTTGTTACAGGTTGGATTTCTCCCTAGTGAGTGCGTGGAGCTCATCAGTGGAAAAATTCCAGATTCTCATCAATTTAGTGCCAAAGCCAGGTACGGATGTTACATTTGATGATGCAGGAAAGCAAAATGGCGTCTCTTTTTGGGTGTGTTCCGTGTTGAATATCTCCTTTATCCATCCCATGTTATAGTCTGTGCTGATGATCCTTCAGGCATGTCACGGTGCATATGGCTGGTGTTTTGTAGGCAGTGAAAATGAGGGAGGGCAAAGGCAGTTCTCCTGTGAGTCAGTACGAGGCTGAGAACAGCCAGCGTCCCTGGTGGACAGATAGAGGTTCTGGTTGTGTTAGTAGTACGCTTGATTAGAACGTGGCCTTTCAAGAGGATCCTTAATCCCCAAGTTGAGCAAGCTAAGCAAGAGGAGTGTGTTAAACTCCATCGGAACGCGCAGAGATTTGGCCCGATCCTCCTGTGGTTATGACTGGACTTGGGGAAATCGTAGAATCCTTGTAGAATGGCTTGGGATGGAAGGGAGCTCAAGGATTATCAAGCTCCAACCCCCCTGCCTCAGGCTGGGCTACCAACCAACCTCCACATCTAATGCAAGACTAGACCTCACTGCCCAGGGCCCCATCCAACCTGGCCTTGGGCTCCTCCTGCAGGGATGGGGGAAAATCCATTTTTGTATGTACTTGTTGGTAATGTTCTTCCCGTTTTGACATGCTCTGTAGAATGTGTTATGCTCGGCCTCGTCCAACTGAGCCAAACCTGAAATGAACTGGTTTCTTCCTGTTGTTGCGCAGTGCCAAAGAAACGCGGCAAGCTCGTCACCTTCCTTCATTCCTTGGTGAAGGCCCGCCCAAAGAAACCAGAAGAGCAGGAGGTGGAGAAGGAAAGGGTGTTTGGCTGTGACCTGGGAAAGCATCTTCTCCACTCTGGTCGCGATGGTAAGGGACAGCCCGTTCCTGAGATCTTTCTCTGTTGGGCATCTAAAGATGAAAGGGAGGTCATATCTAGCAAAGGGGCAGGTTGGTACCAGTGGAGAAACATGTAATGGAAGTTGATGGCTGAAAGAGAAACTGAGGCTAATGCTCCTAAGAGACAAGCACATTTGTATTCTCTTCAACCAAAGCCTGTAAGCTAATCCCACGCTAGCCTGAAAAGAAAGGAAGCCTTTTGGCCAAAGAGAGCGTCTTGCATCAGCTTCCCAGCTCTTCTGGACGTGAGATTTCCCACCTCCGTTCATTCCCATGGGAGCTATGGTGGGACTTGCAGTGTCTCTGGCTTCCCCAGAATTACTTTCTCCAGGCTGATTCCTAGGTCCTTACATTTCTTGAATGCAAAGAACACGTCTGTCCAGTTTCCTCGTCTTGGACAGCTTTCTTCTGTAAGGAAGAAATAAGCAGTAGCCTGGCTGGGCTTAGTGGATGAGATTTGACAGGAGCGCAGCCTGAACCAGGACTTGAATAAGGAGCTCAAGTAACCGCTGGCATGTGTTCTTTAGTCCCCCAGGTCCTCCAGAGCTGCACTGAGTTCATTGAGCAGCATGGCGTGGTGCAGGGCATACACCGGCTGTCTGGCGTTACATCCAACATCCAGAGACTCCGGTAAGAGTGCTGCGACTGACACAGCTATCAGTAGGGGCACTCAGAGGCCTGCGCTGTGGGGCAGCTCTGTGCAGGCAGTGTGCGCTCAGCGGTGGTGCGCCAGGCTTGTCGCTGTTTGATAGGAACACAGGGCGTTCAGCAGACTTGCTGGAGCAGGAAGTTCTCCTTCTGTCCTTCAGAGCACTGGAAGGCTTTAGGGGACTGCGGTGTCACCACTGCCAGCTCTCATTCCCGTTTCCTCTTGTTTGCAGAGCCCTTTGGAGCAGCCCACACTCCTTGCTGCTCTGGGCTCCTGGCATAGGATTGTAGACTAGGCAACCAGTTGTCAGAGTCACGGGAAATGCCTTAGCAAAAAGAAAAGGTCTCCTTTTGGATACATCTCATCCAGCATGGCTCATGTGGTGCTGGTGACTGAGTGTTCATTTTCTCCTGTTAATCAGGGAACCCTTCCAATCCTTGATTGTATTTGGTGTGGCTTTTGACTTGTTTTCCTCTTTCTCAACCCCTCCCCTGCCTGTTTTTATGTCCTTCTCTCCAGCCAAGAATTTGAGTCTGAGCAGATTCCTGAGCTAACCATCCGTGACACTCACAGCGTGAGCTCCGTCTGCAAAATGTACTTCAGGGAGCTCCCGAAACCCTCTGCTGACCAACCAGCTGTATGACAAGTTCTCGGTAAGCACAAGGCAATGTCTTTCCTTTACCTCTTCCCTGGGCCTCTTGGGAGATGGCTGCAGCAGTGCCCCAGCTCTGAGGCCCTTTTTCTGTTAGCCCCATGTGGTTTACTCGTATGTCTTCACCACATCCTGCATCATACAGACGCCACTTTTGGTGGTCCCAGGAGGCGGTTATTTCCATATTCGCAGTGCTTGTGAGAATTCATGTTTTTTTTCTTTTGTTTTGTTTTTCCCCAAGTATTTATAGAATGGGAATGGGATTAATAGCAAAGTGTACTTGAAGCTTGAGGAGCTGAGCTGCACAATCAGGCTGTAAATGGTCCCGGTGCTTGGACTCCTTGGCCTTGATGGCATCAGCTGCATGCTGCTATGGTCCCCAGATGCCTTTTGGAAGGCCTAAAATCTGTCTCGGTGCAGACCAACAGCACGCTGTCCCCATAGTTCCTGACCCTGTGGCAGGTATCTAGCCTGATTTGTGTCTTAATCCCTTTCTGCACTGTTCCAGGAGGCTGTTGGTGCTGCTACAGATGAAGAGCGGCTGGTCAGAATGCAGGACGTCATACAACAGCTGTTCACTCCTCACTACAGGTCAGTGCTGCCCTCAGTCTGTTGAGCTCAGCCGTGCTGCACTTCAGAGGGCAGTGGTGTGATTCCAGGCTTTGTCTCACGCTGGCAACACGATGCCTGTGTATGTTGAAGCGGTTTAAGGCTACACGGGGTTAATTTATTGGTCGGTTCCTGGGCACTGGGGGCAGGGTTGGTGCAGCTGATGGCTGCGGCTGTGCTGTGCTGGGGTTTGGAGCCGCAGCATGGCACTTAGTCAGATTGGATCTACTTCATCTTCAGTGAGAGTAGCAATAACGTGCATTGAGGCTTGCTTTGTGAATCACAGCACGGTGTGCTCATTGTTGCTGAGCGTTTGCCTCTTATTTTCCAGGACACTGGAGTACCTGATGAGACACTTGGCCTGTCTAGCTGGGAACTGCTCCGTCACAAACATGCACGCTAAGAACTTAGCGACCGTGTGGGCTCCGAACCTCTTAAGGTAAATTTCTTTTTCCGTTTCAACACACTGCTTAGATCTGTTCTCCAGGAAAAAAAAAGCAATCTACCTTTTTCTCCATTGAATGTGCTCTTCTCCTGTACAGTCTGTAGTAAGTTGCTGACGGCAGAGCAGGAGCTTGGACTGTTCTCCAACCTCATGGGCACAACTTCTAGATGACAGTTTCTGCCCTCTTGTTTAGATGGGACTGGTGTGTCCTTGATCAGCCAGGAGAATTTCTTCAGTGGCATCACTGCGGAAGTCCCCGGAGCCCAGTTTGACAGCTTTTGGCTGCAACAATCCAGACTTGGGGAAACTTGGATCTTGGTAAACGACTGCTAAAATCTGCCTTTTCTACAGATCACAGCAGAACGAGTCTGCCTGCACCAGCGGAAGAGCCGCCTGCATGGAACTGCAGACGCAGTCGGCTGTGGTGGAATTCATCATCAACCACACAGACGTCCTCTTCTGCTCCAAATCCAGATCAGACATCTCAGATGGAGCAGGTGAGCATCTTCCTCCATGAGCTTTATCTTGATCAGGCACCTTGATCAAATCCAGGCCTTCTCCAAGATCTTTGAAATACACTTACTATTGAGGAGACAGCAGACTTCTGGGCTTAGATTAGAATCTGGCATCCTGTTGCTGGATGCTGAGAATGTCAGAGTCCAAACTTTACAAGGAGAAAACTATTGCTGTTGTTATGATGTTTTGCATGCAGGTGAAGCTTGATGAAAGTGTGGCAGTGAAGCTTTCTGAGTTCCCTGCCCCCACTTCCTAGGGTTTTTCTTTGCCTGTTTCGATACAGTAAGCTGCTCTTATTATGACTTTGTCCTTTGCCTTAAACATACCTCTGACCACGTGCTTATTCTGACCTCCTCTTCTTCTAGTGGCTCGGATAAGCAGGTCTGAGAATAATACAGCATCTCCCCCAGAACTGTGATGGCTGGGTGCTGCTTTGTGATCTTTACTCTTACCTGTGGCTTTCCCTTACAGAGCACAGTTCTCTCTCAGGGCCCAAGTCTGTGTGGGTGTCTTCTCCTGCCACAGAACTGCTCACCCTGGAGGAGGCACAGGCACGGAGGCGAGGCCACAGCAGCTCTTCCATTGTGACACAGAGCAGGGACATAGAAGTGGAAGAAGGCCCCACAGCTGTACAGGGGAAATTCCACACAATCACCAACTTTCCATCTGAAAGGTAAAGAGGACTTCGTTTTCCAACAACCGTCATCATTGTTTGGGAGGGTTGTTGTTCTCCCCCCCCCATTATTTCTTGCACCAAAACTTGCGGAAACTAAATTTAAGTAATGGTGCCTGAAGTGTTGCAGTGAATCTCCACTCCCTTTGGACTCTGAGATTCAACTAACATTCAGTTTAGCCACACGAGGCTTCCATTCCTTCCTTGCTGGACAGGCAGTCATGAGATGTATAAAGCCATGCTGATGTCTACCCTGGTCTGAGCTGGCTGTACCTGGAAACATTGGGGTTTTCCAGCTTTCAGGGCCACATGCCTGAAACCAATTCCGGTTCTTCTCTAAGCAGAGATGTTGGTCAGATCTGCTGGCACAGGAAACTAAACATGGCGGTGAGATGGGGCCAACGAGGTGTAAATGTCAGAGTCAGAGATGCTTTTGAACTTCCTTTATGGCTGCACGGTTCCTCAGAAAGCAGTTATGCCTGCTGGCTCGAGAAGAGCCATCCCTTAGATACAGTCCTGTACAGCTGTGGAGCCTTTGCTCACATGCTCTGCATCTTGCTTGACACAGTTTAGGGGAATTTAGCCAGCAAGACTTCAGGGCTGAGCTATGGTGGGAATGGAACCATCCTCAATTGCTTGAAAGAGAGCGAGTTTCTAAGTTGTGCTTCAGCAGAAACCAGGCAGTGCCAGGAACAAACAACTGTCGGCAAGAGCTCAGTGCAGCTCTTCCCTCATCCCGCACCATGCACAATTCACACTGGTCACTGTTTTCTCTCTCCAGACAAAGTCCACCCAGCAAGATGAAGGAATCACCAGCTGGCAGTTGGTGTTCCTGCTTCAGCCTGGGAAAACCAACTTCTGTGGCCAAATGCCAACAGCAGCGCAGTCCCAGGGAGCTTTCAGAAACAGAAGTCATTGTCCTGACAGGTAAGGATGCAAATCCTGCTTTCAAAGCCTTGCTTTTTAGCGACATAGAATTCATGCAATACAGGTGGACTTGTACCTCCTTCTAGCATTCAAGCCCGTGCCTAACAACAACTTCAGTTAACTCCTGTCTTTCCCAAATGAGTCTTGTTAAGTCAAGATCTGGACCTGCACAAGGATCACTGTCAAGACAGTGGCACTGTTGCTAGAAGCCTATTTGCTTCTTTCCGCCATCACTACATAACCAAATGTCAACGACCACTTTCATAATTCAGCCTGTCAATGTCTCGGTTTTGTTTCCCTAGGGGGGAGGAGGAGACTGCGGGATTCTTTGCTCAGCTGACAGCGCAGACTTAATTAACAGCTATTGCTAACTCCATTCTTTGTTGCTGTTGTTTAGAGCTGGCCAGGGAGCATCTAGCATGCTGCTTAAAGCTACTTGACAGACAACACCAAGACTTTGGACAGTGAAAGTTTGACACTAACCCTTGTGTATCCTTCCTAGGTGAATCGAGCCCTTGTCTACTCAGAAGAGCCAGGGCAAGTAGCGATGATGCGCTATGTGCTTGTATCAATGGAGAGCTCTTAGGAAGCACAAACTGCTGCTGTTCTGTGGAAGGCTGTCATCTGAACAAGAGTGATGAAGTGAAGGAGCTCATCCGAGTTCATGCCCTCATTTCTCCTGGCTCTGCTGAAGATGCTGACCTGAGCCTGCCAGACACCAGCCTGGACTGTGACCCAGTGCCTTTGCAGAGCAGCCCAGCCCAAGCACAGTCCGAGTGCCCCGACAGCAGCACCTCCATGCAGGAGCAGGTCAGCATCGCTGAGGAGAAGCCGAGCCTCTTGGAGGGGGACTTAGAATCAGGCCTCCAGCCCCAGGCACCGGGCAGCAGCGCTGAGAGCTCTGAGCCACTCTCTCCGTGACAAGAGAGGATGAGCCCCATCTTCACCCTGGACCTCTCACGCCCTCCTGTCTTTTATACAGTAATAAAAGCATGCTCATGCTCAATCAACACCTTGACTGCCTTTTGAGTCTTCATTCACAGAGATTGGGATGAATGCAACAAACAGTAAGGTACCTCAGCTTGCAATGCGATGGCTGTGGGGTGCACACAGCGGAGCTCTGGATTTGTTCCCATTCTGTCTGGCTTTGGGATGTCTGCAGCGAGAGCTCAGCTACCATTTGGTATGGTAGCAAATGATCTCCAGCATCCTGGATGCTGCTCATGATAATTCCGAGCTTCCTGCCTGTGGCTTTGTGATGCTTTTCAGGGCTTTTTGATGCGTTTTGAAGCCTGGGCTGCTACCTAACACCCCTCTCCTCCCGCCATGTCCATTCCTGGCTCCCAACCTACGAGCTGACCGTGCAGACCTGTCATCCTCATGCTGCGGCAGGAGGAGCTCACCTTGACCAGCATCTCCCTTGCCCCCTGCCTCTCATTGGGCAGCGGCAGCGCCGCCCCGCCCCCGGGGTCTCCTTGGTCCGCGGTTGCTTCACCGGCTGCCATTGGCTGAGCCACCGTGCGCGGGTGCGAACGTTGGGAGGCGCGGCTCTCCTCACAGAGCGCCGCTCCTGATGCCTGGGCCGCCCCGCAGGAGAGCGCGGCGGCAGCCGGAGCTGTCCGGGCAGCACCGAGAGGGAAGCCGCGGCACAACGGGAGCGAGTGCTGAGGACAGCTGTGCTGGAGGTGTGCGGGAGAACGGTCCCGGGACAGGGAGAGGGGCTGTGCGGGGCTCCAGAAAGCTGCAGGGAGGCGTTGGGGGGGATATAGCGAGATCTGAGCTGTAGGCTGCGAGGGGCTGTGGGGGTCATGGGGAGCTGGATCATCGTTGTGGTCCTTTTCAGCCCCCCTGCCGTTCTATGCTTCTGGTAAATGTTGTGGAAAGTGAAAGTGTTGTTTCTGCGTTGGATATTGGATATTGAAAAGGGCAGTTGATCTAAAGAAGTAAGCTGTAGCATATCCTTCGAAATAGCTGGTGTGAAAGGTAAGAACACCATGTACGTATTAGTAACGTATTTTAGAGACATAGTTACTGAATTACGTGACAAATTCTTTCTCCCAAAGCTGCAATAGACTTCAGATGTTCTAAACAACATGGGTATAGTATTCTGAACTGGGAAACATACTGTAAGGTTGTTCATTAGGCCAGCAGAAGTAAAGTACGTTGAACAAACTCTCAAGGAGTCAGGGCCTTTACACAAAGCAGAACTATCCCACTCTGCAGGAACATTAGGATGCCATAGGCAGGCTCCAAGATACTCCCCTCTGTCCTCCTTCCAAGCTTATCTCTAAGCAAGGATAGACGGATGACCCAAACAATGACCTAGAGCAAAGGGCACAAATGCTAGGGGGTAATTAATCAGTTAAGAGATTATATTGATGTTGTAAAGCAGACATCCGAAAGTTACGACCAGATGTTTGTTAAGAAAGCAGTTGTTAGAAGGCAATTGACCAATTAAGATATTTGCGTTTGGGTGGTAAGGGTTTGTGTTTTCTTGGTATTGATATGATTAGTAAAGTGTCGTGAAAGAGTGTGAACCTGCAGTACTCAGTTAGTGAGGAACCAGGGGAGAAAGAGATAAGGGTCGGGCAATAGAGGATAAAAGATGTAGCGCCGTTTCCTGCGTGCGCTTCTGCTTGCAGGAGGCCCGCCATTGCAATTGGGAATAAAGATAGATATATAAAGATCAGAGATAGCATCCTGGAAAATTATTTGGATATTTCCAACAATGCTTATAAATATCTTAGATGTGGGAGTCCAAAGGACATGGCCAACCACTTTTCAGCGGTCTGTGGAGACAGAAGAAGGGAAAATGGCCATAAACTGGAGCACAGGCAGTTCTGCACCAAAATGCAAAGGAACTTCTTCACAGTGAGGATGACGGAGCACTGGAACAGGCTGCCCAGGGAGGCTGTGGATTCTCCTTCTCTGGAGATATTCCAGGCCCTCCTGGGCGCCCTTCCTGTGCAGCCTGCTCTAGAGAGCGTGTTTTGCAGGGGAGGGGGTTGGACTCGATGATCTTTGGGAGTCCCTTGCAACCCCAATTTTGTGATTCTGAGATTTTAATCCTTGCTTCTTGCAGCAATGCAGTATTTCAGAAGAGAGAAAAGCACGGCGGGCGTAAACTGGGTTTCTGTGGTTGGTAAAGCTGTGCTGAGAACTGGGCTGACTACTGCACCTGGAAATGTGTCTGCAGACTTTGCACCCAGAGGAATAACTTCTCCCTGCAGGTTGAGCTTGTCTAAGGTAGGTTATTGCTAGGTGATCTTCTGCATTAAAGCATCAAGTTGTCTAAATAAGGGAATTTTAAAGCAAGATTGCCAGTTCTTTTTTTACCTTGGTCACTTTTTGCAAGGAAAGATTTGAAATACTGTTTGCTAATGGAAGATGGAGAGAGGAGAATCAAGTCAAAGGCATGCTGTGCATAGCCACCACGTAGCATCTGCACCGCTCTCCCCCTTGTGATAGGTTGTGTTTTTGCAGTAGAAATTTCCAGTAGTTCTGTACATAGCATAGGATAATTTACCTTTCTCAAAGAAAGCTGCTGAACATCTTTAGGATTGCAGTTAAGAACTTATGAAGGTGTCAATTAATCTGTTAACAGCTGCTGATGGAAAAAAAAATAAATCCAAAGGTGTGGGCAGGGGATGTAAGCCGGCGTGGACTCAGAATTACTCCCTTAAAAATAACTGTCCAAGGAGGGAGTGGAGCTGAAAAACAGAGACAATATCCCATACCTTTTGAAAAGATAATGGGTCTGAAGCCTGTAATACAAACACTGGTTAAGAATGGTCTTCTAGGACTTAGTATGTCACCCTATAGCACTCCAGTTTTGCCATTACAGAAGGCAGATGGCACCTATCGACTGGTACAAGATCTAAGAAAAATTAATGGAATAGTTCTCAAGTAACACCCCCTGGTCCTTAACCCTGTACTTTAGTGAGTCAAATCCCATACAGCCTTAAGTGGTTCAGTGTAACAAACTTAGAAGTTGCTTTCTGGACCTGAATTTTAGACTCAGAGAGTTGAGATCTTTTTGCTCTTAAATGAGAGAACCCAGAAATGGGACAAAAAAAGCAATATAGGTGGATTGTTTTACCCCATGGGTTCATGGAATTGCCTAATTTATTTTTTTATTATATTTTATGTATTATATTGTATATATATTATATTATTATGTATTTTATATACATTGTATATTGTTTTATATATATTTTTTAATTTTAATAAGTGTTGGAGAAAGTTTTGGAAAAGTTTCAGGTTGGAAAGGAGGTAAAGCTGTTACAGTATGTGAATGATTTGCTGATCTGTGGAAAAGAGGAGTCTAAAAGAGACTACAAGTAAACTTCTGAACTTCTTGGGGAACACAGGCTAACGGTGTTTAAAAATAAACTGTAGTATGTGGAAGAGGTCAGATACCTTGGGCATATGATTTCTTATGGGAAACAGAGAATTGATTCTGAAAGAATTCAGGGCATTGTGCAGCTTCCTCTGCTCGGGACAAAGAGGGAGTGGCAAAAATCTCTAGGTTTAATTGGATACTGTATTTTGTGAATATGTACGAAAAACGAAGATGGTATCTCAAACTATCAGAGGGAGAACCCTCATATTAAAATGGACAAAAGAGGGGAAAAAATTAGTAGAAGTAGTGAAATGGGATTTAATCACAGCACCTGTGTTAGAACTACCTGCCTTATAGGAACCATTTCACCTTTTCGTAACTGTCAGTGAAGAAGCTGCTTTAGGCGTTTTGACACAAAAATAGGGAGACAAAAGAAAGCCTACTGCATACTTGTCCAAGGTACTAGACCCTGTATCTCGAGGTTGGCCTGAATGTGTCCAGGTGGTAGCAGCAAGTGCCCTGTTGGTAGAAGAGAGTATGTGTGTACACTTCAGGGGTGTAAGGAGTAAATTGTTGAGTTGTTGATAGTATGTTGAGTATGTTGATAATATGAAGAGATTGCTCCTCGTTTTGAGGCATGATCATTAACTAACTAACTAAATAAATAAAAATGGAATGAGGACAGGAATCCGCTCCTTGACCTCTTGGAAAAGCACAGTGCCAAATTCTCCCCCGTGGAGATGAATCGGGCACAGAATAATTGTCCCTGCTATGTCTCCACCCACTAGTAAGAAAGAGACGCACAATCTTTTTTGGGTGTAGTGGGCTTTTGGAGAGTGCATGTTCCAAACTATAGCTTCATTGTAAGCCCCCTTTATCATGTGACGCCAATGAAGAATGAGTTTACATGGGGCCCTGAGCAGCAGCAGGCTTTTGAACAGATTAAACAGGAGATAACCCGTGCCGTGGCCTTAGGGCCAGTACAGACAGGACAGGGTATAAAGAACATCCTCTACACTGCTGCTGGAGAGAAAGGTCCCACTTGGAGTTTGTGGCAAAGAGCCTCATGAGAGACCCGAGGCCGACCCCTGGGATTCCGGAATTGAGTGTACAGGGGGTCGGAAGAGGGCTACACTCCAACTGAAAAGGAGATCTTAGCCGCGTATGAGGGGGTTCGGGCTGCTTCTGAAGTAGTCGGTACTGAAACACAGCTCCTTCTGGCACCTCGACTACCAGTGCTGAACTGGATGTTTAAAGGAAAGGTTCCCCCCACCCATCATGCAACTGATGCTACTTGGAGTAAGTGGATTGCGTTGATTACGCAACGAGCGCGGATGGGGAACCTCAGCCGTCCAGGAATCCTAGAGGTCATCATGGACTGGCCTGAAGGTAAAAAGTTTGGAACATCACCAGCAGAAGAAGTATCACGAGCTAAAGAGGCCCCACCATACAATGAATTACCAGAAAATGAAAACAAATATGCCCTGTTCACTGATGGATCGTGTCATATTGTGGGAAAGCATCGCAGATGGGAATCTGCTGTGTGGAGCCCCACACGACAAGTTGCAGAGGCCACTGAAGGGAAAGGAGAATCAAGCCAATTTACAGAGGTAAAGGCCATCCAACTGGCCTTAGATGTTGCTGAACGGGAGAGGTGGCCAATGCTTTATCTTTACACTGACTCATGGATGGTGGCAAATGCTCTATGGGGGTGGTTACAGCAGTGGGAGCAAAATAACTGGCAAAGAAAGGGTAAACCTATTTGGGCTGCTGAACTGTGGAAAGATATTGTTGTCTGAATAAAGAATATGGTCGTGAAGGTATGCCATATAGATGCTCATGTGCCCAAGAGTCGGGCTACTGAAGAACAGCAAAATAACCGTCAGGTGGACCGAGCTGCCAAAATTGAGGTGGCTCAGATAGACTTGGACTGGCAGAACAAGGGTGAATTATTTCTAGCTCGGTGGGCCCATGAGACCTCGGGCCATCAGGGGAGAGATGCAACGTATAAGTGGGCTAGAGATCGAGGGGTGGACTTAACTGTGGATGCTATTGCACAGGTTATTCATGACTGTGAAACATGTGCCATAATCAAACAAGCCAAGAGGATGAAACCACTCTGGGAGGAAGAGCGATAGCAAAAGTATAAATATGGGGAGGCATGGCAGGTTGATTATACCACCTTGCCACGATCTCACAGTGGTAAGTGTTATGTGCTTACCATGGTGGAGGCAACCACTGGGTGGCTTGAAACATACGCAGTACCCCATGCTACCGCCCGAAACACCATATTAGGTCTTGAGAAACAAGTCCTTTGACGACGTGGCACCCCAGAAAGAATTGAGTCAGATAATGGGACTCATTTCAAAAATTCTCTTGTAAATACTTGGGCCAAAGATCATGGCATTGAGTGGATTTACCATATTCTCTACCATGCACCAGCCTCTGGTAAAATTGAATGATACAATGGGTTGTTAAAAACTATGCTGAAAGCAATGGGTGGCGGAACATTTAAGCTCTGGGAGAAACATTTGACAGAAGCCATCTGGTTAGTCAATACCAGAGGATCTATCAATTGTGATGGTCCTACCCCATCCAGCTCCCTACATACCATAGAGGGAGATAAAGTCCCTGTTGTACATGTAAAGAGTATGTTGGAAAAAGCAGTTTGGGTTCTTCCAGCTTCTGGAAAGGGCAAACCTCTCCGTGGTACTGTTTTTGCCCAGGGACCAGAGTCCACTTGGTGGGTATTGCAGAAAAATGGGGATGTTCAATGTGTACCACAAGGAAACTTGATGCTGGGGGAGTGCAGACAGTAATTCTATGTATATGTATATAGACGTGTGTGCGATGCATTTTAATCACTTTGTTTGTATACGTATGTATATATTAAACATAACGTAGTGATGTAGAATAAGGGGTGGAATGTCATGGTTTTATGTTTTTTTGATTTTCAGTATTCCACATCAAAACATCATGTACTGGAATTAAAGTGTTAATGCTCCAATTCTACGTACCTATCCCTATACATCACGGAAGTCATGGGATCTGACCCTTCCGGGTGGGGCGGTCTCTTACTGCCTGGCAGTGGGTGCTGGCGGGTGCTTTCCTAGCTGTTCCAAGCTTTTCAGGTTTGACTCGGTCTCAGGAACTCTCTCTCCTATCTTATTTGATTTATTAGTCTCAATTTCAATTAGATTGTATTATATTGTGTTATCTTGCATTCCGATATCATAGTTAGTAAAATAAGTTTACCTCCATAGATTGTTGCCGCTGTTTTTTTTTCCTCCCTTCCTTCCCATTCTGTGGGGCCAGGCAGGGGGTGGGGAGGGCAGGGGCCTACTGCCCCCTGTCATGGGCGTAAATTGATCTGGTTAACTCTGTGACAGCTAGCAACAATTTTTGTTTAGCCAGTATGCCCGTGTTTAGTTAAGCATTGGGAAGGTTTGTGAAGCTGAAGTACTCAGGCAATGAGGAACCAGGGGAGAAGATAAGCGTCAGATAATACGGCATGTTCTTTGCTTTGTAACAGGGTTTGTTTGCTTTTCTTTCAGTATCATTTCTTGCCATTACGCAGTGTTTCTCTTTACTTGTTTTTCATATTACCAATCAACACCTCATTGGAGCTTGGATGACCCGAATGCAGACAACTAAGTGTTGACCAAGTGTGATGTGAAATGAAGAGGTAGGCTCCAAAACAGGCTTCCGGTGAGTGCTGTGTATGACATGTGCTATCTGGAATTACCTCTGTTCCTCCCTATCCCATGTTGTTCTGTACCAGATGTGAAGGTTTCTTCTTTCCTTCTGGGATTGGATACTCCACGATCAGATGGTGTTGATCTTTCAAACCTGGGTTGCAGCGCTGGATGTGCCCTGATCCTTTGAAAAGGGTAACTGATTCCTTCATCATTACCTGATGATGACATTTACTTATCTGGTGTCCAACGAATGGCGGTGAAAAGCTGTGGCCCTCCCGTGTGGTGCAAGGACTCTACTGAAGCTCATTGTGTTTATAGCAGGAAATTACAGCCATAGATGGATGCCAATATCCACTCCTTACTCTGTCTGGCAAGCTATGTTGATTCCTGAAGTCATTCCCACACTTGTAGAGTTTCTTTGGGCTTGATGTCCGTTGTCTCTTGCGCTCACATGGTTTTCACCAGGTATTCTTCTTTTTCCCCATCTTTAGGACTCCCCAGTACTGATGAGATGTCAGTGCCTTCTGTCTCACCCAAATAGCATGGGTTTGTTCTTTTCTTTTTGGGTTCAGTATCATTTCTTGCCATTATGGAATGTTTCTCTTTCTTTCCTTTGTTTTCCAGGCTGTTAATTGACGCCTCATTGGAACTACAATGACCCAAACACAGACTACTATGTATTGACCAAGTGAGATGGAAAAAGAACAGGTAGGCACCAAAACAGGCTTCTGGTGAGTGCTGTGTATGACTTTGGTTTCTAGAATGACACCTAATTCTTACTAACCTGTGTTGTTTAGTATCTCGTGTGGAGGTTTCTTTTCTCCTTCCAGGACTGGAGACTCCAGACGCTATTGCCCTTCCTGATCTCTTCGGGTTGCAGTGTTGGACATGCCCAGACACTTGGAAAGGGGTGATTCCTTCATCGTTATTAGAAGGTGATCTCTATTTGTCTTGTGTTCAACAGGTGGCATTGGAGAACTGTGGCCCTCTGAGCTGTGCGGACTCTACTGAGGCTCTTGGTGGTTACAGCAGGAAACCAGAGCCATAGATGGGTGCCAAGATGCACTCCTTAGTTTGTCTGACAAGCTATGTTGACCCCTGAGGCCATTCCCACACTTGTAGAGGTCCTATATGCATGGCATTGGTTGTCCCTCGTGCTCACTTTGTGTTCACCAGATGTTCTTCTCATGTTACACCATCTTCCCCACAATATACTTACAAGCAAGTGTTCCACTTGGTCTCCATATCTCACTCTGGCCGGGTAGATGTGGTGTGCCAACAAAACAAAGCATGCAGATCCTGAGAAGAAAAAAACAGAAGAGAAGCTGTCCTGGGTGAGACAGGAGAAGTGTCCCTTGAAGGGATGCTCCACTGGCACTGCCTCTCACATCCACCGCCTGCATGTTCCTTCTCTCTCCTTGTCTTTCAGGGCTCACAAAGTCCAAATGTACCCTGATGGAGTTCAACTCTAGCTTGACCAACACTCAACACATCTGCTGTAGCTGGCTTAGGGCTCCCAGTTACCAATGGGATGTCTGTGCCTTCTGTCGCTCCTACCAGACACGGGTTTGTTCTTTTCTTTTTGGGTTCAATATCATTTCTTGCCATTATGCAATGTTTCTTGTTTCTCTTTTCTTGTGTTTCATGTTGTCAATCTGTGCCTCATTGGAGCTACAGCAACCCAAATGCTGACTGCTCTGCTTTGACCAAGTGAGATGCAAAAAGAAGAGATAGGCTCCAAAACAGGCTTCCAGTGAGGGCCATGTATGACTTGGGGTTTCTAGAGTTAACTACTACTTTTCCAGTTCCCTTTCCAGTTTTCTTTCATTTTCTTTATTCCCCCTCTAATTCTAATTTATTTTCATTTTCTAATTAGCTTTGTAATTCTAACGATTTTCTTTTCTCTGATTCTTTTTCCAATTCCTTTTATTTTTTTCATTTGTTTCTGAATAATTTTCTAATTTGTTTTTTTTCCTTTTTACCTTTTTCTTTTTTCTCCTTTTCATTTTCTAATTCTTTTATTTCCTTTTCTACTTCCTTTTATTTTTCTTTCTAATTTATTTTTAAGTCTTTTTCCAATTCTTTTCTGTTTTGAATTCTTTTTCTATTTCTCTTTCTAATTCTTTTTCTTTTGCTAATTCTGTTTCCATTTCCAATTGTTTCTTTCTCTTTTTCTTCATCATGTTCCTTTTCTTTGTCATATTCCTTTCCATATTTTATTTTCTTCATCATATTACAATTCCCATTCCAATTCTTTTTCGTTTACCAATTATTTTTCCGTTCCCTTTTCTAGATCTCTCTTTTTCTAAATCTGTTTCTTCTTTCCTGTTTCTAATCTATTTTGTTTTTCGAATTTTTTTCTAATTCTTTTCCTATTTCTTTTCCCTGTTGCAAGTCTTTTTCCTTTCTTTTTCGAATCCCAGTTCTTGTGTTCTCTTTTTCTGGATAATTTTCTATTTTTTTCCTAGTTCTTTGTCTAATTCTAATTTTTTTCTAATTTTCCTTTTTTTCATTCTTTTCCTTTTCTTTTTCCAATTCCTTTTCATTTCCTTTTTCCATTTCTCATTCTAATTTTAATTCTTCTTCTTTTTCTTTTTATAATACTTCCTGGTTTTTCTAATACTTGCTTCATTTTCTTTTTTCCTTTTCTAATGATTTCTCTAATTCTTCTTCTAATTCTTATTCTACTCCTTGTTTTTTCTTTTTCTAATTCTAAGTCTTTTTCCAAGTGTTTTTTTGTGGTCTGAGTCCTTTTCCCTGTCTAAGTCTTTTTCTTTTTTCTATTTCAATTTTTTTCTAATTCCAACTCTTTTTCTAATTATAGTTCTTTATCTTTTCCCCGTTCCAAATCTTTTCCCCAATCCACATCCTTTTCATTTTTCTATTTCAGTTTTTTTCTTTTACATTTTCTAATTCTTTTTTGATTCTTTTTTTCAATTCGTTTTCAATTTTTATCCTTTTTCTGATTCAGTTTCTTTTCTTTTTCTGATTCAAAATTTTTTTCTACTTGTCATTGTAATTCTTGATATTTTTCTAATTTTTTCTTTATATTTTTCCTTTTTCTAATTCATTTTATTTTTCTCAATCTTTTTCTAATTATTTTTGTTTCTAGGTTTTTCTTTTTGCATTTTTTTTCTTTTTGCAGTTTTTTTCAATTACCATTCTAATTCTTCTTTTTCTTTATCCATTGTTTTTTTTCTAATTCCTTTTCTTTTCATATTCTTCCTCTTGCTCTAGTGCTTTTGTTTCCTTTCTTTTCTTTTTCATTTTCCAATTCTTTTTTCAGTTCTGTTTCCAATTCTTCATCAATTTCTTTTTCCATTTTTTTCTCAGTTCTTTTTTGTCCAATTCCTTTTTTCATTTTCTTCATGTTTTTCTCTGTAATTTTCTTTTTTCTTATTCTTTTATTTTTCATTGTTCTATTTCTAATTCTTTTCCTAGACTCTCTCGCTTTTTCATTTTCTAATGGTTTTTTCACTTTTTTTATTTTCTAATTCTAGTTCTTTTTCCAATTCTTCTTCCAGTTCCTTTTCCAATTTTTTCTAATATTTTTTTCTAATTCTTTCTCATTTCCCAATTCTTTTTCCAGTTTTTTCTTTTTCCAATTCTCATTCTAATCCTTATTCTTCTTCATTTTTCTTTTTCTATTTTCTTTCGTTTTCTAATTCTAATTATTTTATTTTCTATTTCTAATTCTAATAATTTTTATAATTAGAATTCTTTCTTCCCCTTTCTTGCTTCTTTTCTATTTCTTACTCTTTTTCTAATTCTTTTTCTTTTATTTCCTAATTCCTTTTCTAATTCTTTTTCATTCTTTTACTTTTTATCTTTTTCTAATTCTTAATTTTTTTCCTTTTCTAATGCTTTTTTCCCTAATTAGTTTTCTTTTCCTTTTTCTTTTTGTAATTCTAATTCCAGTTCTTTTTTTCCCTAATTCCAGTTCTCTTTCCACAGCCTTTCCCAGTTCTTCTTCTAGTTCTATTTCCAATTCATTTTCTATTTATTTTCCTAATTCCAATTATTTTTGTCTTTTTCCTATTCCCGTTCTAATTCAAATTCTTTTTTTTTTAATAATTTTTCTTTTTATAATTCTAATTATTTCCTTTTCTATTTCCTCTTATTATTCTTTTTCTACATCTTTCCTTTCCCCTTTTCCTTTTTTTCTCCCATTTTCTTTTTTTTTGTTTGTTTGTTTCATTTTTGTCTTTTGTGAACCTGAAGTACTCAGGCAATGAGAAACCAGGAGAGGAGAAGGTAAGAGTCAGATAATAGGGCATGAACAATGTCCTACTGATTCAGATTCCAGTATTCGTGAAGAAAATACCACCAGTCTATAAGGGACTTATCCAGTTGGGTTGCATTGCCAGATTCCAAACCCAAATAAACTGAAGGATGCCCAATTTTGTGGGTTTTCACTTGTCTTACTTGTATTGTCCATGCGGATTCATGGTATTTTTGTACAGGTTTGTGGGTTTTCACTGGGCTTTGCGGAAGTCCAGCCTGGTTCACCGAAGACTTTGCAGGATCACTGGTCTTCACTGAGGTTCCACGAAGTTCATGTGGTTTTGTAAAATTTTGCACGGCTTCGCTTCTGTTCACACTAGTTCGCATATCTTCACTTTGGTTCAGTTGAGTCTGCACAATTTTGCTGGTCTTTGCTGCCTTAAAATTTTACTTCTTTACTTAGTCCCTGACAGTTTGTGGGTGGAATCTCAATTTCTGAGTCATCTAGTGCTGCTGCCACTTCCCGCACCTTTCCAGGGTATGTGCCTACAATTAAAATATCTACACACGGGTACAATTTCACATTCTATGGCAGTGAAACTTTCTGTCAAAGTTCAATGAGGTGGCTCGAGCAATAGTGGGAGTCTGATGAAGGTATATCGTATCCCCTCCGGTGTGAAAGCAGACTTTTCTTTATTCTCTTCCTCCAAGGAAACTGTAAAGAATGTTTTTTTACATTGAAAACTGCTGTCCAAATAGGCTCCAAAGCCCATTTCACATACTCCAACCCCAAACCATCAGTATTTCACGCCAAACTCCAGGTTCACATCCTTGCTAACTCACCCCAAATTGAGCTTCCAAAACCTCATTATTTCATCCCAAATATCAGCCCCAAATCCTTACTATTTTCCCCAAAACTCTACTCCCAAATCCTACCTATTTCACCCCAAATATCAGCTCCAACACCCCCTGATGTCACCCCCCAGGGATGCTCCAGCATCACTCCCCCAGCGTTACTCCTTAATATCACCCCCCTGTCATCCCAACATCATCACACTGTCAATCCTCAGTGTCACTCCAACGTTGTCATCCCCCAGTGTCACCCCAATGTTCTAACCCCAGCATCAGTCATTCATGTTAAATCCCAGTGGTACTCTAACACCACCCCCAATGATGTCACCCCAGTGCTACTTGCTGATGTCACCCCTATTGATATCCCAACATCACTCCAACACAACCACAGTGTCACTCCCTCCAGTGTCACTCTCTGAAATGTTAGGTAATTCCATTAAGTGGGAAGCAGAATCTCCCTAAGCAAGTGTGCTATTACTATCTGACCCTTGAGAGATGGCAAGTCACCAAAGAGGAGAGAGAAGGAACATGCCACCGGTGGATTCGATCGGCAGCACCAGCACGGCATCCCCCTCTTCGAAGTGTGCTTCCGCACTTTCTTCTGCTTTCATTCTCCCCAGGGTCTGCAGAGTTTGTTCCACTTGCATGCTGTACCCATGCGGCCAGCGCGTGATACAGAGCCCAAGCGGAACATCAACTTGCAAAACAAGTCTTTGCAAGAACAAGAGCAAATACCAAGGACAGCTCTCTCCACAAAACATTTGCAGCCACAGCCACAAATATCAACTCCCTTCAAACTGCCAAAATACCTTATTCAATTCCAGGATCATTCTTCAGTCAGGGTCAGCCTTTAGGTCGCCAACATAACACCCCAACAACGTCACCACCCAGCGTTCACTCCCTGATGTCACTCCCTCCAGAAAAGCCCCAATATCACCCTTGTCACTAGAATGACACACCAGAATCATTCTCCAGTATCCCCAATGTCAGCCCCCAGTAATACTACAACATCATCCCAGTGTCATCCCCCTGTTGAACCCCCCCATCAATACCCCAACCTCACCCCCCCAACATTACTCGGTAGTATCACCCCACTGTCACAGCAACAACACCCCAGTGTCATTCCTTGTATCACCTCAACAATGTTCCCCCAGCATCACCCCATGATGTCACCCCCAGTCATACTCATTACCTCTCAATGTCACTCCCCAAAATAAACCCAGTGTCACCCCAACAATTTCACCCCAGTGATGTCTCCCCCAACGTCATTCTTAACATCACCCCAGTGTCACCCCTACATCCCCCCCAAAACATCACTCCTTGATGTTAAACCCTAGTAATACCCCAACATCAACCCAACATCATTTCCTCCAGTGATACCCCAACATCAGCCCCAGTGTCACCCCCTAATATCACCCCTGTATCACCCCAATTTCACTCCAGTGTCACCCCCCCAAGCTTCACTTCCTGATGTCAATCCCAGCCACACCCTACCAGCACTCCCCAGTGTCACTTCCAAACATCATTGCAGCGTCACTCCCTGTTGAAACCCCTCTAAGGTAGGGATAGCCCAATATCCTTCCTAGTAATGTCACCCCAACAATGTCACTCCTTGATGTTACCCCAAGCGATACCCCAACATCACTACACAACATCTCTCCCTTGTCACCCCATAAACATCACCCCAACGTCATTTCCTGATTCCTCCCTCAGTGATACCCCAACATCACTTCCCTCCCAGCATCACCTCAATAATGTCACCCCCCCCAACAACATCACTCCTTCATCTCATCCCCCAGAGATACTCCAACATCACCCTACAACATCACTGCGCAACCTCGACCCATTTTCACCTCAGTGTCACACCAGTGTGCCCCCACCAGTATCACCCCAACAATGTAACCCCAATATCACTCCCCGATGTCACCCCCCCCAGTGAAACTCTAACACCATCCTAGTCTTATCACAATGTAACCTCCTAGCTTCACTCCAACAATGCTACTCAAAAAAACCCCAACATCACCCCCCACCAGTAATTACATCATGTAATGCTGCAACGTGATGGAAAATGCAACAATAGCAGAAAAGCAAGTCCTAGGTTGCAATAAGTGAGGACTTGCTCAAACACAGCAGCTGTGAACACAAAAACAAAGAACAAAATCTGCTTAACTTTAGAAGACCTCAAGCAAGCAGGGACCTCCAGCAAAAGCCTCTCATTCCCGCTGACAACACTTAAATGAGGCCTGGGAGGGGGTGGAGCCAGGATCCACCCCTTCCATCACTCAGGTGCGTTTCATGCACCTGAGTTCCTCTGGTTTGTCCCTTCTCAATCATTGTTTCAAGCTACAACTTAGGGTCTCCACTACATTCCCCCCAACAATATCACTCCAACATCACTCCCTGATGTCCCCCCCTATGATAATCCAACATCACCCCCCAGCATCACCCCCTCACATCATCCCAGCCCAATGTCACCCCAGTGTCACCCCAGCGTCACCCACAGAGTCACCAATTTTAGAAAGTCAGTCAATTTTACCAATTGCCTTTGAGGACAGACTTGAATCAAAATATGTGTGCCATTGTTGCTCATCCATTGATAAAACTCCCCTTGCCAGAAAGGCAGATCCAATCACCTGCTTGTTATAAGCCTTTTTTTTTTTTGCTTCAGGCCTTATGAGAACTGTTAGGTCACAGTCTGAAGCAGTGATTGAGCACCTGGTGAGGGGTGTAGCCAGCCCTGATAGCACAGGTGGAAGCAATTCACCTATGGGACCGGATAGGGCTGACCTTGGCTCCACCCCCTCCCTGACCACATTTAAGGGCTGGGAACAGCTAGGGCAGCATCTCTACCTGGGGGTTGCCTCCTTGGGAGTAAGCGCAGACATTTGGAAAGTGGTGACTGATTCTTGCTGCTTGTTATATTTGATTCTTGCTGCTTGTTATATTTGATTCTTGCTGCTTGTTATATTTGATTCTTGCTGCTTGTTTATATTTGATTCTTGCTGCTTGTTATATTTGATTCTTGCTGCTTGTTATATTTGATTCTTGCTGCTTGTTATATTTGATTCTTGCTGCTTGTTATATTTGATTCTTGCTGCTTGTTTATATTTGATTCTTGCTGCTTGTTATATTTGATTCTTGCTGCTTGTTATATTTGATTCTTGCTGCTTGTTATATTTGATTCTTGCTGCTTGTTATATTGATTCTTGCTGCTTGTTATATTTGATTCTTGTGCTTGTTATATTTGATTCTTGCTGCTTGTTATATTTGATTCTTGCTGCTTGTTATATTTGATTCTTGCTGCTTGTTATATTTGATTCTTGCTGCTTGTTATATTTGATTCTTGCTGCTTGTTATATTTGATTCTTGCTGCTTGTTATATTTGATTCTTGCTGCTTGTTATATTTGATTCTTGCTGCTTGTTATATTTGATTCTTGCTGCTTGTTATATTTGATTCTTGCTGCTTGTTATATTTGATTCTTGCTGCTTGTTATATTTGATTCTTGCTGCTTGTTATATTTGATTCTTGCTGCTTGTTATATTTGATTCTTGCTGCTTGTTATATTTGATTCTTGCTGCTTGTTATATTTGATTCTTGCTGCTTGTTATATTTGATTCTTGCTGCTTGTTATATTTGATTCTTGCTGCTTGTTATATTTGATTCTTGCTGCTTGTTATATTTGATTCTTGCTGCTTGTTATATTTGATTCTTGCTGCTTGTTATATTTGATTCTTGCTGCTTGTTATATTTGATTCTTGCTGCTTGTTATATTTGATTCTTGCTGCTTGTTATATTTGATTCTTGCTGCTTGTTATATTTGATTCTTGCTGCTTGTTATATTTGATTCTTGCTGCTTGTTATATTTGATTCTTGCTGCTTGTTATATTTGATTCTTGCTGCTTGTTATATTTGATTCTTGCTGCTTGTTATATTGATTCTTGCTGCTTGTTATATTTGATTCTTGCTGCTTGTTATATTTGATTCTTGCTGCTTGTTATATTTGATTCTTGCTGCTTGTTATATTTGATTCTTGCTGCTTGTTATATTTGATTCTTGCTGCTTGTTATATTTGATTCTTGCTGCTTGTTATATTTGATT
The DNA here is from genome assembly GCA_037305975.1 of Chrysolophus pictus. Classification (NCBI taxonomy): domain Eukaryota; kingdom Metazoa; phylum Chordata; class Aves; order Galliformes; family Phasianidae; genus Chrysolophus; species Chrysolophus pictus. The sequence goes on from CM074594.1 coordinate 10,217,635, forward strand.
CTTGCTGCTTGTTATATTTGATTCTTGCTGCTTGTTATATTTGATTCTTGCTGCTTGTTATATTTGATTCTTGCTGCTTGTTATATTTGATTCTTGCTGCTTGTTATATTTGATTCTTGCTGCTTGTTATATTTGATTCTTGCTGCTTGTTATATTTGATTCTTGCTGCTTGTTATATTTGATTCTTGCTGCTTGTTATATTTGATTCTTGCTGCTTGTTATATTTGATTCTTGCTGCTTGTTATATTTGATTCTTGCTGCTTGTTATATTTGATTCTTGCTGCTTGTTATATTTGATTCTTGCTGCTTGTTATATTTGATTCTTGCTGCTTGTTATATTTGATTCTTGCTGCTTGTTATATTTGATTCTTGCTGCTTGTTATATTTGATTCTTGCTGCTTGTTATATTTGATTCTTGCTGCTTGTTATATTTGATTCTTGCTGCTTGTTATATTTGATTCTTGCTGCTTGTTATATTTGATTCTTGCTGCTTGTTATATTTGATTCTTGCTGCTTGTTATATTTGATTCTTGCTGCTTGTTATATTTGATTCTTGCTGCTTGTTATATTTGATTCTTGCTGCTTGTTATATTTGATTCTTGCTGCTTGTTATATTTGATTCTTGCTGCTTGTTATATTTGATTCTTGCTGCTTGTTATATTTGATTCTTGCTGCTTGTTATATTTGATTCTTGCTGCTTGTTATATTTGATTCTTGCTGCTTGTTATATTTGATTCTTGCTGCTTGTTATATTTGATTCTTGCTGCTTGTTATATTTGATTCTTGCTGCTTGTTATATTTGATTCTTGCTGCTTGTTATATTTGATTCTTGCTGCTTGTTATATTTGATTCTTGCTGCTTGTTATATTTGATTCTTGCTGCTTGTTATATTTGATTCTTGCTGCTTGTTATATTTGATTCTTGCTGCTTGTTATATTTGATTCTTGCTGCTTGTTATATTTGATTCTTGCTGCTTGTTATATTTGATTCTTGCTGCTTGTTATATTTGATTCTTGCTGCTTGTTATATTTGATTCTTGCTGCTTGTTATATTTGATTCTTGCTGCTTGTTATATTTGATTCTTGCTGCTTGTTATATTTGATTCTTGCTGCTTGTTATATTTGATTCTTGCTGCTTGTTATATTTGATTCTTGCTGCTTGTTATATTGATTCTTGCTGCTTGTTATATTTGATTCTTGCTGCTTGTTATATTTGATTCTTGCTGCTTGTTATATTTGATTCTTGCTGCTTGTTATATTTGATTCTTGCTGCTTGTTATATTTGATTCTTGCTGCTTGTTATATTTGATTCTTGCTGCTTGTTATATTTGATTCTTGCTGCTTGTTATATTTGATTCTTGCTGCTTGTTATATTTGATTCTTGCTGCTTGTTATATTTGATTCTTGCTGCTTGTTATATTTGATTCTTGCTGCTTGTTATATTTGATTCTTGCTGCTTGTTATATTTGATTCTTGCTGCTTGTTATATTTGATTCTTGCTGCTTGTTATATTTGATTCTTGCTGCTTGTTATATTTGATTCTTGCTGCTTGTTATATTTGATTCTTGCTGCTTGTTATATTTGATTCTTGCTGCTTGTTATATTTGATTCTTGCTGCTTGTTATATTTGATTCTTGCTGCTTGTTATATTTGATTCTTGCTGCTTGTTATATTTGATTCTTGCTGCTTGTTATATTTGATTCTTGCTGCTTGTTATATTTGATTCTTGCTGCTTGTTATATTTGATTCTTGCTGCTTGTTATATTTGATTCTTGCTGCTTGTTATATTTGATTCTTGCTGCTTGTTATATTTGATTCTTGCTGCTTGTTATATTTGATTCTTGCTGCTTGTTATATTTGATTCTTGCTGCTTGTTATATTTGATTCTTGCTGCTTGTTATATTTGATTCTTGCTGCTTGTTATATTTGATTCTTGCTGCTTGTTATATTTGATTCTTGCTGCTTGTTATATTTGATTCTTGCTGCTTGTTATATTTGATTCTTGCTGCTTGTTATATTTGATTCTTGCTGCTTGTTATATTTGATTCTTGCTGCTTGTTATATTTGATTCTTGCTGCTTGTTATATTTGATTCTTGCTGCTTGTTATATTTGATTCTTGCTGCTTGTTATATTTGATTCTTGCTGCTTGTTATATTTGATTCTTGCTGCTTGTTATATTTGATTCTTGCTGCTTGTTATATTTGATTCTTGCTGCTTGTTATATTTGATTCTTGCTGCTTGTTATATTTGATTCTTGCTGCTTGTTATATTTGATTCTTGCTGCTTGTTATATTTGATTCTTGCTGCTTGTTATATTTGATTCTTGCTGCTTGTTATATTTGATTCTTGCTGCTTGTTATATTTGATTCTTGCTGCTTGTTATATTTGATTCTTGCTGCTTGTTATATTTGATTCTTGCTGCTTGTTATATTTGATTCTTGCTGCTTGTTATATTTGATTCTTGCTGCTTGTTATATTTGATTCTTGCTGCTTGTTATATTTGATTCTTGCTGCTTGTTATATTTGATTCTTGCTGCTTGTTATATTTGATTCTTGCTGCTTGTTATATTTGATTCTTGCTGCTTGTTATATTTGATTCTTGCTGCTTGTTATATTTGATTCTTGCTGCTTGTTATATTTGATTCTTGCTGCTTGTTATATTTGATTCTTGCTGCTTGTTATATTTGATTCTTGCTGCTTGTTATATTTGATTCTTGCTGCTTGTTATATTTGATTCTTGCTGCTTGTTATATTTGATTCTTGCTGCTTGTTATATTTGATTCTTGCTGCTTGTTATATTTGATTCTTGCTGCTTGTTATATTTGATTCTTGCTGCTTGTTATATTTGATTCTTGCTGCTTGTTATATTTGATTCTTGCCTTGCTGCTTGTTATATTTGATTCTTGCTGCTTGTTATATTTGATTCTTGCTGCTTGTTATATTTGATTCTTGCTGCTTGTTATATTTGATTCTTGCTGCTTGTTATATTTGATTCTTGCTGCTTGTTATATTTGATTCTTGCTGCTTGTTATATTTGATTCTTGCTGCTTGTTATATTTGATTCTTGCTGCTTGTTATATTTGATTCTTGCTGCTTGTTATATTTGATTCTTGCTGCTTGTTATATTTGATTCTTGCTGCTTGTTATATTTGATTCTTGCTGCTTGTTATATTTGATTCTTGCTGCTTGTTATATTTGATTCTTGCTGCTTGTTATATTTGATTCTTGCTGCTTGTTATATTTGATTCTTTCCCTTTTTTTGGGGGTTCCTGACCACTTTCAAGGGCTGGAAACCATAAGGGTAGTATCTCCCTATGGAGACTGCTTCCTTTGGGGTGTGGGGTGAGTGTTTGTTTTTGGTATGTGGTAACTGATTTCTTCTTTATTGTTGGATTGTAATCTCCCGTTCTGGGGGGCTCCTGACTGTATTTAAGGTCTGGCAGCAGAATGCGCAGCTACTGTACCTGAAGAATGTTTCCTTTAGAGCATGGGCTGAACCCTTAGAGCAGAATGAGTAGTTCTTTCTTTTATTCAGGGTTGCAATCTCTCCTTTTTTGGCAGATCTTGACCCCACTTAAGGGCTGGCAGCCTTAAAGGTGGTATCTGTGTTTAGAGACTGCCTCCTTGGGAGTGTGGGGTGAGGTTTGGTCCTTGAGAAAGGGTGAGTGATTCCTTCTTATTTCAGGGCTGTGATTTTTCCCGTTTTTGGGGCATCCTGACCACATTTAAATGCTGCCCTTACAGCTACCAGCACTTATCTCTGTAGACTGTCTCCTGCGGAGCACGGGCAAGTATTGGTCTTTGGGAAGGGTGTAAGTAGTTTCTTTATTTCAGGGCTGCAATCTCTCCCTTTTTTTTTTTTTTTTGGTAGTATCTTGACCACATTTAGGGGTGGAAGCCACAAGGGCAGCATCTCTACCTGGAGACTGCTTCCTTGGCAGTGTGGGCTGAGTGTTATCCTTGGAATGGGGTAACTTTATTCTTTCTTTATTTCAGGGCTGTGATCTCCCCTTCTGGGGTATCCTGACTACATTTAAGGCCTGGCAGCCATAGGCGCAGCATACATACCTGGTGACAACTTCCTTTGGAGAGTGGGGTGAGTCCTTGGAATGGGGCATGTAATTCGTTCTTTATTTCAGGGCTGTGAGCTCCACCTTTTTTGGGGAGATCCCAAACTGGATTAGAGTAGCTGCTTTTGCTATCATGATGCCCTTTTTCTTCTCTAAGGGAGATGAAGTGTTATCTCCTTTTCTCTGATATGGTGATGGAAGGACTGACGTTTCTTTCTTTCACTGCTCCCTCATTTCTCGAATGCTTCAATCAGCCTCAGATAATGCTGGTTAGCTGACTGAGCATTGCTGTTGTGGGAATGCCTAGAGCTAACGTCCTTTTCCATAAAGAGGTTCGTCATTCTCCAGATCTTCTAAGCAAATCTTCCTAAGCTCGTTATCTTCTGGTTCCTCCTCTGTTCACCATTTCATGGTTCTCACAGCATGATCTCCAACCTGGGGCTCCAAACATGGTTTGTGTGCACCTCCATCATCCCATTTCATGACTGTAGTTAAGTGTTATGCACTGTTTCCAAACATAAATATGTTTAAGGGCATTCCGTGCACCCTTATGTGTATTAAATCTGCTGATCTCATTTTTCAGCTTGATGGGGTTTAGGGATTGCTGGAGTTTGTCTCATCAGGGGGTGTAAGCACTCTGAGATCTGCCAAGCAGGTAATGGAGCATTCCGAGCCCCGTGTTTGTGCACTAGCTTGTATGCAGGCAGGTTTCTGATGGCTGTGGGGAGCTCACTTAAGGATCAAATGGGTTGCAGGTGGCCTTACCGTTCTCCATGGGGGTCTATTCTCCCAGCCTGCTGCGCTACACAGCTGGTGATAGAGTGAGGTGCTTCGGCCAGGACCTGAAGAACACTCCCAGACTGCAGTGGCATCTACTTTATCCTCACTGAGCATAATATGGTCTGCACCACTCGAGCATAGTGATCACAGGTATTCTGTTCCTGTTTTGTCTGGTTCTCTCCCATATCTCCTTACAAATTTGTCAGTGTAATGGATCCCAAGGCATTGTTCTCAGAGCACATCGTGACTGACCACCTTGGGATCCTACAGTCCTTTCTGTTTGAACAGCAGATCTGACTTCATTGTTATAGAAGGCCAAGGATTGTCCTCTTTTGGACCACTGTACTCAGCATCACCCAGATATCTCCATCCTAAATGTCTGGAGATCCTACTAATTTCCTAATCTCTATGACACTCAAACCCCCATCCCTCTTCCTTCCATCCCCTGTCCCCCATTCAATAGCTCTGCAGCTCTGGTTCCCAACAGTGTGATGAAGTGAGGTCCCTGGTCTGCTGAATGATGGGACTGGTCCAGAGAGGCTCTGTGATGCATGCGGATTATCCCAGCTGAGTACTTGGTACCATCTGTCGTGATCTAGTCCAACTGCCACACAATGAACAGGAACATTCACAGCTAGATCAGGTTGCCCAGAGCCTGGCCCAGCCTCACCTTGGAAGGGACAGGGCATCCATCACGTGTCTGGGTAACCCGTTCCACTGTGTCACCACCCTCACAAGATTTTCTTGATATCTAACTTAAATTCTTTCTCATTCTTCCCTTTAGGTATTGAAAGGCTCTTACCAGGTCACCTCAGAGCCTTCACTTCTCCAGGCTGAACAGCCCTAATTCTCTTTTTTTATAAGAAAGGCATTCATCCCTCGGTTCATATTTGTGGCTATTCTCTGGATGTACTCCAACAGCTCTATGTCTGTCCTACACTGCAGCCATCCAAATCCAGACACAGCACTCCAGGTGAGGCCTCACCAGTGTAGAGCAGAGGGGCAGGATCATCTCCCTTCACCTACTGACCACGCATCTTTGGATGGAACCCAGCATACAGTTGGCTTTCTGGGCTGAGAAGGTACATTGCTGAGTGCCCACTACTCAGCCTGTTGAGGTCCCTCTGGATGGTGTCCCATCCCTCTGGTGTCACTGCACCCCACAGCTCAGTATCATTAGGATGCACTTGATCCCCACTGTCAATGTCACTGATGAAGAGGCAATCCCAGATGTTTATACAAACTTGGCGAAGAACTCCTTGAGAGCAGCCCTGCAGAGAAGGACTCGTGGATCCCAGTGGTAAGAAGCTGGATGTGAGCCAGCAGTGTGCACTTGCATCCTGGAAAGACAACTATATCCTGGGCTGCATTAAAAGAAGAACAGCCAGCAGAGAGAGGGAAGTGATTTTTTTTTTTTTTTTCCCCCCCTTTACTCAGCTCTCATGAGGCACCATCTGCTTAACTGTGTCCAGGCCTGGAGCCCCCAGCACAGGAAGGACTTGAATTTTCAGAGCAGGTCCAGAGGAGGGCACTAAGATGGTCAGAGGCCTGGAGCACTTCTCCTATGAGGAAAGGTTGAGAGAACTGGGCTTGTTTAGACTGGTGAACAGAAGGCTCTGGAGAGACCTCATTGTGGCCTTCCAGTACTTGAGAGAGTGGATAAACAGGAGGGGAAACAGCTGTTTATGAGGGTGGATCGTGATAGGACAAGGGGGAGTGGTTTTAAACTAAGACAGGAGAAGTTTAGGTGGGATATTAGGAGGAAGTTTTTCACTCAGGGTGGTGATGCACTGGAACGTGTGCTTTAGAGTCACTTCCAGGGAGGATCTGCTCTGTGATCATTTACAGCACAGAGGTGAGACTGACATGTTGGTAGTTCCTAGGGTCATCCTTTTTATCCATAATAAGAGGTGTGCTGTTGCCTTTTTTTCTACTCACCAGGGATTTCACCTGACTGACACAACTTCTCAAATACCATTGAGAATGGCTTGTTGACTCCATCAGCAAATTCACTTGTGACTCTGGGATGCATCTCATTGGGACCCATAGACTCCTGGATGTTCAGGTTCCTCAGGTGATCCCAAACCCTATCTTGACTCACAGTGTGGGGCAGGGAGGTTGCTGGTGGGGGTGGCATTGTTTTCTCAATCCCCACCTGCAAAGCCAAAGGTGAGTGCTGTGTATTACGAGCAGTTATCAGAGAAGATGGAAGCCAAAGTGTTGTTGGGTATCTGAGCCTTCTTCTTGTGCATTGTTCTCAGCTACAGTGCTGCTGGTTAGCAGCATCATGCACAGAGTGCAGCCCCCCAGTGTATGCAGGGTAGTGCTTTCATTACTGCATTGTGTCCAACCGGTGGCAGCAGAGAGCTGTGGTGCTCCTAGGTGCTGTAATGACTGCATGGAGAGAAGTGTGGATCTTCATGAGAACAGCTAGAAACGGAAAGCTGGATTTCCTGGAATGCCCCAGAATCCCACTTTACTGACTGGTAATTGTCTGCCCAGCAGGTAAGGGCAGCATACGCATGCCAATATTTACCTATTATGTAGCGTGGCACAATGTAGTACTCCTGGAGCTCTTTATTGTATTTTAGGGTACCCCAAAGGCTGCCTGTCCTTTTCTTCCCGCATTCTATTTGTCTCTGGCCTTTCACTGCAGTGTTATCCTTCTCTTTACCCTAGACATTCTCTACTGCATTTTCTTGCTGTCCTGTCTTGGTGTTCTGTGCCCCATTGTCTTGGCCATTGTACTTGGCTGGCTATTGCTGCTTTCTCTTCATAGCGTTTGATTTTTGGCATTTCTTGCCATGTTCTCTTGGCTGTTGTCCTCAGCATTTCCTGCCATCTCATAGCCATTGCCTGGGCGTTCCCTGTGGCGTTCTCCTTGGCCTCCTGTTTTGGCCTACCCAGCCACGTTCTCTTGGCCTTCCGCATTGGCTTCCTTTGCCATGTTCTCTTTGGCTGCTTGTTCTGGCACTCCCTGCCACGTCCTCTTGGCCTCCTGTTTTGGCACTTCCTGCCGTGTCCCTCTTGGCCCTCGCCTAGGCATTTCTTGCCGTGTTCTCTTGGCCTTTGCCGTTGGCCTTCCCTGCTGCGCTCTCCTTGCCCTCGCCATAGCTTTTCGTTGGGCATTCTCCTTGCTTTTGCCCTTCCCTTAGCCTTTGCTGTTTGCTTTGCCTTTACCTTGGATTTCCCTTTGCTTGTCCTGGGAGTTTGGCTCACCTTTGCCTTTGGCTCTCTGGGATTGGCTGGAGGCAGCATTAATTGTAATCTTGACCCGAACCCCTAGCTTAATGGGAACTCTAACGATAATTACATTAACCTGCCATGCATCTGTAAACCTAACCCTTAGCCTGATATTAACAATGTCTCTAACCCAAAATGCAGCTATAAAAATAACACCCCTTGTTTTCTGTCAAAGTAAGCTTCATCCCAATCATAGTGCAGAAAGCAATTGTTAAACTAACTGTGACTTCAAACCAACAAATAGCATTAATTTTATCCCTAACGCTCCTTTGTGACATCGTTAGAGCAGTGTGCACAGGGTGCAGCCCCCGCGTATGTGGGGCAGTGCCTTAATTACTGTATTGTGTCCAACAGGCGGCAGCGGAGAGCTGTGGTTCTCCTGAGCGCTGTAACAACCGCACGGAGTGATCTGTGGCTCTTCATGAGAACAGCCAGGAAGAGAAATCTGCATTTCCTGGGATGCCCCGGAAGCCAACTTTGCTGACCGGTAATAATCTGCCCAAGAGGTAAGGGCAATGTACGTCTACCAATGTTACCCCTTACTTAGTAAGACACAAGTAGGATACCCGGAGTTCATTTCTGCTTTTCAGCGTGCCTTACAGGCTGTCTGTTGTCTTCTTTCTGCATTCTCCTTGCCTCTCCTCTGTGCCTGGTTATTTCCTGCAGCATTCTCTTTGCCCTCCGCTTTGGCGCTCCTGGCGGCGCTGCGTTGGGCCTTGCCCTCCGCTTTGGCGCTCCTGGCGGCGCTGCGTTGGGCCTTGCCCTCCGCTTTGGCGCTCCTGGCGGCGCTGCGTTGGGCCTTGCCCTCCGCTTTGGCGCTCCTGGCGGCGCTGCGTTGGGCCTTGCCCTCCGCTTTGGCGCTCCTGGCGGCGATAGCTTCGATCTAGTTTTTTGTTTTTGGTGCTCCTGGCGGTGTTGCCTTCAGCCTTCCCTCCGCTTTGGCGCTCCTGGCGGCGCTGCCTTTGATCTGGTTCTTCGTTTTTGGCGCTCCTGGCGGCGCTGCCTTTGATCTGGTTCTTCGTTTTTGGCGCTCCTGGCGGCGCTGCCTTTGATCTGGTTCTTCGTTTTTGGCGCTCCTGGCGGCGCTGCCTTTGATCTGGTTCTTCGTTTTTGGCGCTCCTGGCGGCGTTGCCTTTGATCTGGTTCTTTGTTTTTTGGCGCTCCTGGCGGCGTTGCCTTTGATCTGGTTCATCGTTTTTGGCGCTCCTGGCGGCGCTGCGTTGGGCCTTGCCCTCTGCTTTGGCGCTCCTGGCGGTGCTGCGTTGGGCCTTGCCCTCCGCTTTGGCGCTCCTGGCGGCGATAGCTTTGATCTGGTTTTTCGTTTTTGGCGCTCCTGGCGGCGTTGCCTTTGATCTGGTTTTTCGTTTTTGGCGCTCCTGGCGGTGCTGCTTTGGGCCTTCCCTCCGCTTTGGCGCTCCTGGTGGCGCTGCGTTGGGCCTTGCCCTCTGCTTTGGTGCTCCTGGTGGCATTGCCTTTGATCTGGTTCTTCGTTTTTGGCGCTCCTGGCGGCGTTGCCTTTGATCTGGTTCTTCATTTTTGGCGCTCCTGGCGGCGTTGCCTTTGAACTGGTTCTTTGTTTTTGGTGCTCCTGGCGACGCTGCGTTGGGGCCTTGTCCTCCGCTTTGGCGCTCCTGGCGGCGTTGCCTTTGATCTGGTTCATTGTTTTGGCGTTCCTTGCGACCTCCTCTTGGGGCCCGGCCTCTGACGAGGCCTTCTTCTTGTTGTTCTCCATGACTTTGCCTTGCCTTTTGATGTTGCCTTCCCTTGGGTGCTGTCTATACCTTTTACCTTCTGTTTTGGCGTTCCCTCTGGCGTTCTCCTTGGCCTCCTGTTTTGGCCTACCCAGCCACCACCTCTTGGCCTTCTGCACTGGCTTCCTTTGCCATGTTCTCTTTGGCTGCTTGTTCTGGCACTCCCTGCCACGTCCTCTTGGCCTCCTGTTTTGGCACTTCCTGCCTTGTCCTCTTGGCCCTCGCCTAGGCATTTCTTGCCGTGTTCTCTTGGCCTTTGCCGTTGGCCTTCCCTGCTGCGCTCTCCTTGCCCTTGCCCTCGCCATAGCTTTTCATTGGGCATTCTCCTTGCTTTTGCCCTTCCCTTAGCCTTTGCTGTTTGCTTTCCCTCTGCCTTTACCTTGGATTTCCCTTTGCTTGTCCTGGGAGTTTGGCTCACCTTTGCCTTTGGCTCTCTGGGATTGGCTGGGAGGCAGCATTAATTGTAATCTTGACCCGAACCCTAGCTTAATGGGAACTCTAACGATAATTACATTAACCTGCCATGCATCTGTAAACCTAACCCTTAGCCTGATATTAACAATGTCTCTAACCCAAAATGCAGCTATAAAAATAACACCCCTTGTTTTCTGTCAAAGCAAGCTTCATCCAATCATAGTGCAGAAAGCAATTGTTAAACTAACTGTGACTTCAAACCAACAAATAGTATTAATTTATCCCTAACGCTCCTTTGTGACATCGTTAGAGCAGTGTGCACAGGGTGCAGCCCCCGCGTATGTGGGGCAGTGCCTTAATTACTGTATTGTGTCCAACAGGCGGCAGCGGAGAGCTGTGGTTCTCCTGAGCGCCTTAACAACCGCACGGAGTGATCTGTGGCTCTTCATGAGAACAGCCAGGAAGAGAGATCTGCATTTCCTGGGATGCCCCGGAAGCCAACTTTGCTGACCGGTAATAATCTGCCCAAGAGGTAAGGGCAATGTACATCTACCAGTGTTTACATCTTACTTAGTTAGACACAAGGTGGGATACCCGGAGTTCATTTCTGCTTTTCAGCGTGCCTTACAGGCTGTCTGTTGTCTTCTTTCTGCATTCTCCTTGCCTCTCCTCTGTGCCTGGTTATTTCCTGCAGCATTCTCTTTAGTCTCTATTTTGGTGTTTGTGGTGACATTCTCTTGTGCATTGCCCAGTGTTTTGGCATTCGTGGCGATGTTCTATTGGGCCTTGCCTTCCATTTTGGCGTTCTCTGAGGCATTATCTTGGGCTTTGCCCTCTGTTATGGTGTTCTGTGTAACGTTCTCTTCAGTCTTGTGCTGTTTTGGCATTCCCTGAGGCCTTCTCTTTGGGCCCGGCCTCTGACGCGGCCTTCTCTTTGGGCCCGGCCTCTGACGCGGCCTTCTCTTTGGGCCCGGCCTCTGACGCGGGCCTTCTCTTTGGGCCCGGCCTCTGACGCGGCCTTCTCTTTGGGCCCGGCCTCTGACGCGGCCTTCTCTTTGGGCCCGGCCTCTGACGCGGCCTTCTCTTTGGGCCTGGCCTCTGACGCGGCCTTCTCTTTGGGCCTGGCCTCTGACGCGGCCTTCTCTTTGGGCCCGGCCTCTGACGCGGCCTTGCCTTTGATGTTCCCCTCCCTTGGGCACTGTCTATGCCTTTGCCCTCTGTTTTGGTGTTTGCTTCAGTGTTCTTGCCTTCTGCTCTTGCCTTTGCCTAGGCTTTCCCTAACAGTCACTCTGAGCATGCTTCTAATAAACCTAACCATAATATCTTCACCCTAATCCTAATGAGCTCTGAACGCCAAATGTAGTGCTAATTGTAACCATGACTGTATAGATAACTATACTAACTGTCCAAATTAACCCTGAACCTACCCTCTAATGGTGTGCTAAAACCATCTCTAACCTTCAGTGTAATACTAAAAATAATCCTACATCTTCCCTAACCCTGTTTGTGCCTTGGTGTTCCTCTTTCTAAAGTGTGTCTCTCTGTATTGCAGGCAAAGATGCCTTGACACTTCCAGTCGATGACTTCCCCCCTGCGATGCTATCCTCTTTCCAGGCCTCCCACACTCACCGCCAGCTTAGTTCAGTTGAGCTGTTACCCATATCCCCTGGTCTCTTCCCTTCCCATAGTCTTCCTTTCACTCTGCCACAAGCCCTTACCACCGCCCTGGGTCATCACAGGCAATGTGTGGAATGCAGTACTTGTTCTCATTATAGTTCATCCCGTTGACCTCAGCCCAGCAAATCCAACCCACCCACACCCTTTCTTAGGGCCCTTCTACTCCCAGGCCAATCAATCCTTCCTTCTCATGTGATTTTGTGTTCCTTCCCAGCCAGTTTGAGACTCATGCCCCTTTGTGGCTATTTTGAGAGTTGCCCTGATTTCAATATGTGCATTCAACTTCTGTCAACCAATTTGGCTTTAGCTTTACAATCAATTTCTCTCCACCGAATTGGCTTTAGTTATACATTCAGCTTAATTCAATCACATTGGCTTTAGCTTTGCCTTGCTAACAGGGTTGGGTTAGCTTTGCTTTGTTTGTTTGTACCGCAGGGCTAACCCAACCCTGTAAGCAGGACCCAAGGGCCGTTGGAGGCCATTTGGGTTTCTTTTCCAGCCAGTCTGAGACTTGTGCCCCATTGTGGCCATTTTGAGAGTTGTGCTGATGTCAGCATGTACAGTCAATTAATCTCAACCGAATTGGCTTTGACTGCAAAGCTATTTTGCATCAACCAAATGAGCTTTAGCATTGCCTTGCTTACGGGGTTGGGTTAGCTTTGCTTTGTTTGTTTGTACCGCAGGGCTAACCCAACCCTGTAAGCAGGACCCAAGGGCCGTTGGAGGCCATTTGGGTTTCTTTCTGGCCAGTCTGAGACTCGTGCCCCATTGTGGCCATTTTGAGAGTTGTGCTGATGTCAGCATGTACAGTCAATTAATCTCAACCGAATTGGCTTTGACTGCAAAGCTATTTTGCATCAACCAAATGGGCTTAAGCGTTGCCTTGCTTATGGGGTTGGGTTAGCTTTGCTTTGTTTGTTTGTACCGCAGGGCTAACCCAACCCTGTAAGCAGGACCCAAGGGCCGTTGGAGGCCATTTGGGTTTCTTTCCGGCCACTCTGAGACTCGTGCCCCATTGTGGCCATTTTGAGAGTTGTGCTGATGTCAGCATGTACAGTCAATTAATCTCAACCGAATTGGCTTTGACTGCAAAGCTATTTTGCATCAACCA